>AP028451.1:6293207-6695998 GCA_036509395.1 Antheraea yamamai
TATTTAATTTAATTTTGGCACTTTATAAATATCGATCATTCTATATTAATACTTGGTGAAGCAATTTTGAGTGATACTAATGATGTTAAGTTAATTAGATTTTTATCTTGAAGTCATAAAAATCATTTTTTTTTATATACGAGGCAAACAAACGGCGGGCATCTGATGTAAAGTGATCACCGCCGTCCATAGACACTAGCAACACAAGGGGAGTCGCAAGTGCGTTGCCAGCTTGTGTTTGGGTAGAAAGGAGGAAGGGGAGAAGACAGAGAAGGGGAAGGTGGGCCTGCGGCGCTCTGACTGACCACCAAACGCTAAAATCCAAGCGCTGTTACTTCACGTCGGATTTCTGTGAGACGGTGATACTACACCGGGCGAACCGACCCATTCATGCTGAAACCAGTAATAGCTTTAGCGTGGCTCTACCACCAAAAAAAAATATATAAGAAAGTCATTAAAAAGAAATGAAAAATAGAAATCAAAACGAACAACTTTAAGGCAGGCAATGCAAGAGTAACACCCCTGGTATTGAAGTTGTTCGTAGGCAGCGGTATCCATTTACCATCGGATGGGGCTCTCTGACTGGTTGTAGCACTTTAGCATTAAAAAATCGTAACGTAAGAAATTCAGTATCACACATTAACATAGAAAGCTAACTAATCATAATTACCGTGAGGGGAGGCAAACAAAACATAGTCCTCAAAATATTCGATGTCAATATAGTCCGTATGGCCACTGTTTTGCAAAGTTTTTCAGTACTATCGGTCATCAAAGCCACATGTATTAATAACGCCAATAACATGCCACCCAGCACTGTTATGTAGAGAATCACTGAAAATTTTGAACATTGTTTGCCATAAAGGGTTGAACTAGTTGGATCAATTGATAATATATATGAGTTGTATGGTACCAAGACGATGGTAAGTCATCATTCCTTATCCCACCTATGTAGTGTCCTCACAACATGCATTCCACCTTCCCTCGTAACAGGATCTAATATTTTATCAAATTTTTCATTCTTACTTGATTTCTTTATGTTGTGGAGATCATTTCATAGTGTAAAACAAAGTCCTCTACCACGTCTGTCTGTCTGTTCGCGATAAATTCAAAAACTACTGAATGGATTTTCATGCGGTTTTCACCAGTAGATACAGTGATTTATGACATTTACAGGAGTTTAGGTATATAATTTGTCAAGGTATTTTATTATCAGGGCGGGACAACGTCCGCTGGTCCCGTTAGTATATGTATAAAAAGTGAAACATATTCTTCTAATTTTTCATGATCGAACCCTTCAACCAAAACTCTGAAGATCAAAAATACTTAGAAAATTCTAAAATTCAAGCAGCATTTTTGGTTCGATTTCTATTTTCTACCTAAATATTCATGCTACTTTTATATTACAAAAAAATATACTTACAGATAGAGGGAACTGTGTGTGTGGGTATCAGAGAATCAATGAAGCACGCGCCAATACAGATGAATATGACGCAGCCTACATAGAACCAAATCCGAGACATTGTCAAAGGCTCGCTCCAGAACGACATCAGAACAAATAGAGTTAGAACTGTAAATAGAAACATGAAAATATTTTAATTACTTGAAGCGATGAGAAACTCTGTCTGTACAAATAATAAGAATGTAAATCTAACGTGACTGTACTTTTTAGATTTCTGAAAAAAATTTTGCAGGTGTCTAGGAATAACTAATAAGTCTGTCTGTTGTTTAAGTACGCATCACTGTCCGTCGCGCTTTCACGCCATATCTACTGAACCGATTTAAATAAAATTTCGCACATAAATAGTCTATAGAGTCTAAGAAATTACATAGACTACTTTTTAATGCGAAAAAAGGGTTGTAAGGAGTTGAAAAGCGGATGAAAAGTTGTTTAGAAGTATCGTCATTTTTAGAGCTAAAAGCTTGGAACTTATTTTTTTGGCTGTTGATTTGATATAAATAAATATGATATTCAAAGTTTGTAAAAGTTTTATCCTCAAGAGTGTGAAATAACAATAGGAAATATGCAATGAAAGTTTGTATGGAAATATGTAAGCTTCCGCTCCGATTTCAGAAATTCTTTCAGTGTTACATAGCTCTTTTATCAAGGAAGGCTATAGGCTATATATCATTACACTAAACCCAATAGGAGCGGAGCACCAATGAAGAATGTTTCAAAATCGTTTAATTTTCCTTTTGAGAGCTTTCGCTGCGTTTTAGTTAGCCCAAAGAAATTATTCCACGCGGATGAAGTCGTGAGCAGAAGCGATTTTAATATAAAGTTAAAAGAAGTTACGTTTTTTATAAGGATTACGCGTTTAGCGATTTATGAATTGGGGCCTACGATTTGATACGCATGCACCATATGGATAACATTCATTACAAAAATAATAGCTAAACTAAATATATTTCAGTTTTCAATATTTCTTTTAATGTATTTTCTTTTGTACATTTATCGTTGAAATAATTAACAACAAAGACGATTTTGCGGGTATCGGCTAAAATTGTTATAAAATTGTTATCTAACGGATTCATATAAAAAAATATAAAGGAATGGCACAATAAAATATTTTTACATAGAAAAACTAGTCACTACTGATTCGCATCTGCCATTAGTATTACGAACTCTGTAATAATATGAATGTTAAGCTGTTGGTCTAAAATCATAAAGAGTAGAAAATAATCACTGCATAAAAAAAAACGTGAGCGAAGTCATCCAAAAATCAAAGTTTTCAAATTTTAAATTATTTTTTTAAATCCTAACTATTAAAACTGCATTATATTAATATTTATTCTATTTGCCGTCGTTGCTTGTAAATAGGGTACTATAGAGCAAAAATGTTGAATTGTATACCTTATTAAAATAATAATGTGATCATATAGCCGCTGTTTATATCTTAAATAAATACTATCGAAACTTTTGACAAAAGTATATAAGTAAGCTTACCTAAAAGTGGTGTGTAAAATACAATATTGTATGATGTAGCTCGTCTCTTAATATCCACTGAAATAAGAAGTCTATCGCTCTGGCGTGTTTGATTATCTTCTACAGTAAACACTTCACTCCATATATCTGGCTGTACGATTGTCTCTTCCGCTGCTACCTCCCATTGGTTCTTTATGTACTTGCCTGTAAACTAAAAACACTAGTTGCTACAAACAGGTCAGTTGAAAATTCCACTATACTCGATTTTTAAATATATCCGTGGATACTTACCATCTTCGTTCTATTGTCGTCTCTGCTTAGGATTTCTAAATTAATTTTCTCATGAGCCTCCCAAGGTTCGATTATAATGAAGCAGTTATATTCATCACGAGGCCATCTAAAACATGACGTATTTAGACTAGTAGGCGAAATTTTATTGCACGAAAAAATAAAAAAAATAGATAAGATATTATTTATCAAAGACCTCATCACATAACATCAGCCGGTAAGATACCCACTGCAGGGCCATTATGAACCTCGTTTCGAGGAAAGGTTTGGGCATACTCACCACGCTAACCCATGACTTATTGACGATTTTAAGCTCCGAGAAATCCAGTTCTATATTCTTCCACATACAGTGGTACTAAAAGAATATTTCGAAGGTTCAGGTTTCCTCACGATACTTTACTTCACCGTACGTCGATAGTGATAGCAATTGAAATTAGTATACGCGAATTTCGAAATTTCGTTGGCAAATGTCGAAATTTCGACCTTGCAGATATTCAATTGACATGCCCTCGACCACCACAACCCAAGAGAATATTAATTATACGTAACCAGATTCGTTAAAATATAAATAACAAAATCAATCAATGATAGTAAATTAAAATTGGGAGAGTTAATATGCTCGCATTTATTATACATCATACAATTTATAAATTTAATTGCAATTCATGTAACATTTTCTGGGCATTTCAATTTTATAGAATAGAAAACGTAAAGTTAATACGAACCTGCTCGCATTTACATAGTTATCTGTACACAAGCTGTTAACTTGCACTTGGAATTGAAAAGTGGCTTCACCGCTGTACACCATGTTAATAAGATCTGGATTTCTTACGTCGAATACACCAAAATCATGTGAACTGTTAAAATATAAAAGAAACTGTCATTACAAGTTTTAGCCTACTGCTAAATGTTTTACACGTGGGATTTAGGGATCGGGTTGACTATTAGATCCCAAAGGGTCCACAGGAGACTCGACGTTAGCATGACAAAAAATGAGGATTCACAATTCGTAAGCGGGGCCCACGAAAATGTATGTTGGTAGGTGGTAGAGCCACGCTGAAGCTATTACTGGTTTCAGCATGAATGGGTCGGCTCGTCCAGGTAGTACCACCCGACCCACAGAAAACCGACGTGAAGTAATAGTGCCTGCATTGTTGCGTTTCGTTTAGTCAGTGAGAGCGACGAATAACCCACCTCCCCTGCCCCTCCCGCTTTCCGGAAAAACACAGGCTGGCAACGTACTTGTGAGTCCCGTGGTGTTGCAAGTGTCTATGGACGGTGCTGATCACTTAACATCAGATGACCCAGTTCTACGTTTGCCTCCTATGATATAGAAAAAAACTGCTTTCGATACTGAAGAACTAAAAGGTTGGCTTGACTTCATCTATCAATGTAGGCACATAATATTTCAAGAAGGTAATTTCCATAGTTAAATTTAATATTCATATTTTTTCGAGTTTTGAGAATATAGTAGAAATGTAGCTTCAGGGGTCCACCAGAACCAGCAAAATTTTGAAAGCGGTCTATGAGAAAAGAAGTCTGTGAACCTTTGGGGTAGACGCAGAAAGACTACAATGGTTACTTTCTTCAGATTCACTTGGTTTTAGCAAGGATAATGTACTAATGTATTTAGGTTATTGGAGAACATAATTATGAGGAATTTTGAGAGCATAAGACAACTTTGTCATCAAGATACCTACTTAGTAAACCTTCTAATTACTCACTACAATCGAACGCTGTCTGTTCATAATATGAAATGAAATCATTAGGTCTTTAGTACTAACTTGAGAACGTAAAATGTCGGTTTCCATATCTGCCCTTGGCGAAATTTGAGACTCGTGGTTCCGTTGAATTTGCTCGGATCCCAAGCCATACTGTTATCAGTCCAGCTCTGTACAAGGAGAACTTTAATAACTCCATAGATTTTTTTATTGCAATTGCAGATAAATATGAGTTACATTGATTGATTTTAAGAATATATTAGTATAAGCTAGTATTCAAATATTTCCTGTTTCATGATGTTTGTCCACGATAAACCCGACACTACTTAATCGATCTTCATGAAAGTTGGCATTTATGTATAATTTGGTCCAACTTGAGAGACAGGATAATCTATATTTCGATTACTGGCCTCAATATTTTTTTTTACAAATTAAATTATTGATTATCGTTATTACGTTTCAGCCAGTCTACCAAAGAGAATGCTCGGTAGCTACACAACTGAACTGTAAACTGAAATTGACCTTTCGATATTTTCTCTTTTCGTTCATCTTCTTCTTCCTACCTTCCATTTTATTCACTCTTTATATGTAGATTATTAACTCAAATGTTTCATATTTCCGTACAATTTATCAAACATTCCATTTCATACAAACCTTGTCCTGACAAATACAACGAAAAAGGAATTAGCCAAATAACCGTCCTGAAGTCCGTTATATCTGTTTCTGAAGATTTAAAATTTTGGAATGTCATAACTGTTGATTAAATATTTTGATTAGTCTCTTCGACCATTGTATTAATGTATTAAAAAAAATCACAAGAAAAAAATACTGTTACTAGATGTTAGTACTAAACTATGTCAATATGTTAATTCTGTTTAAAATCTATCAAAATTTGCTAGATGGAAAGACATGAAATGCTCGTATGAGTGGCTTTTATCGCTAAGCCTTGTCGTAGTGGTCTTAACGAGGCCGCGTATCAGAACTTCTTGTAGGAATATGTGTAACTGCTTATCGTGAAATTATTCATACTATGTGCGCGTTAGAATCATTACTACTTACAGACACTTTGTCTTTATATTCTTATTGTTTATTTATTCGGAGAATATTATTAAAAATGTGAGGGACATTTATACAAATCAAGCCTCTGTAGTTCGGGGGCCTCATATCATCGATACGACTGATACAGCGGTAACTATCTATACCTCTGTCGCTAAGCATATATCGTTATGTATTTCAACAGTCACTCCTGAAAGCCAGCTTATATTCTAAAATGAATGTGTAATGTTATATTTCATTAGTTTATTTTTGTCCAAATATTTGTAATTACTATATGAATGAAAATTAAAAAAGGTACTAAAAATTACCGTAACTACGGACATTCTTGTGGTAAGTTTGGATTGAAAGGGGTCAAGTTGCACATTTGTGATGGTCACCAAAATTTTAACGGTCATTGTCGGGCTCGGTGGTATTGAAGGCAGACGGCCCATTAGTAGGGTTCGTTTCAAGGTATCAGAATTAGTCATCTTGGGTTGCTCTGGTTGAGAGTCTATTGATTTCGCTGTAAAGTTAAATGATTATAAAGCGTCGGGGAAAACTTTCTTCGTAAGGGCTTCATCATCACTCAAAATGTATTTACGATTTCAAGTACTGGCGATTCGTTTTTACTTCTACCTTGTGATATCACGAGATTATTTCTTAACAGTTCACGTTTCCTTACGGTTTTTTCATTTGACGACGGGCATTAATAGTGTTTCCAATTAAAGTCAGATAATAATTGAGTCGTTATATTTCAAAATCAGCTAAATCCAATTTCAATCGTTCATAATAACATGTTTAATTTTTTTCAGTTTTTATACACTGAAAATTAAGTTAAAATTTTGCCATTTTTAATTTTTTTTTATAGTTTCGATATACAAAATTTGAAGATCTTGTAAAACAACGTGGAACGGCTAAATTGAATTTAGTTTATTTTGAAATATAACGACACAGTTATACAAGAATTCCGAGACATTTTAGTTTGTGGATGTGTGTTAAATATGCCTAATGTTTGATTAAGTTATGATTAATAATCAAAATTATTACATTTTCATAGTATATATTTACAAGTCGCGTATCATTTAATGAACTGACTAGAGAAGCAATAATGGGCTTTTTGTTAGTTGAATATTTGTCACGAAACACCTATGTGTATGTTCCGATAGCTGTCCTGGAGAGTCAGTCTCTCTAGATTTATCGTATTGAACATCTTGGGCCACATTGTCATATAAAATCTGATGGAATTGTGATCAACCGTTATACCCTAAAGAGTATAAAAAATGTATATATTGTGACCAGATTTACGATAACTTTTAAGTGTTTATAGGAATGTTTAGAGTATATGATTTACTTAATACTTGTCACTGCGTAAATTATAAACTGAATGGAAGTAAAATGCAATATTAATAAAATGGGGTATACTTTCAAATGATTTTAATTAATATTTTTGCAATATCTTTGCTAATAGTACGAGCAGTAGTATATACCGAAATATAGATTTGTATGTATTATTATTAACTTGTGGAATAAACTTCATTAATTCAGGAATTCTGTATTTTAACTCTGCCTTCCCGATATATTCTTGATAATTTAATGTATGCCCGCAAAACTTAGATATGCTGAACCTAGTAAAAGACCAGCATAATTTAAATACTAGAAACAGCAACAAATTGGTCATTCCATGCTTCAGGCTCACTAAGTCCAAAAACAGTTTTTTAGGTAATAGTGTTAGGTTTTATGACAAAGTCCCAAAACACATTACCGATTTGTCGGATAGTGAGTTCAAGAACCATGTCAAGCGGGTTTTAATATCTAAACGCTATTATAGGGTGGTCAATATGTGAACGATTGTGACGTCTGGAAATGACGCCCCTTTCTGTGTACTAGTAATGAATGTAACTATTTATGTTTTGTAAATATATATAACATGAAGAGATAAACCAGATCGAGTTTCTTGCTGGTTCTTCTCGATGATTGGGTTGTTTATCCGAACAGGTGGTAGCTTTGACGCTCATGAGCTCCTTCTCAGGGTCTAAATTGAAAAAGGATAATTTGATTTGTTTTGAATAATTATTTTATTAATAGATTTATGTGCATTTTGTTAGATTAATAAAATAGCACAAACAAATATGCAAAGAGTGGTTATCAAAAGAGTTAAAACGAATGTTCATGTTATTATTTAAATGTATTTTCTTATATTATCTTACTAACCATCACTAGTGTCAGTGCCGGGTAAAGGGCAGTCATATAAAAATTTTGCTTCCACACCGTTCCATGCTGCGAAGCTAAAATACTTTATCGATAAGGGGAACATGTCGTTGAAGGAAACCAGAGGTATAATATCACCCTCCTTACCAAATTCTATAATGCCATCTGTAAATCAAAACAGTTACTTAAAATTATAAAACATTAGCTCCTGCCCGCGACTTCGTCTGCGTGGAATAGTTACTTTGGGCTACCACTAACACGCAGGGAAAGCTCTTAAAAGCAAAACAAGCGATTTTTAAACATTTTTCATTAGTGCTCTGCTTCTATTGGTCTTAGTGTGATGATATATAGCCTATATCCTTTATCGATAAATAAGCTATACACTAAAATAATTTTTCAAATCGGTTTAGTAGATCCAGATATTATCCTCTACAGTTTCACAAACTTTATAATATTACCTACTAGAGGGCCCGGCGGACGTCGTCCTGCTTTGATAATCAAAAATAATAAAATTCAACCGCAGCGCCACCTACTGGGTTCAATTGTGAATCTAAACTATTCTCGGATCTACTATCGGCGGATAACTACTTTGTCTAACTTTATAATATGATGCCGCAAACAAATCTTTTCACGTTTTGTCCAATAAAACAATAGCGCAATTTGACAGAAGCCTTGATGGACAATAATTATTAATGTACTTATTTACAGCACAGCTCGGTATTTATATTTTTCAAAATTCGAAATAATGTAACAAATATTTACATCAAATATATGATAATATATATAGAATATCTAGTCAACGCCACTACCAGCATCAGCAAACTCGCGTCAAAGCTTAATGCAAAAGAAAGGAAGCTTGTGATTATATTTATTTCGAAAACATATCGACATATCACGTCAATATTGTAATGTGTCAATACAGCCATCATAATGTGCTGCTATTACAGTAGATTTTCTACTACTAATAGATCCTTTATTTGCTTTAAGTTATATTATTCAGCATAATATAAGCACTTAATATTTTTAATTACTGATCAATGTTATTGATAAAAGAGGCATTAAAAGTTGAGAAAATGATTCTATCGTTTTAGCAATGAAAGCTAACCAGTATGTGAGAAACAATATGATATAAAGTTATACATACCAACAGAAATCTTTACATAAAAACCTCTCATTTCAATAGTGGAGAGTACGTCAGGCGTTTTGACGGAGCTCTTGGCATTTCTCCTTAAATTCCGTCGCAGTTCCGTGAACCTGTTGCCGCCACCTCCGACAACTAAGGCAAAATTTTGTAACTGTTATTCGGTTAACCTAACTTGGAATATTTTGTAAGTTTGTCTATACCCTGTTTCAATATCGTAACTCGTTTATTGAAAGGTGAGTTTGGATAATATCGGTAGTTTTATCAAAGTTGACTTGTAAGTCACTATTGCAAAATTTAGAATAGAATAGGAGATACAAACTTGAAGAAAAAACTTTTACTTTACCAAATTAAAGTTAGTTAACCTATAACGCCTATGTATTTCTACTTTGAAATAAATTGTAGGTAACTTTAGTGTCTTACATTCCTTTTTATTTTATTTTAATACAGAATTTAAAGACCATCACTTCTGATATGTTTATAATATGGTCGATGAAGCGAGAAACAATATGTTAAGTCTTAGAATTATATTTCGAAAGCAATATTGAAATACTGTTAGAAGCATGGTAACAGACTTTAACTCGAGTAGAATTTCTGGCCTGTTGTTAATTAGGAATACATTAATACAAAATATCTATAAAATTATATAATAAAAATGTAAAATTAAAGCGTCTGTACCTTTTCAATCTTAATAAAAAAATATTGCAAGTGACCAAGAATAAGTGATTAGATATATTTCAATCATTTATGGAAATGTCTATCTGTCTATTTGTTGCATCATCGTTAAAACACTATATTTATGATAATGAAAACCAAATGTATCCTACAGTCATTTAGTTTTTATTTCATTGAAATCGGTTCACTCTATCAAAAGTTATTGCAGTTTTAATGACGCTGCGAGATAAGTACGAGAGTAGAGTAGGTAAATAAATGAATTTCAGTGTCATCAAAGACCAGGGTATTTCATAGTGTCCAAATACTTATATGCAATGATAGAGGTATATCGTTGTGCGAGCATCACTCACAAACTTCCCCACAGATATCGATCCAACTTTTTTTAGACACTTGTTCCTCATCTAAAAGATCCGTCATGCTATTTTAATTCAACGTAGGCTTATTATTATGAACACTACACCTTCAGCTATATGTGTTTTGTAACCGTGAATAAGTAGGACAAGCGATATGATACGCATGCGTAGGACAACTCCGACGAATTCGCGGGTATCAGTCAATCGACAAAATATTTGTCATCTATGAAGAAATATGCGTATTTATTTATCCATTTTCTTTTGTTTCTTCTGTAATTGTACTACCTACAATTTTTTTTCTGACAACAATATCGCTTGTTAGCTGGAAGAAAATGCCTTACGGTATTAATCTCGCCAGTGTACAAATACAAAAGTCCAATAAGGTATCCATTCATTCAGCCATAAGAAGCATAAATTTAGGACCAATTTGTCCTGATCTACGTCTATATCACTACATATTATAAAAAACAAAATCCTCTGCCACGTTTGTCTGTCTGTCTATTCGCGATAAACTCAAATATGACAGAACGGATTTCCATGCGGTTTTACCAGTAGATAAAGTGATTAATAAGGAAGGTTTAGGTATATATAGAGCCCGCTATTTATTCTATAGAATAGATCCAATATTTAAAACACACTAACCTATTTCATAGACTGAATCGCTAGCTGTCGGGTTGGCAACCTCGGAGAGCAAAATGTGCCCGTTGCTCGACGCCTGTATAGCTATGTGCATTTCGTAGACAGTGTGCGGATCTGAAGTCAGCATTGAACGATCTTTGTCGTCCGCGCGATAGAATGTTTCATAACTGTAACCGTGTCTGCAGATGTGTTCCTTGCAGTTCATAGCCACTGAAAAAATAGGTGAGAGTGTATAAAGAGAAAGATTTTTTTAAAAGTAGCATAACGAAATGACGTCACAATATCTAGTAGCAATCCTTCTTCTTATTCTTACCCTTATCCTACGTTAAGTAGGGTCGGCACAACACAATTTCCTTTTCCACTCTCCCCTATCAGATGTCATCTCAGTATTCACACCTTTTATACACATATCATTTTTCACATAACCCATCAATGCCCTTTTCGATCTTCCTCTACTCCTATATACGTCAATTTTCGGTCCTTATTACTTAAAACCTTACTAGTCACTTTCATCTTTTCTCATAATATGCTCGTAACATTCTAACCTATTACTCCTCAACTTCTATGTCACTGGTTTTCAAACTTTCATCATTCCTCTGGCATACTCATTCTAAATCTTATCGATTCTCGTTACACCATACATCCATATTAACGTTCGCATTTCGACATATGATCTTTTCTCGTTCGTCTCTTTCCGTAGCCCAGCTCTCGGATCCATATTACGCGACTAGTCTTATTATAGTTTTATACACCTTCCCTTTGAGTTTCAATAGCATTAATGGGTCACAAACCACCCCACATACCTTTGACTGTTTCATTACACCTAATAGCAAGTACAGTGCAAAAAGAAAATGATGACTATAAAGAGATAAGTGGTAGAAAGAGGTGGATTTTAGAGGTGGTAGAGCTACGCTAAATTTGTTACTGATTTCAGCATGAATAGGTCCGCTGGCTCGGGGTACTACCACCCTGTCACAGAAAATCGACGTGAAATAACAGTGCTTGCATTGTTAAGTTTCGTTCGGTCAGTGAGAACGCCGGAGGCCCGCTTCACCTCCTCTCCCAACGCCTCTCCTCGTCCCCTTCCCCAAATACAGGCTAGCAACGCATTAGCGACTCCCCTGGTGTTGTTAGTGTCTATGGACGGCGGTGATCACTTAACATCAGGTGACCCGCCTGTTCGTTTGCCTCCTATGATATAAAAAAAAGGATGATGCAGATGAGCTAGTCACCTTTAGCTTCAAAGTGTTTATCATCTTGGACGAGATCGTTATTTAACCTCAAAAGAGAATATAGTCTAACGTTAAAAACTTAAAAGTATAAAAAAGCGCCGCCTCCTCCCGCCTGTTCTTCGTTGACGGAGAGGGCCACTTAGAGGATCTGCCTCACGGGCCATCTCCGCCGCCTCCTTCTGCGAGATAACCTCCTCGCAGAAGGAGGACATTGCTCGCCACGCCTGTTCGCTGCCGAGCATGGCCGAAACCACACTCGGCAGCGATAAGTCATTCCCTACCGCCACCGCCAGAATGCGGTGCTGTCCCCCCCACGCAGCACACTCAGAACCTAAGCTAAGCTAGCTATTCATACATATATGAATTGTTACAACATATATGTGTACCAAGCATACGTACCTCAACAACTCTTATATATATTTCCTATCGAATAATTTTCTAAACTATTGCAGTTTGATACCAAGCATCTTATAATTATCAACGTGATGAAATAACGTGTCATAACTATAATCGAGATGGGATCTTCCGACGGTTTTAAATATTAAAATTGCTCATTTCAGAACTTCGTGTCGAGTTCCCGATGAGTTTTCAAGTTTCGAGCTCAACTTGGACAGCTACAGTCGGTCGCATACTGTTTTATATGATGGGAGATCATTTATTATTTTCGCTTACGACGGTATATTAAAATGTTCCAAGTTTTTAATTTAATAGGATATTCTGTCAAATACATCTTTCTATATTGTTAATTAAGGATAAATAATGTACGGTCTGACCGATTTATTTTTGGCAAATATCTTTACTAATATAAGTTCTTAATATTTTGTTTAAATGACAAGCTATAGCTTAGCTTAGCTATAGCTATAGGGCTATGTATAAAAAAGTAGCATAATCCTAGTTTTAACTTAGTAATATCTATAGCATATTAGAGACAAGCAAAATGAGATCAAATATTCTTTTAACAGTATGAGAATGCAACTAAATCTATACATATAATAAAAATGTAAATCTAACGTGTCTGTACTTTTTAGATTTTTGTGAAAATATTCCACGTGTCTAGGAATCATTACATAGTATAAAACAAAGTCCCCTACCGCGTCTGTCTGTCTGTCTGTTCGCGATAAACTCAAAAACTACTGAACGGATCTTTATGCGGTTTTCACCAGTCGAGAAAGTGATTCATGAGGAACGTTTTGGTATATAATTTGTCCAGGATTTTTTTTTATAATCAGGGCGGACAACGTCTGCCGGGCCGGCTAGTAAGTAATAAAATATATTTCCATCACTTTTAGAAATGTCTTTCTGCCTGTCTCTATGTTTGTTTGAACACGCACCACTGTTAAGTTCACGATAAAACCTAATACAGAAAATCATAAAACATATCTTCGAGTAACATTTAGTCTTTATTTCATTATAATCGGTTTGCTCTACCAAAAGTTGTAAAATGAATGACGGCTCGAGTTAAGTACGAGAAAAGACTAGGTAAGTAAATGCAATTTAATCTCTTATAAAGTCCGGGATATTATATAATGTATAAATAATACCCATGAGACAGTAAACGAAAGACATTTTACTGCATTGAGTTCCACACGGACGAAGTCACGGCCACAGCTAAATCATTACATAGTATAAAACAAAGTCTTCTACCACGTCTGTCTGTCTGTCTGTTCGGGATATACTCAAAAACTACTGAACAGATCTTTAATACGGTTTTCACCAGTGGATAAAGTAATTCATAAGGAACGTTTTGGTATATAATTTGTCAAGGTTTTTTTTTTGTTATCAGGGCGGAACATCGTCCGCCGGGCCCGCTAGTATGAAATAAAATGCAATTTGAAGAACAAGCTACTGTCTTCTGTCTTATTGGCTCTTTCACTTTTATGTATGATTTTTGAAACCGTTCTTCCTATATACCTTGTCCTGGTAATTACAACATACAAAAAAAAGAATTCGTCAAATAGATGCAGCTGTATTGAAGTGATGGATGTAACATTTGGCATATATGCCTCTCGGAAATTAGCACATGTAAATATGAGTTTACCATGACCCGATTAAAATTCGCGGGATAAAATTTGCGGGGTGGTAGGGTGTCTGTACCCGACTGGATCGCGACCACCGTACACCAGGTGGAACACCCGCCATAGTGGCACGTTTGGGCGTGTCGCGTTCCGGGATCAGCCGGTGTATATCCAGCAACCAGGGGGGGGGGGGCTGTCCCTAACTGGGACGCTTTCAGGCCGGCATGACAGCGGCGACCGGCGATGGATAGTATGTCTTTCGGCGGTCGCCATTGTTTTTGGATTTTACTGTGCTTACCATCAGGCACAGTACAGTCACTTTGCCGAGCTACAATAAAAAAAAAAAAAAAAAAAGCAAATCGGTTGATATGATAACATTCATAAAGGATGTTCTAATATATTATATTAGTACTAGCTCTTCCCCGCGACCTCGTCCGCGTGGAATAGTTACTTTGGGTAACTAACACGCAGCGGAAGCTCTCAAAAGGAAAAAAAAAC
The DNA here is from genome assembly GCA_036509395.1 of Antheraea yamamai. NCBI lineage: Eukaryota > Metazoa > Arthropoda > Insecta > Lepidoptera > Saturniidae > Antheraea > Antheraea yamamai. Next base: position 6,307,936 of record AP028451.1, read on the forward strand.
TATTTTAAAACATTCTTCATTGGTCTTAGCCTGATGATATATATAGCCTATAGTCTTCCTCGATGAATGACTTATCTAACACTGAAATAATTTTAGAAATCGGACCAGTAGTACTTGAGATTACTGCGTCCAACCAACCAACCAAACAAACTCTTCGGCTTTATAATATTAGTATAGATTTAACAATATTTATTGTAATGTATAAACTTACTTTTGTATGTGTAGACATTAGTAGAATTGCTATCAACTGAATTTATATAAATGAATAAAGTCACATATATCAACCACCGCATCTTTCTCTATATTATATTATAATACAATTATTAAAAAAAAAACAACGACAAAAAATTTACAAATTACAAATGTAAATGTCCGCTCATATCACAGTACGAACTGAAGCTAAAACTCGTGGGAGGCGTTAAAACGTTAAGTGGATTAGGGTTGTCACCTAATTAAAAAAATACTTTATAGATTTGACCATGATTCTCATCTGATGTTAATTACGGTAAACCTATAGAATCAGCTTTCAGGTGCAGCTGCTGGAACACGACCATAGAAGCTCGGAGACAGATTCAATTAGAGGGTAGTACCTAGCCAGGAGTGCTTAGAAAAACCGTTACCACAATGCTGTGTTCTTGACAATTACGAACACGTTAACAATTAAAACCTCAAAGAAAACCTGACTTGATGTTGAGAAACGATGTGGTGTAGGATGGTATTAGGGGATTGTGCTGAGGAAAGACTTGTCCTCAAGAAAGAGTACAGGAAGTCACTTTTATTTCATTTGGTTTACTGTATACCTAAATACAAGTTCTTAGATTTTCTTATGTTTTTCATTTTCAATGTCATCTTTAGTTACTATTTCACGAGCTATTTAACATTATTAATGTTTGTTTTTTTTATGTCGTAGGAGGTAAACGAATAGGTGGATCAGGGGAGTTGCAATTGCGTTGCCTGCCTGTCTTGGGGGGAAGGGGAGGGGGGTCCTCCGACGCTCTAACTGACCGAACGAAAAGCAACAATGCAAGCACTGTTACCTCACGTCGGTGTTTCTGTGGGTCGGGTGGTGCTACCCCGGACGAGCCGACCCACTCATGCCGAAACCAGTAATAGCTTCAGCGTGGCTCTACCATCTACAATTATTACAAAATACTATAGTGATGATCAACCCTATCTCTTTACCAACGAGAGCGACACGAAGTTGTGATTTTTATGTTTAAAATTATTTTAATCGTGTCACCATTATTTAAAACAGCGGTTACTAAAGTCATACTGATACGAAACATTCTTTATTTTATATTTACGGAAATCACAATAATAAAGGAACGAACGTGTATAATGAATTACGATTTGAAAATAAATTGTATAAATATAGAAAGTCAAAGTAATAAAATGCTTTATCCGAACATAATTGCAAAAGTATCTATATCTGTCTGTTTGTTAAGAATTTTACGACTCGACTTCTGAACCGATCGCAATAAAATTTGTTACAGAACTAGCCCGAAACCCAGGAGATAATATAGGCTAATTTTTATTCCATGTTTATCTAAATAAATGTAGACAAGGTTACGGAGGAAACTAGTACTAGTCTCATCGCTACTTTATTTCGGTGTTGAATCGATAGAATAAAAACTGTTTTATATGAAATCAAGTGTGCTGTAGTTCTACTTTAACACATTTGGAATTTGACCACAACCTCATCTTGTGACCTTTTTTTTTTCTCGCGGGGGAATCCTCTTGGAGATCTGCACCTAGCCGGGCAGCACAGGTGAGAATGCCAGATTTCTACTGACTAAACCCTCTCGGTGTTCTTCTTGCACCATTTAGCCGTTTGGGCAGTAACGGCCTCTGCAGTGCTTTTACCCGACTCGGTAGGTGTTGACCTCTCATCAGGGCCCCGATTCGTAGTCTGAAGAGGGAAGATCTTGACCCTCTCTGACGAACTGATGGGAGGCGCAATGAACACTAATACGTCTTAACCACGTGGGCCTGTGTTAGAGTTGCCAGGGCGACAACCATGCCCGTGGCCATCGCCCGCAGCATGATCACCTTGTGATCTAAGGTGACTGAGATCTTAGATCTTGATCTAAGGTGGTAACCATGCTAAGCATAGAGATGATTGGCTCTCAAATGTAGCTGCCGGAATACACCAAGTGGTGTTTGGCGACTGACTTTCAAATTGAAGGTGGTGGTTTGCCATGTAAAGTTGAAAAAAGTCCTATCAACATGTTATGGTTATATCTTGATATTTTCCTTCAGAGAGAGCTCTGATTCAGTCGTAAAGATTCAAACATATGTCAAGCGATCTGGTATCTGAACACGTTATCTATTAATCGATCCATCATTGCTGCAAGCTTGCACAAATCAAATTATCTAGGTAGCTCAAAAGAACAAAAGGAAGATGAGTCGTTACATTTCAGAATAACCTAAATCCAACTGTAACCTTTGGTAATATTTTGCGTTGTTTTTCAAGATTTTCAATTTTTGTACTTGTAAAAGACGAAGATCATAAAAAAAAACTAAAAACCTTATGAACGGTAAAATTTTAACTACGTTCTCGGTGTATAAAAACCGGATTAAGACCATTTCGAAATGTAACGACTCGCATACAGACAGACGCGAAAAACGTTTTCGTTATATTATTATACATTTATTTTTGGTTTACTTAAGTTAGTTTAATATGTAACAACGTGTATGTAAACATGTAAATACATAGGACCGTAACACTGCAATCGAAAGGAAGCTCTCGCGCAGTATCAAAGCGGACGCGCGATAAGCGGCGCTTGTTATAACCAACTATTAATGTCATTCTGATATACATTTTTTCCACATAATTATCTTTGCTTATCCGTTTTATTATTACAATCACATATCACACATTTTTTTTTCGAACTGACTACGCTGTTGGCCTAGTAAGGCCTTAACAACTTCACTGGACTACTAAGGCGAGCGCTAAAAAGGCACTCAGCCTATTTTATTTTGACAACTAACTCAAGGGTGCACGGCACATCTCGGCTTGGGCTGTAGCCTAGATTACGCAAAGAGGCGACTCTAACTGAGCTAACCGTTTTTTTTCGCGGGGGAATCCTCTTGTTGGAAGTCTGGCCAGCACATAATGAAATGCGTAGACGGACTCGCCGGTATCAGTTAGGAATTAATAAATCGTTTAATGTCTATAAAAGTAAAAAATACAGATTCATTTTCATTAAAAAATAAAACCATATGTCAAATTGCTTATCCCAAAGTTAGTAAGTTATTAAGTAATTTAACATAATATCAGACAGAAGTGGCATAGGGAATTACCATTAAATGGCGATAATAAAGCACTGGAACACTTCCAAAGAGGACTCGGATACGCGGAGATTCGAAATGATCTGGCGGAATGCAAATATACTGCTGGTAACGCGCTTTCCATCTTACTTGCTTGAAATACATTTATACTTTACGATAATTTTTAATTTATCGTCGATTGATTTACGGAACAATATTTTTGGGGTGTTTTTGTCAAGTTTCTTATATCGAATGGTAGCTGACAAATATAGCTTTATTCGATTTTAAAATGAGTGCGGCTTATAGTGGCTTGCTGTATATTATTGTGTTGTGTCGAAACTGTTGTCTCCGATGCTTTGCTTCCCGACCAATCACGTTCAACCGATCTGCGTCCTCATTGGTTCATTAATGTCACATCATACTCGAAGTCGTGGATTGGTCAAGGTGCATCGTGAAGTAAATGATTCTGTGCAACACAGATAGATAACCTACTTGATAATGCATGCCTTTTTTTAACTTTATTGTTTTTGCACAAATATTTTTGTAATTACCAATATAATAATAATATAATTTAACGTTACGTTATGGTAATTAAGAATGGAGTAATTACTGTAAAAATTGTTCAGAAAGTAGTCAAATGAGATAAAAGAGGGGCTGATCTTGTGTACAGGCGCGAGTTATCGTTGTCTATACTATTCTTGTCCGACGAAAACTGAGCATTACTAATAAGTACCGAAGTGTGAATGCCTATGTCAATTATAATTTAAAATAAAGGAGAGAGCAGATAAGTGTATATAATACATGTAAGATCCTGAATAAAATAAGTATGACTATAATGCCATAATGGTGATACTAAACCGCACGTTCCTTTACTGACTGTGACATTGTGCAGCGCTTTGGGTTTTTTTGTACTTCTTTCTTATTCCCATTACACGAATATTAATAGATTATTTTGTTTTAATGAAGATAAAATAGTGGCGACGAGGATAAAGGACCAGGAATTTATATAAACACCAACGACATTATAGAAAAATATCCATTTTTTATTATAACAGTAGCTTGTCAGTAGCTACCTCTTCTCTTTCTTCTATGGTAGCTGTAAAACAAAATAATAGTGAAGGAAATCGGCTAACAAACAGAGGAGGGAGATGTTCTTAATCATTTCCTTACTGCCTATTTATATATAGGTACTGTACTACTTACACTAATTATCTTCATCATTAGACTGTAAGAGACCCACTGTAGAGCCGTAGGCGTCTTCCCGAAGGAAGGTATGACTGTAATCACCACGCCAACGCACAATGTATTGGCGATTTTAGACTCCGAGAAATCTCAGAGGTACTAAAAGAATATATCAAGTTCCGGTTTCCTCACGACGTTGTCCTTCACCGGGAACTGATAGTGTTATTGATTTCAAATCAGTAAAAATGTGCGTATTCCGAAAAAATCGTTAGTATATGCCGAGGTTCGAACCTGCGAACATCGGATTGATATTTCAGGAGGAAAAACGTTCCACGTCCACGACCCATAATAAAATAAGAAATAGAAAAGCTTTTTATTTCTTGTATTTTTAACAAGTTTTAAACAAAATAAGAACTTAAACTAAAAAATATTTACAAAATACACAGAAAAAGAAATAAAATACACAATTTTCTTAAAAGGAAAATACTATTTGTTAGTTTGCATCTGCAAGAACCCGTCTGCAGGAGAAGGCCTCCTTCAAAGAAAGCCATTTATTTCTCTTAGACCACGGCTGTCTCAAACCAATTTAATGTCTAATTAATTACCTAGACAACGATCCAACAACTAGAGGAAAATAAACTTCAGTTCAGGAAGAACATGATAACATAATAAAACTTATTACAAGAAGTATACAGACTGTTAGACATAAAAACAGTTCAATAAAAGTTCTCGACCTATAAATATAACTAACTATAGATATGCCAACTTATCGATCAACAATATATAAAATCGTGAGGTCGCATCGTGTACTGTAATAAGGTTAGTACAATTTGGAATTCAATCAGCTTTTTCTCAGTATCTACACGGCTCGGTGGAAACGTGTGTAAATTTATTCACTTTTTATAAATGTTATTATTTTGTACTCGAGCACTTTTATCGATAAGTTTGTATTGAACAACTTTTAATACTGATTGATATCTTCTCAGATTAAATATTGGCATAATTAATTAATGAGAATAGAAATTAAATTCAAAAAGTGTTGATATGTATAATCTGTATTAAATCATATACACCTGAATAATGGCCGACTTTTATTCGAACTGACTACGCTATTGGACTGGTAGGGCCTCTACACTTCTACAGCTTTACCGGACTTAATAATGTCCGACACCGTAGCACTTTTTTTTTGTTTTAGCAATTAATCTTTTAGAATATTACTGCCATTGTCGAGTAGTTAATAATATTACAAGTGCTTTGTGATAATTTTAATGTTCTAACAAGATGGCGCCCTCTTTGTAGAAATTTCCATGGAGTTTTTGTGACATCTCAGAACCAATGCTCCATGGTCGTTTTTTTACGCACTTCGCTTGCATACAATACCGAATTAAATTACGTAAAACACCACTGATAAATATAGAGGCATATTACACAAGAAAATGAATAAAACATAAAATCCACTACAAGATAATCCAAGGTCGTCCTAAAAATCCACAAATGCAGTTGACGTAATAAAAAAACAATAAAAAGTTTATATATACGTCCCTCGGTAAAAGAAACTGAATAACGTTCGAACTTGAAAAAATAATAAATTAAGGTTAATTTCAATCATCATTTCAATCAAGATCATGAATAAAATATAAAGTCCACTACATGATAGACTATAATATGTTAACATTAAAGATAGATATAATAGTACTACAAGGCTTAGCAAAAAAGTTTATTTTCTTTTTAAAAATAACAGTGTAATCGTTTAGATAAGGGTCAATATCACGGTCACTGATGTGTTTCGGTCTAAATACTTTTATTTTTTCTTCGAACTGGCTACGCTATTGACCTAGCAAGGTCTTAACAGCTTCACCGGACTATAAGGCGAGCGCTTAAGGCACTCAGCCGATTTTATTTGACAACTAGCTCAAGGGTGCACGGCACACCTCGGCTTGGGCTGTTGCCTGATTCATGCGATTCGAATACAGTTTACATACAGGTCTAAATACAGTTCCAGTGATCTCTTGAGATAGTTCCCGCATCTTCTTAAATTCAAAAGTATTAAAATAACAAAATGAGATCTGTTTCTCTATCTTTGACTTAGTTTTATACTTCACTTATGAGACATAAGTGAACATATTTTTGTCTGCACTTTTGACACGGCACCTATCATACATGTATAAGTGATTTTTATTTTTATCATATCTTTCATGTGACTTCTTTGTCGTAGATTACACTGTTATTAAGTGGGTAATAAAGCTATAAGTGTTTTGTGACGTATTTAACGTCCAAACAATATGGTATCCTAATAGTTGAAATTTCCAGAGAGTTTTATAACAGCTCAGAATTAATGCTCTGTCATTCCCATATTGCATAACATTGTAAAATATAGGGTCAGATAACCTAAAATTGTAAATGAAAACTATTCTTTTATTTCTGGCAACCAATCCTCCTGTAGATTATTAGTGCCATTGTCGAGTAGGTAATTATATTACAAGTGTCTTGCGATCGTTTCAATGAACCAACAAGATGGTGGCCGTCTTGTTAGAACTTTCTTGGAAGTTTTTGTGGCAAATTAGAATCCATGCTCCGTGGTATTATTTTCGATCCACTTCACTTGTGCACAATAACCAAACTTTATTACGTAAAACACCACCAATGTTACAAAATATAGTGCCAAATAGCACAACGTTATCAATAAAATATAAATTCCACTACCTACATGACATTCCAAGATCCCGCCAAAAACTCCTGATAATTTATAAATCAGTTTTTTTAAGCCACAGCCATTGATATATAAAAACGCAAGATGCACAGTTTCGAATAAAAGTTACGCTCAAAACCGTCCCCAAAAATTCACCGATACACCTAAGTAGTTATTAGTTATACTATAAACTTATGTTTTTGCAAATTCAACTTTACGCGAATAATTTAAAGTTGTTTTTACAAAGCAGTGTACAAAAAGTCCAAAGACGCGAGTGATGAGAGACTATTCAGAATTGTGCGCTCATTTTATGCGAACGGTTTCGAGACTTTTACTATGCATTTTTGATTTTTATATATCAATGGGTACAGCACGAACAAGATGGCGGCTACCTAGTTAGACCTGTCAAACGAGTTTCATGTCAACTAACAATGTATGTGTTCAGTTATCTATAATCAAAATCACTTATAAATTTAAAATCAAAACTATTTCACGGAAAGTGCCAAAATCACAAAATATAATGTAAAGCAATGTAAGTTTAAAGGTTATAATACAAACGACAACATGACATGCAATTCCCACCTAAAAGTTTTGTAACGAAAATGCTGAAAACAGTGTTGCCCGCTACTGCTTTTAATAATAATAATAATATTTATTAAAAACAAAGCAAATGACAAAGATAATTACCTAATCTATGACACTGAATTTAATTGTATAACCTATGTATTAAGTACACTAGTTTATCATCGTACCAATAGTAATTATCGTTGACATCTGTACTGGTGTTAAACTGTATCACAGATATCAAATTGATAGTCATAATCCATTATAGAACTCTATAATATCCGAATAATAGAACGTGGAGACAGGAAGACGATAAAATTTTGTGATGAAATACATTTTGAAATGCTTAGTTAATATACAATTTATACAAACTCGATGCGTCAGTCATAAATTATCCCATTAAACAACGCGACACAGCCGCGGCGCCACCGTCGAACGACACACGATGCTTACCAGCAATTAAATATCAATTTCGTATACATTAATCACCCGACGAATTGTTATAAATGTACGATATAACTTTGTATAAACATTTCGCGGTTGGTGACACACGGGCGATGACTGCAAACAGCATTAAACGTTTGTTTTGCTATTGGTGTTGTTTTAATTTCTTCTTTTATTATGCATCTCATAATGGAATGTGATACGTTCTGTTAAACGATATTTATACAATTCATAGCGACACCTATAGCGTATATATTTATTTTTTATATTATTGTGAATTTTATCATAATATTTTACAATATTACATGAATATTATATTTACAATAATATGTATTTGTAAATTTGACCATAGTTATAATCTATACTAATATTATAAAGAGGTAAAGTTTGTGAGTTTGTGACGTTGTGGTGTTGTAGGGGGTAATCTCAGGAACTACTGGTCCGATTTGAATAATTCTTTGAGTGTTATATAGCTCATTCATCGAGAATGGTTATAGGCTACATATCATCACGGTAAGGCCAATAGGAGCGGAGCACAGATGAAAAATGTTTCAAAATCGAGATGTTTTTTTCTTTTTGAGAGCTTCTGCTGCGTGTCAGCGTTAGCCCAGAGTAGTAACTATTACTACGCGGACGAAGTCGCGGGCAGGGGCTAGTGTTATATGAAAATAATTTAATTAGACATTATATATGTCGGGGCAGCGATAAAATGGCGTCCATGTAGAAGTATGACGTCATCCATATTGACGTCATTGTTATGATTTGATCGATCAATCCACTAAGAACAGTCGACTAGACAAGACCACTGACTATAGTTACGACGAATTATCCGTAGATGTGATTAGCCCAACTGTCTGAGCGGGTATGCTCAGTATCGAGCCGTCGGTCGCCTTTTAAGGCGTCATGATATATAAACAGACGATACTTCCAACCAATGGTGTCTCACACCGGGGTAAATAATGACCAGTCGATAACTTTAATTAATAGCGTTTGAGGTCATTTGTAACACCCACGATATAGTCAGTAGCGCGGTATCACAGGTCAATAGTGGTTCCTCCGATATATAGATTAGATTTATTAAGTACCACAATTTGACAGTAAGCTGAAAGTCTGTGAGTCTCAAATCCAGCTGCCAGAACTTAGCTACAGCTGTTTGGTAGAAATTTTTAAGTAGAGAATCGTGGCCTGGTGGGGTTTCCAACAAGCATTATATGAAGAATTTAAATCGGTTAAACCAGTTTTTTAAGACGTGTCCCGTACAAGGTTTGTGTCAAGAATATTACAAGAAATCTAAAACTAAGACTAACTTTTAGACGAAGCTTGGTTTATCGTTCTAAAAATCCAGTATGCATTACTTCATAATTGGCTTAATAATAATTAATACTTTAACATTACCGTCGAAGCGTTGTGAATCTATGTTTAGAAGTCCTATAAAAAGAAATCATTTTTCGTGTTAATCTGTGTACTCTGTTACTTGTTAACTACGCACTAGATATACTGAATGTTGGATAATATGTTATTTTCTTACCAACAATTTGCCAGTCATGATTATTGCTCGTCGATCATATGATCAGTGTGTATCAGATTTTATGCTGAACGCCTATTGTTTAAAATAGTAATGCTGATTGATTACGAGGAATAATGTTTAACTCCTATAGGCGTCGTCTTGAAAATAACAATTTAACATTCTCTTTAGCTGAACTTTATAAATACGAAAAGCTTGTACTCCATGGGTATACTTATCAGCCTACGATGGTTTTTTTACGTACGGTCAGCTGTATTTTTTTTTATAAGACACTAGTATTTTCCCGCATCTTCACAAGCATTTCCTTAGTAGTAATTATTTTTGACTAACGGAAAAATTACGGTTTTTCATACAAACTTTCATTATATGAACCGACCTAGGAGGCTTTAGTAGTTGTAGAGACACGCTGAAGCTCTTATTAGTTTCAGCATGAATGGGTCAGCTCGCTCGGGGTAGTACCACCCTCTCACAGAAAACCGACGTGAAGTAAAAATGCTTGCATTGTTGCGTTTCGTTCGGTCAGTGAGAGCACCGGAGGTCCACCTCTCCTCTCTCCCCCTTCCCTCCCTTACTCACAATCCCACCCCCCCCAGCCCTCGGAAACAGGCTGGTAGTGTAATGCGTTGTTTGCGTTTCGTTCGGTCAGTGAGAGCGCCGGATACCCATCTCTCCTCCATTCTCGCACTCCACTCGACTCCCCCTCTCCACTGTACTCCCTCCTCCCCCAAATACAGGCCGGAAATACACTTGCGACTCCCCTGGTGTTGCTAGTGTCTATGGACGGTGGTGATCACTTAACATCAGGTGACTTGCCTGTTCATTTGCCCACTATAATATAAAAAAAAAGTTAATTTCTAAATATTCTGCATGCAAATTTTTAAGGTTTCTAGTTTGGGCTGTGTGTTGATATGTCTGTCAGTTATTCTTCTATACATGTAGACAAATTCAGCCGTAAATGAAATACAAAGCGTACCACCACCAGGATGGTTCCGCAGAGTATTTTCTTATTGTCTTAGATAAGTTGAAGAGAGAGACTGTTCGCATTTTTAATGATGCAGACGTTAAAGAGTTTATCGAATTGCTTTACTTCCACAGGAACATTGTCTCACTAAGCACGTTTTCTCGTCTGTATCATGGCAAGTGTCCTGAATTCAACTTGTTCAACTTAATTACCGCTAATCCTTGCCACAACCGAAATAGAGGCACTGGAGTTCAGAACAACAGTTTTAAATTAAATTTTATATGGAAACGAAATGAAAAGTTCGCTGCATCTTTTCCGTATCGTGAAGCTGTGGAAAGTGAACCCGTCTCCCAGTTAGCGTTTCCTCCTTTTATGATATCGGGTATTTCAAGCGTAACATGCAAATCATTTATGCAGATCGACCTGACAGTGACGACTGGCGATACATCGTTTGTCTCCGATAGTCGCTATTATTTTTGGATTGGACTGTACGTAGCATTAAGTATTTCAAGAAATGTAAAATACCGAGTGTAAAATTTTTAAAATGAAATTTTAGTAACTTGTACAATCGTTTTTGTAGTGAAACTTCTTTATCGACGTAGGGAGGAATTTTAGAACATGTAAAAACGTATGTAACGTTTTTCGGTTACGCGCCATCTTAATTTCTGTACATTTTTCCGTTACGCGCTATGTTTATTTCTAAAGTTGCGCTCACAATGATCAGATTCCGTTTTTTTTTCTAAAGGTGCGCTCACAATGACCAGATTCCGTTTTTTCTGTAAAGTTGTAAATATAGTAGATAATTTTTCGAAAAATGATGTCATAAAGAAATTTCACTTCTTACGTGTGTACACTGATACACGCACGTATTTTTTTAATTTCCGTTTATCTCTAAATGTAGCTTAAACACACACATATAATACGCTTGTTTTAAACGGGTATCGCATTAAATAAGAAGAATGATCGATAAATAGATACATGTAGTGCAATATACAATGAGGAGACTGAGAATACTATATAAGAAACACTATATAATTCATTTTATCTCATTCTCTCGCACGTTAAATTCTAACGTTTCGTCAAAGTTTTTACTCCAGAAAGGACTAAAGTATCGGAAATTAGAAATTTATTGGTATAAACCGATAATGTTTTATTGTTTCTTACAAATGGTGGTACGGTAAACATTTTTAATTAAACGGTGCCGAGTTGCGTGCTATTGAATTTGTCTGGATTCCACAGCCTTGTTGTTCCCAATTTGGGTTTTTTCACTTTGCGGCGTTACGGGTGAAATAAATTAAAGCAAGCCCCCCTCAAACGCTCGCCCCCTCACCATTCCGCGCCGATCCATACTCTTTGTTCTTTAATTTATTTGATCTGTTACAACGAATAGGCTTTTTGGGATTTTGTTGTTTACCGATCGCTTATTGCGAATCCCGTTACGTGCTTTGATTTATAAAGGTTCTGGATATTAGTTTTTTTTATCCGTGTCCAGGAATATTTTGGCGGAATTTATTTTGAAACGTTTTGTAAGACCTTTCCAAATCAAATGTTATTGTAATCAGGTTTGTTCATACCTCTAGTTATTTAAGTAATGCTTAGGAAATGAATTTAGGAGGACAAGTATCCACCCCTCATCCGCATTAGGAGATCCTCTTTTTTGGGGTACCCCGGCTTAGTTCGTGGCTTATATTGCTGATTATGAAATAACAGGACACTTGTCTACACTGGCGCTAGGTTTATTTTAACGGTTTGTTAGATATCTGTGCCGGTTTTGCAATTTTTTGTTAACGCAGATCGTTCAGAGCGGTTTTTTGTTGTTGCTAGATTCAAAGTAATCAGTTGCCTTAGTGTGCGGCGAACGTTTTAAAGGTGCGTTCAAGAAAGCTAGCGGACAGATACATTCCGTTTAATCGGTGAAAATGATATCGAAAAAGATTTGTGCTAACATATAGATTACAGATAACAAAAGTACGGAACAACTAAACTTTACGAAAATAGTAAATAACATTTATTTTTGTGTTTTATGTGGTTACAGCGTTTCACTACACTTTCATGTGATGTTAAAAGACTGCGTAGCTTAACATGGTAAACACGCTAAACGTAAAGGACTGGCTCTCAAGTGCACATGCCGGATCACACTATCAGGTGCTTGGCTATAGATTTTCAACTTGACGTTGGTGGCTAGCGGTTTAGAGAAAACTGTACCACCATGGTATGGCTTCACCACGATATTTTCCATCACCGAAAGCTCTGTCCTGCAGGCAACAACTACTTTATAATTTAAAACACCCAGACACAGGACTATTATTACGTTATTTAATGCTAACGACCTCTTGAGGCAATTTCAGAATCTCAAATATAATAAATAGCCTCGCTAGTTGTTGTGTGCGACCCATAAATCGGCGTACTTGTGGCGTTTAATGTGAGAAATGTTCATATTCACTTATTTATTTTATATTCACGTTTAACATTCTAGAAAGATCTACGAGAAGCCTGTATTTGAACATGTTATTACAGTAAGTATTCATTCTTACTAATATAATAAGCGCGAACGTGTATTTCCTTCATACACTTTCACTCCTTAACTACTGAACCGATTATCATGAAATGTTGTGTACGCGTTTTGAAGTGTACAGAATAAGATTTTTTTTAATACCCTCCTTATATTTAAACGAACAGGCGGATCACTTGATGTTAAGTCATCACCACCGTCCATAGACACTAGCAACACCAGGTGAGTCGCATGTGCATTGCCAGCCTGTGTTGGGGGAGGGGAAATGAGAGGGGAGGGGAAATGGGCCTCCGACGCTACTCACTGGCCGAGCAAAACGCAACAATACAAGCACTATTACTTCACGCCGGTCTCTGTGGGTCGGGTGGTACTACCTCGGGCGAGTCGACCCATTCATGCTGAAACCAGTAGTAACTTCAGCGTGGCTCTACCACCACCTACAAATAATCTATACTATAATAAAACTGTAGCAAGGTCAAATCTGTACATTAAATATTTTTTGAAAATTTTTATCGGGGTAGACTTTGTTATCGATATAGAAGCCAAAAATAATCTTTTTACAATTTTTGTCTGTCTGTCTGTCTGTCTGTCTTTCTGTCCCTGTGAACACGCATCACGCTGAAAGTACTGAACCGATTTTAACGAAACTTGACACAGTAATAACTAATATTCCAAGGTTACATTTAGGATACTTTTTGTCCCATAAAACGCAAGGGGTTCTCCAGGATAACGAAAGATAAAAAAATGTCAGAATGGCAGAATCTAGCTCTAAGTTTCTAAACGTTTTGAAAGCATTAGCCGGTTTTAATTGAGGTGTTCATCCATAACATTTAGTTCGTTTATACCTCAATATTACACGCAGTCGAATTGACTATGCGAGATTTCTTTATAATAGTAGTGCTCAGGTTAACCTCTATAAACTTGAAAAAGTCCAAAACCAGGCTATGAGAATTATCGGGGGTTTCATTAAAAGTACTCCAATCCATGTCATGGAAAGCGAATTGAGCACATGTCCGTTACATCTTAGGAGACAATATTTAGCTGGCAAAATTTTATTTAAATTTAAGTCATTCGAAAAAAACGAACTAACCAATGTATCAGAAGAACTGTCCACTTCTTTCTAATCACTCTATTGACGTAAAAGAAAAAGACCACTATTTTTTCTAAATATAAAAAATACTCCAATTCAAACAAGTATAAAACATGAAATGTTCACTTTACACACCTGGGTCGATAACATTGATTTGCACAATATAATTAAAATAAATGTAGATAATAAATATATTTGTCTTCAATATATAAATATTATCAAATATAAATAAATATTATCAAAATTTTGTTGAAATATACAATGATGGATCTAAAGCTGATAATTATTTAGGTGCCGCACTTTTTGAGTCAAATTCCAAAACTTTTATGAAATTTCAAATTGATGAAAATATTTCAATTATACACACTGAATTGATAGCAATTGCAGAGGCCTTATCATTTGCACAATCAACTGAGTTCATTAAGATTGTTATTTTATCCGACTCAAAATGTGCTCTTCAACATGTAGCTCGATGTATCTCGACTTTTCGAGGAATACCGATAGCCTACACTATTTTGAAGCAATTACTAGATTTCAAAGCAAAGAACAAAGTAATTGTTTTACAATGGATCCCTTCTCATATAGGTATAACTGGGAATGAAAGAGCTGATCTTTTATCTTTTATCCTCCGAAGGTGCTACTATTAATATTTTACCAAATTATTTGGATGTATGCTCAGTATTTAAAATAGCTGTTTGGAACTCGCATTAGAAGGAATACTTTGATGAGCGTTCTAAAACAAAAGGAATATGGTACAGAACGATTCAGCCACATCCCTTAGGTCACCATGGATTGATGACAGTACGATTAGCCGTCGGGAAGCAATCACAGGAATGAGATTACGCTCGGGACACATCCCATGTAAAAAGTTCGCCTACCTGATGTGTAAACTACCATCACCACTCTGCCAGAGTTGTGAGCTCATCGATAATGTGCACCACATCCTTGCAGAATGTATTCGAAGCGAAGATATTAAATCTCGGCTTAATGCTTCTGGTTCGTTCCACACTGGTTTGTACAATTCGTTATTGTCTGACCCCATTTCGACAGATGCTAAAGAATTGTACAAAATTAATATAAGCTATTGTTAAGTTTATTGTCATTCTTATTGTTATATAGTTGTATGTCATTTAGGCGATATAGTCATGCAGGCGACTAAGCCTTCATTAAAAAAAATAATAATAATGATATTAAAATTACAGCTATCTTAATATGGTTTGAACATACTTAGATATTTAATAATAAAATAGTATCGGGCGCATTATTGTTAATAACAAAAATGTCTGGCAATAATAATTTCATGTTTTAGTAGCGTTTCAAACTTAGTAAAAAACAAAACATTCAAAAATTATATAAAAATCAATATTTTTGCCTGTAAAGGTGCGATATGTACTAATAAACGCAACGTTTACCGGCAGCCAGGTAGCCCGCACGCTGTTCGGAACAACATAAAGATATATAAAAAACTGGCTTATAGAAATTCTTTGTCGAAAGCGTCGCCTAGCTCTTAGACAATTAGTTACAGGCAAGTGACATTTGACGCGTCGTGCTCATATCTTTTTAATATTTATATTTTTCTTCAAAACAATGAAGTGTGAAAAAGTTTTAATACAAGTTGAAAATAGTTATATCATTCAGTGTTTCATTTATCATTATTTATTTTATGAATATATTTGATCGTTTAATTTACAATTTAACTCATCAACTTGATATTTTATAATGTAAACTCTACTGACTGTATAGTAAACGTCTACAAAAAAGGGAAAGGAACTTCGTTTGAAACTGGGGGTCCATAGACTTCTAACGCTTTTTTCACATTACCGCCAATATATGTAGGTTAGTTTTTATTTCTTATTGAGCCCAGTAGATGATGCTACGAACGGGTTGTAGGCTTATTTTAAAAGATTTCTCACATACCATCTGGGTATATGTTTGAGTGAGTCCCTTGATAGTTTGGATTCACAATTGGAAACCGTAGGTGAGGCTCCAATAAGGTTTTAGGTTTATTACAATTTTTCGCGTTTAAAAATACAATTGACACCAGTGATAACCGATTTGGTGCAGACGAAGTTGCACAGGTCAGCTAGTAAATAAATAAAAATAAAATATAGGGTTTCTTGTATTCCTAAAAAGAGTTTTGTTCCCGATGGATAGATTAAATGTACAGGACCGTGAGCAAAAACTCACTATTATAAAGGTGATAGTGAGTTTGTTTGCTTGCCTGGTTGTCTGCTTGCTTCCTTGTTTGTTTATTACGCTTTCGCGCCTTAATTACTGAACTGAACCGATCATAAGATTTTGCATACACGTTCTCAGGGGTGCACAAAAAGACATAAGGACCTTATCTATTCACTAGCTGTGCCCGCGACACTGTAATGTAGAAAAACAGTGTCTAATAAAAACATCTGAATGTATTAAGTACTTTTTCTTATCTACTTTTCTCTCGTACTTAAATCGCGTCGTCATTAAAATTACAATAACTTTTGATAGAGTGAACCGATTTTAATGAAACAACTTTTCAAATTCAAATTCAAATTCAAAACACTTTATTCAATTTAGGCCCTAAGAAGGCACTCATGAACGTCAAAACTACCACCGGTTCGGAAAACAACCCAGTCATCGAGAAGAACCGGCAAGAAACTCGATCTGGTTTATCTTTTTAACAAATATATATAATATTTAGAATAATAATATATTCTATATAAAAGTAAATTTCACAAACGTTTTTAATGGATGCACAGAGATGAGTCAATTCCAGACATCACCATCGTTCACATATTGATCCACTCTATAATAGCCTTTTGACACCAAAACCCGCTTGACATGGCGCTTAAATTCACAATCCGGCAAATCGGTAATATCCTTTGGGACTTTGTTGTAAAATCTAACACTATTTCCCAAAAAACTGTTACTGGTTTTACTAAGTCTAAAACGTGGGACAACCAGTTTGTCACAGTTTCTAGTATTTAGATTGTGCCGGTATTTTACGAAATCTAGCTTTTCTAGGTTCTTACGGACATACATTAAATTGTCAAGAATGTATTGGGAGGGCAGAGTTAAGATACCGTACTCCTTGAACTTGGTCTTTAAGGATTCGCGAGGTCTCATATTGTAGATTGCTCGAACTGCTCGTTTTTGTAATAAAAATATGGTGTTTACCTCAGCTGCTGTCCCCCACAACAGAATGCCATAAGACATTAGGCTATGGAAGTAGGCGAAGTAGACTAACCTAGCAGTGGCAATATCAGTTAGCTGGCGAATCTTACGTACTGCAAATGCAGCAGAACTTAATTTGCTTGCCAATTGTTTAATTTGAGGACCCCAACGACTAAGTTATTCTCGAAGATATGATTTTTTTGGTATGATTTTATTGTAAACGCTGTACTTTAGCAGTGATGCGTGTTCATACAAACAGATAAACAGACAGACATTTCTAAAGTTGATTGAAATGTATTTTATTACTTATTCCAAGATACCTGTAATAATATTTTTCACAATAATCCATAACGTACAGACACGTTACATTTAAATTCTTATTATATGTATATATTTTCCAATTCGTTCTCTTGCTGTTGTTTCATTACTTTGGTAATGCTAGTTAATAACAAAGTGGCGAGTCAACGATATGTCTGAAAACGGCGATACGATTGGGAAGTTTTCGCACTTTTAGAAGGCTTCTAGTTCTTATAATATATAATTTTTATAAATATCAAAACATAATGGCATAGTAATGATAAACATAAGTAAGCATGATATAAAATATTTACTATAGATCCATTATCATGGTATTAACAGAGGAATACGTTTATGTGGAATAAACAAAGCGTTTCCTAATGAAAATAAATCAGCTACGTCAGATCGTAAACGAAGGTAGGCACGTAAAAGTGGATACGTCAAGGTGACTATCGAGTGGGTATTCCGCTGAAGCGTAAACGGTTAGTAGGGTAAGCCACTCAATTATCTCCAAGAGATTATTAGCGGGATCATGCTGCGTTCGATTTCGGCAGAAGGATATTATTGAATGTCGAGTATATTAACATTACTTTGAGCACGTATGCCTGTGTTCAATGACTCTTATATTATACAACAATAACGTATTTACGTTCGTTTATTATATTTTAGTTGTAGGTATATTGTTTAGTTCATTATGGTAGTTTGAGACAAAGAGTGGTGCCGAACTCTCATTTTGCAATGTTTTCCAATTTATGATCAAAATACATTACTGTATCAGCAGTTTTGCGATAAAATATTTAACATTCTGAATCAGTTAAGTATAAAAATTATAGCTATTTTAATATACCTAACTAGCTTCTGCTCGCGACTTGGAAGGTCTCAAAAGGAAAATAGAAACGATTTTGGAGCATTATTGATCTATTCTATATTGTTTCCATGAATTGTGTACTATAGTGAAGTGATGTTATACTCGTATATATAATATATGTAACAGACAGTCTTTTTTATCACGCTTTTATTAGCTTCACCTGTATGTATGTATGTAACCGACCCCTTTGAGCTCGATTTTGTCCTACTTTGAACGATCAGATTTAATTCAAACTTTGCACACCTGTCAAAGGTCAATGACAATGCAATAATCCGAAAAAAAAAGTAAAAAAAAATTTAACTAAAAAATGAAAAATAAATTATAGTTTAAAAAAACTAAAAAAAACACGCTTTCATATAAAATCCAACTAAAAAACAGAAAATAAAATTTAATAAATTTGGATTAAGAATAGTGTTAATTAGAAATAAATGTATATTTTTGTAAAAAGTGACAAAAAAATGATAAAAATACTGATATCTGGAGGTGCTGATATTAACATGCGATGCGTCACTGTTGTCACAAACGAACCCGTTGGTAACGTCACCAGACGGTAAGTGATCACCGCCGTCCATAGACACTAGCAACGCCGGAGGAGTAACAAGAGCGTTGCCGGCCTTTTTCATTTCAATTCATGATATCACGTACCAAATTTTTTTTTAAATTTCACATTAAAAGTAGCAGTGATACCTTTATTAAATACCCATAGTTCTTTATCTTTAGTTTTATCTGGTATAGTAATTATGCAATACACGTTTTAATTACTCTAACGTAACGTCAGGTAAAATTTGGCTCTAATCGTATATTTTCAATTTTTTTAAAAATTGGGGGTCCTTTTCAGGGTGAGGCGATACTTTTTGCCGGAGCAACTTCTTAATCTGTATAAGTCGCAGATAAGGCCGTGTGTGGAGTATTGCTGCCACCTTTGGGGTGGGTCTGCCAAATACCAGTTGGCCTTGCTAGACTCTGTCGATCACAGAGCTCAAAGGCTTGTCGGTAACGACCCACTGATAACAGCCAAACTGCAACCACTTGAACTTCGACGTAGAGTCGCCTGTCTTGTGGTATTTTATCGGCTACACTTTGGGGAATGTGCACAAGATCTGCACCAACTAATAACACCGGCTCCATTTCATCTCAGGACTACCAGACGCCGTACAGACCTTCATTCATTCGCGGTTGACATACCCTTCATCCGGACGAAGTGCTTCGCTTCGTCATTTATTATGCGAACCGCGAGGGAGTGGAATGCGCTGCCTGCGTCTGTTTTTCCTGAAGCATATGATGTAGAAATCTTCAAAAGAAGAGTGAATGTGCATTTACTGCGTGAACGCGTTATATCCTAGGCCTCGTCCTCACTTTACATCAGGTGTGACTGAGGTCAAGCGTCACACAGTTTATTATAAAAAAAAATTATATTGTACTGTATATTTTATACTTAATCAGAAGGGACGGTATGATAGAAAATGATTGGCACTACTGAATAAATAGTAGTCTGGTTGTTAAGTGCAACCATCGTGATCGTAACAAGAAAGAAATGATAGTATCTACAGTCCAGGTGTATATTAGAAGACCCACGCCATTGTATATATTATTCAAGATCAATATAATAGTACAGACGACTAAAAATTAACTCCGAAATGATAAATTAGAATTACTTACCAGTCAAAATGAAACTTTAACCTATGCTAATATTATAAAGCTGGGTTTGTTTGTTTGTTTGTTTGGTTGAACGCGCTGATCTCAAGTACTACCGGTCCGATTTGAAAAATATCGAGGAAGGCTATAGGCTATATATCATTACGCTAAACCCAATAGGAGCGGAGCGCTAATGAAGAATGTATCAAAATCGGTATGTTTTTTCCTTTTGAAAGCTTCCGCTGCGTGTTAGCGTTAGCCCAAAGTGACTTTTCCATGCGGACGAAGTCGCGGGCAGAAGCTAGTAATACAATAATATTAAAATCGTCCTACAAGTAAGAGACGGGCTGATATTCTACTTTGAATTTGTCGTATGAACCATTTGTGTTATTTTTTTATGCATTATAGGATTTTAGCGTTTGATACATAATCTCACTTGTCGTTCAACAACGATGTGGCTCAAGGTGGTAAACGTTCAGATCTAGAGGGTAGCCGGCTTTCTTTTATGCCTGATGGTAAGCACAGTACAATCCAAAAACAATAGCGACCACCCAGTGACCCACTATCCATCGCCAGTCACCGCTGTCATGCCGGCCTGCAAAAAGTTGGACATGCACAGGCTGATACCGAAACGCGACTCGCAGAAGCGAATCACTATGACGGGCTTTTTCGCCATATACATGGTAGTTGCGATCCAGTCAGGCTGTAAAACCCTACCACCCCGCTATCGCTATTGTCTCGTTCGTTATTCAGCAGGGTGCACCACGTGCAGGTGAGGTTGGCTTGGGTGTCTCAAGTCGTATGATGTTATTCGACACCCCTTACATCCCAAAGCTGCATGGCTCTGAAGTGCAGCTGCCGAATGAAACATACGTAGATGCTTGGCGGCAGATTTTCAATTGGAGTGGTAGCTAGCCAGGTGGATTTAGTAAATGCCCTAACACCATGCTTATATAGTTCCATCATAATGCTTTCCTTCACCGAAAGCTCCGTCGAATTCGTTAGGATTTGATCGCGTTAATCACTCAGATATTATCGCTTAGCTCTTGCAAAATTACGTAATTATCAAGTCGTTAGTAACATTCTACAGCTTAATATCTGAAGGGGCTGATGGGGCCGTATAAATAGGCCCCATCAGGATATGCGGTAAAAATAAATAGAAAGCGTAAGAGCGGTTGGTGGCCTTGCCTATAAATATATAAAATAACAAGAACCCCAAATAAAAGCGTGGACTGATCTGTAACTCAGCACCTCGTACGGAGAAGCCGCATCCCAGTGAAATGTGCGGTGTCTGCGGATTGTTCTACAGACGAGCGGGTGCAGCGAAAATATTATGCTACTGGGATTCTTCCAGTGCGGACACCATATAGTAATTCAAAGCGTTCACAATATATATTTTAATGCGGTGTAAAAGCGTTGCGGAGTATAATATATGTTGCGCTGAAAATATATGGAAGAATGACAAGATTTTATATTGCTCTTTTTTCTTTTTTTAATTATTTTTCTTCTATTTGTTACACTGACATCCGAAAAGTTCGTATCTAAGGCGTCTGCATGCTCCGTACTTGATCAATGAGATCCAGGCCAGAAACATATCTCATTATCTGGAGCGCAGCTATTAAATTTATTTATAAGGGGCCAACCAATATCGATTCATCAAGAATTTAAATTTCTCTAAGAATTCTGCTTAAAATTATCACCGATTCCGGAATAAATATTTTTGCATTAGAATAATATATTTCCAGATTTATTCAATTTTGTTGAGTTCGTCTAGAGATATTCAGAATTAGAAATATAAATGGAGAGAGAGGTGATCTCAATTTGATACGAGACACTTCTCTCTCCATTGACGCGTTGCATAACCAATATAAACACACACACAAAGATTTGTCAGTCATGATTTAGATGCAAGTCAGAGAGTTGTGGTATATTCAAAGGTCCTGCATCTTGAGGTAAATGATCACATGCTTTACAAAAATATCAAACTATTTCATAGCAAAATCCTTCTCCATCGAGCTTAAATGATTGAATGGACATATATGAAGCTTGTCACAAAGCATTATATGTCCTAATCTCTTCGTACTATCCAATACTTTACCATAATTACTTTGTATTTTATAGTTACAAACGGACGTGATTGTCTTTTACTTCACAATACAAAGACAGGAGTAGTAAGGAAAAAAGAATGTAATGTCAATACGAACAAAATTTTATTCGCATCCCATAAACTATTGTATATTGCACTTAACAGATAAAACGTACGTGAGCATTCACTGTCTCAAACGGGTTAAGGGTCCCAAATCTTCGGCCCGAGGGTCGCGATTGTCCTTTCAATAGGGCAAGCAAATAATGAGCCCTCGTGGAAAAAAATACGTAGAAAAGATAGGGAAAGGTGCTCGAAATCGCTCTGAAGGGATTCTATTAAATGAAAGAGATATTTATTTTCGAGTTGTCGGACAGAATGAGCTACCCGGAATCGTGTCAATTTGTGCCCTGTGAAAATATTGAAGGGCCCTTTAAAGAGGAAAGGATGGTTATAAAGCGGCAACGGGGTCTGTCTTGGCATTGTCTAATTTATTTAACGGGCCTTCGAGCCTTTTTCTAATTTAGTAGAAAAACATAAATTATGAGGATATATTTTTTTCCTGTATCTTATTTTAAACAAGCGTTTAACCGGGGCTTCATCTGCGTTGTTTATTATCCTGACGCTGCTCCCATATTTGCGTGTATCGCCGCGAAGTTTAGCCACTGGTCAGTCTAAATGCAGATATGGGAAGACATTATCGTTATGCGTTACGGACTGTTGGGCTGCGTGGAGATAGACACAGTACGATAACTGGTCTGGCGGTTTTACACACCTTAAAGAGTTCTAACGGACGCTAATGTGGATTTATTGGAAAGCCACAGGTGTGACAACGTATAATCTGCACCTTTATCGGAATGATTTTTGACGTTAATTTTACCGCGACAAGCAGTCACAGCTTCATTTCGCAGATATGGGTGTAGCATTACAATATATTTTATTTACAGAGACGAAATATAAGTACCGTTCCATTTGCTCCATTTGTCCACGACAAGAGAATAGTAACTGAATGCTCAGTGATTAGAAAATTCGTAGATACTTAAAACTTCAATAACTGCTTATTAAATGAAGATATTACAAGATTATCTAACACCAAGTATTTATGAGTAGAACTAAAAAATAATCCATTATTTTATTTATACAAAAGATTAGTGTTACATTATGGCAGATGCAATTATTAAAATCTGTTATTTCGTTGATTAATATATAAACGTGGAACAAAAAATATGGTACAGAGAGTAAGGCCGACCATAGAGAAAGAACTGTATGACATCTACCACAGACAGGCGAATAAGTTCAAAACAATTTTTTCTCTTATTACAAAAAAAAAATTAACACGGGTGTAACACGAATTTTGCAAAGCAGTGCCTAAAATTTGAAACGTAGTTGAACACATATTTGAAATACTTTATCATTAAAATGTGTGCCTAAGCGGTCTCTGGCTAGAGATCTGGTGTAAGTTTTTTTATACTAGCAACTCGGAATAGCATTCTTTCAATTCAATCTGATCATACTAAAATGTTCCATTACATACAGATATTTTGAGAACAATTCCAATTCATGAATAATATTTTTATTCAGACCTTCACTAAGAAAATTTACATAGCTTAAGTTAAATTGGTTCTCATTAATTTGATAGTTCAATTAAAAGAAAATGGTGGAATTGTTAAAATAAGTAATTTATAAGATTAATATATTACGTCAAAGTCCGTGAGGTAGAATATCAGTGTAATATCAGATTAATAAGTTGTCAAATACATGAACAAATGTCAATAGTGTCATATAGTAGTAGTTATGATTTAATTGTGAGTCTCTATGATTGTGTAATTTATTTATTTCTTCCAAATCAATTATACCAAGGAAATTCATAATTTATTACGAAACGTCTTTCGCCGGTGAATAGAAATACAATAAATTACAACAATAAAATAAGAAGTGTCAACTTAGACAAGTTTTTTTTTATATCATAGAAGGTAAACGAATTAGTGGGTCACCTGATGTTAACTTTTTTGTAATAATACGGATTATATCTAACAATTAGACAAGGACAAATAGGATTAATACAAACATTTTATTGTAATACATTATACTGCTGTCCATAAAAAGGGGGACATCTGCATTTTTTTGCAATATTAAGTCTTGTATATTCATAATTAGGTTAAAAAGGTGTATTGAATGTTTTTTTGTTTTGTTTTTAGCAACCAATCTTCTAGTAAATCTAGTAGATCATTACTGCCTTTGTCAAGTAGGGAATGATATTACAAGTTTCTTGCGATCATTTCAATGAACTAACAAGATGGTGGCTGTCTTGTTAGAATTTTCCAGGGAGTTTTTGTTAGCAAATCAGAATCCATGCTCCGCGGTTTCATTTCCGATCCACTTCACTTGTGCACAATAACCAACTACATTACATAAAATACCATCAATATTACAGAATATAGAACCAAATAACACTATGTTATGAATAAAATATAAAGTCCACTACATGACATTCCAAGATCTCGCTAAAAACTCTTATTGAATGTTATTTTTTTGTTAATTTATGGATTATGTTCTCAAATTATACTTAATCGAAAAAACGATTTATGCCCGACTTCTGCGATACTCGGTTAAACTACTAATAGTTATTGACTCAACAAAGTTATCGATAAGATAAACTGTCAAATAGCCCGTTGAGTTTTACTGACATTTATCGTATGATTGTGTGTTCAGAAACGTAATTTGACAAGTTATCGAACCGATAACGCTATTGAACAGATAAATTACAATTAAAGTACCTCAGAAACCGGGTATTAGACGCACTTCGTTGAAGGTTCAGGCTACAGATCTTTCGACTTTTCTTAGATTTGTGTATTACAAAATAGATTTACTGGTTAGATAAATGTTGTTCATCCACAAAGTTTGTAAAAGCTCGCTCACACTGTCCGATTGGGTGATAAAACTAGCAGAGCGAGTAATCTCGCATTACAATGCATTGGGTGTCACGCTGAGATTACACGAATGTGTGTAATGGGCCGAAGATGCGTGAGGCTTTATATGGATATGACAGTATGGTTTTCCTCTTATATAAATCAATTAAAGGATATGGAAACTTTCAGATGCTACCACTTTCATAGGCACTACTTGTAGTCAATGTGATTGATAATGTTACAATCCCATTTCATATATGTTGAAACACCATCACTTCATCATTATAGGTGTTTTGAGCCACTTCGTCTCTACTTACATTTTGTAAGTAA
This sequence comes from Antheraea yamamai, assembly GCA_036509395.1. NCBI lineage: Eukaryota > Metazoa > Arthropoda > Insecta > Lepidoptera > Saturniidae > Antheraea > Antheraea yamamai. The sequence goes on from AP028451.1 coordinate 6,333,451, forward strand.
AACATTCCCTATTTTGTTTTAAATACATGCTATAATATTTGTTTTTTTATAGTCTTCGTGCAATTACTAATATGTAACCATTTTGAGTGTTGATTTTCTTTCATATTTTCACGCTGAAGCTATTATTGGTCCGGGGTGCTACCACCCGACCCACAGAAACACCGACGCGACGTGAAGTAACAGTGCTTCCATTGTTGCCTCTCGTTCGGCCAGTGAGAGGGCCGGAGGACCACCTCCCCGTCCTCTCTTCCCTCCCCCGTTCCCCATTCCCACACCTCCACCCCAACTCCCCCTCCCTCAAACACAGGTCGGCAACGCACTTGCGACACCCCTGGTGTTGCTAGTGTTTATGGACGGTGGTGATCACTTACCATCAGGTGACCCGCCTGTTCGTTTGCCCCCTATAATATAAGAAAAAAATCATGGTTGCTTGTACTACTCAAAGTACTACTGGTTTTTATTTAATTATATTATTTATACTATTAATTATATATATGCTTTATAACATCACTTACTTTATAACGAACATTCCCTTCAGAGGCAAATAATTAACATCTCTATCATTATTATTAAATTAATTAAAGATTTTATTAGTACGTCGTATCTATAAAGTCTTTCCTTCTATTTAGTCCGAGGCTCAAATCTGCATTGACCAATCACAGAACGCCATTCTAATTGGACGAATAACGAATGCGTCGACGGACTGTTCTACATATTTATTATTTGATGAATACATTTTATTGGAAATAAAATATGTTATTTTATTCAGCTGTTGCTTAATTGAAGTATCGTGTCGAATGAAACGTACATACATTTATAATCATCATAATACGCCAATATGTTGTTAAATAATAAAATAATTTATTAACCGACTTCAAAGTGAAAGATATTCTCAATTCGACTATATTTCTTTAGGCACGTTGAGCGGTATTTTTGTCAGAAGACAAATTAGTAGGTGATAGAGCCATGCTGAGGCTATTACTGGTTTCAGCAAGAACGGGTTGGCTTGCCCGGGGTAGTACCACCCTCTCACAGAAAACCGACGTGAAGTAACAATGCTTGCATTGTTGTGTTTCGTTCGGTCAGTGAGAGCACCGGAGGTCCCCCTCCCATCTCTCCCGCTCCCCTCCCTTACTCCCTATCCCATCCCCCCTCCCTTCAAACACAGACTGGCAACTTCAAATTCAAATTTTTTCAAATTCAAAACACTTTATTCAATTTAGGCCCTAAGAAGGCACTCATGAACGTCAAAACTACCACCGGTTCGGAAAACAACCCAGTCATCGAGAAGAACCGGCAAGAAACTCGATCTGGTTTATCTTTTTAACAAATATATATAATATTTAGAATAATAATATATTCTATATAAAAGTAAATTTCACAAACGTTTTTAATGGATGCACAGAGATGAGTCAATTCCAGACATCACCATCGTTCACATATTGATCCACTCTATAATAGCCTTTTGACACCAAAACCCGCTTGACATGGCGCTTAAATTCACAATCCGGCAAATCGGTAATATCCTTTGGGACTTTGTTGTAAAATCTAACACTATTTCCCAAAAAACTGTTACTGGTTTTACTAAGTCTAAAACGTGGGACAACCAGTTTGTCACAGTTTCTAGTATTTAGATTGTGCCGGTATTTTACGAAATCTAGCTTTTCTAGGTTCTTACGGACATACATTAAATTGTCAAGAATGTATTGGGAGGGCAGAGTTAAGATACCGTACTCCTTGAACTTGGTCTTTAAGGATTCGCGAGGTCTCATATTGTAGATTGCTCGAACTGCTCGTTTTTGTAATAAAAATATGGTGTCTACCTCAGCTGCTGTCCCCCACAACAGAATGCCATAAGACATTAGGCTATGGAAGTAGGCGAAGTAGACTAACCTAGCAGTGGCATTATCAGTTAGCTGGCGAATCTTACGTACTGCAAATGCAGCAGAACTTAATTTGCTTGCCAATTGTTTAATTTGAGGACCCCATTGTAATTTTGAATCTAGTGTGATACCCAAAAATACAGTATTATCAACTAACCCTACAAAATTCCCTTCGATCTTAATGCTACTATCAATCTGTGGCACGTTAGGCAAAATAAATCTCATACATTTTGTTTTACCTGTATTAAGTACTAAGTTATTTAATGCAAACCAATGAGAAATTTCGTTTAAAGTATTATTTACGTGCCCAACCTCTGAATCTGTCCTTTTTACTTTAAATATAATTGAAGTATCGTCTGCAAAAAGCACCATGTCAGCACAGTTATTGACCATTAGCGGCAGATCATTTATGTATATTAAGAACAAGAACGGTCCCAGAATAGAGCCCTGTGGGACACCAATTCGCGCAAAGGATCCTGCAGAGGTTACCCCTTGTATGCTAACTTTCTGACAACGATCTTTTAAATAAGAGACTAGAAGGTCGAGAGAAGATCCACAAATACCATAATGTTTTAATTTTAGAATAAGCGTACTATGGTCAACGCAATCAAAGGCCTTAGACAGATCGCAGAACACACCAATTGCATCATGCGAATCCTCCCAGGCCCTCAATATATAACTTATAAGCGTTGCACCCGCGTCAGTAGTGGATTTCAATTTCGTGAAACCAAACTGTCGACCATCCAGAAACTTTTGCATATTGAAATAGTCTACTAATTGGTTGAGCATAATCTTTTCAAAAATTTTACTTAAGGACGGAAGTACAGAAATAGGTCTATAGTTTCCAAGACTACTTCTGCAGCCTGATTTAAACAAAGGAACTACTTTGCTTATTTTCATTAAATTGGGGAAAGTTCCTTTTGCTATACACTGGTTAAATATATTAGCCAAATGTGGTGAAATAGTAACAATTAAAGACTGTACTACTGTTACCGATATACCCCATATGTCTTCGGTGTGTTTTAAATTTAATTGCTTGAAGGTCCTTATTATTTCACCTGCGCTAATAGATAAGAATTTAAATTTTGAATCTATAGGTGCACTCATATTTTTTAAAAGAGCTGCTGCACCCTGGGCTGATGATGTTATATCTTTTGTTACTTGTAAAGGTATATTAGTGAAATAATCTTGGAAAACAGTTACTACCTCTGTACTTTTGGAAATATGTACTCCGTCGACATTTAGATTAAGTGAATTATCATTTATTTTATTTTTACCTAATTCTTTATTTATAATATGCCAAACAGTTTTGGTCTTATTTCTAGATTCGAGAACTTTATTTCCCAAAAACTTTGCTTTGGCAGCAATACAAACACGTTTAAAAACTTTAGAATAATTTCTAACATAAGCATGAAAGGATTCACTACTTGTTAGTGATCTCCTATAATAAAGATCATACAGTCGATCTCTACTTTTCTTAATGCCTGTTGTTGCCCATTCACTAAAACTAGTTTTTTCCTTTACATTAATAACCTTTCTTGGGCAATGTTTACTGAATTCAGTGCTTATGATACTAAATAAATTGTCATAATAACAATCTGGATCTTGATTATTAAAAGTTTTGGAAGATAGACATTGTGCAATATGATGATTTAAAAGATCTAGTCTACTTTTCGATATAAGTCTAGTTTGTTTCTTGCAGTCAGCACTAGGTTTATCATAACTTATTTTAACAAGGAGTCCTTTGTGATCAGAGCGGATCCCAGTAACAATACTACTGCCAATGGTCTTGAAGTTACTAAAAATATTATCAATACAAGATGCAGTTTGAAACGTACATCTGGTCGGCTCATTAAAAAGAGGATCCAGGTTAAACGACTTGAATAAAGATGTGAACTTAGTGACCTCCGGTGACATACTTAAGATATCTATATTAAAGTCACCACAGACCAAAACCCGCTTATTACTATTCAATATTCTCATAAGAATTTCCTCCATTTTTTGTAGGAATTGACAAATATTTGATGATGGAGGTCTATAAACACAAAGTATAATTAATTTATCCATCTCTGCACAAGCCACTTCACAGATACGATCTATTGAGAGACTACATATATCTTTTCTATCTTTAAATTTTAAATTATTTTTTAATAATATAATACAACCACCACCGACAGCGATTGTTCTGTTAAATACACTGGCAACCGAAAAATGGGGTATATCGAATTGCATCTTGTTCGGTTTAAGCCATGTTTCTGTAAAACATAATATATCTAGTCTCTCTCTATTTAATAATAAGCCTATGTCTAAAATTTTGCCGGAGAAGCGATTAATATTTTGGTGATATACCGTAATATTACACTTCTCCTTTGTCTTATCTACTAGTTTAAAATTTTTATCACAGTGTCATTAGGTGAACTATATGACACTGCAGCGTCACTTAACCTATTTACATTATAAGCTATCAATGTAGCTATGTCACACTTATACTTTTTGGGAAGAAACATATTTTCCCGCGTTATTATAAAGTTGTTAATAAATTTATTAACATCAAAAAATATAAATTTGTCACTATGACGACATGTCAAGTTGTATAATGAAGTATTTAACATATGAATGTTATTGTTATTTTTTTGTGGTAGGGAAATTGAATATGGAAAAGCACATAACATTATGCTGCCCACATTCAATTTTAACAGTTTCTCTGATGTCTTATATAAATCAAACTTTTTTACATCGGAACTGTCCCCTATTAAAATTACAATATTACATTGACTGTCGAAGTCTGTGTTCAAGATTTTATCAATTATTTGCTTATATGTGGCACCAGGCATACAGTAATTAATCATATTGTCATTTAATGATTGTGCCAACATGGAACCCATACCCCTACCAATCCTATCACTATAAACTATAGTCTTGGTAACAACATTGACATTAGCACCCCCATGGCTCTGAGTATTATTTCTAATTTTATATTGTGGTATATTTGTCTGCAAATGACATGTGGAAGGTGTATAGTTGCTAGTGTCTATGGACGGCGGTGATCACTTAACATCAGGTGACCCGCCTGTTCGTTTGCCTCCTATGACATAAAAAAATTACAACTACGCGCCATGACATGTAAGTAAATATAATCGGCCGTAGTATGCTTGCAGAGCTTGTGCTGTTTGATTGATTAAAAGCATGAATAGAAGTACAGCTACAAAAAAATAGTCAGCAGACCCATGAATAACATAATAACAATAATAATAAGGATCATACAATACTGAAAACTTACAACGATTTATCACATTGACAAAACTTGCATCGTTAATAATATAATAAATAAAGAATGTAGCAACTGATTACGTAGGTAATGTAGAATATGAATCCACATCCTTCAAAAATATATCCGAGTCCAAAATCACTAAAGACCTCCGGTTTTTGATAGAAATATCTTTACAATACATAAATTCACATATCAAACTGGGATATAGCTTCATCCTTCACTCACTGTACCACGAATTCGAGTGAGTTATACTAATTACCGCACTTGGAATGTACGAACGTAATTCGGTGGAATTCAACAATAAGTAACTGTTTAGTACAGCACTCGACATTTCAATTTCGCTGGGTTGCCAGGAGCGGTAACGATCTCCAGGAATGCACACAATTTCCTTTAGCAGGTAACTCCTATTTATTGCCCACGAGCGTCGACTACCGTTCTTAGTTCGGTAATGTATATTTGCTATCTTGCAGACAGACACTTATATAGTGTCAGAGTATAGGCTAGTTTTAGTAGGATCGGTTAGTGTGTTCATTGAAGGGACTTAACACATAAAAATGTAGTATACCTATAACTTATATCTACAACTATGTGTGTTAGTAAAATGTGTTATGCTATGTACGATGAAAATATATACCAAATGAAGTTTCTTACCGGTTCTTTTCAAAATAGTGGGTCGTATGTCCGAACCGGTGGTAGTTTTGACGTTCATAAGCGCCTCCTCGGGGTCTAACTTGAATTTAGTATTTTTGATTTTGAATTCAAAATGCTCCGGCGCTCCACTGACCGAACGAAACGCAACAATGCAGGCACTGTTTCTTGACGTGTTTGTTTCTGTGGGCCGGATGGGTCGGTGGGTCGACCCATTCATGCTGAAACTAGTAATAGCTGCAGCGTGGCTCTACTACCTTTAGAACGTGGTATATAATTATAGAAATCTAAAATCAGCGTTTATTTATAGAAGAAGAAGAAAGAAAATTTCTTTATTCCAGGATAATATCACAAAGAACAAGTTATACATATATATAGCTTATTATAATATATCCAACAATGGCACCCCCATTTAGCTAAGTGCTGCATTACAACTGGGTGGTATTGCAGGTGTAGTCGGTGTCTTGACAAAAATATAACAGAACTTATAACATATAAATAATAAACAACAAAAAATATACATCGAAAAAAAAATACAAATATTACAAATGTGTCTGTCGAAAAAGACCTTCACTACTTCGGTTGCAACAGTGACCATCATAAGCCTGAAAACAACGTATCGGAGACTGCGCGGAAACAGGAATAGAACATCTATACATATAATAAGAATGTAAATCACACGTGTCTGTACTTTTTCAATTTTCGTGAAAAAAGTTGTCGCAGATGTCTAGGAATAAGTAATAGAATACATTTCAATCATATTTAGAAATGTCTGTCTGTTTGTATGAACATGCATCAATGTTAAACTACTGTGTTAACAATAAAACATCACGATCGGTCCACTCTATCAAAAAATATTGTAATTTGAATGACGGCTTGAGTTAAGTACGCGAGAAGAGTAGTAATCTATACTAATATTATAAAGCTGAAGGGTTTGTTTGTTTTTTTTTGGTTGAACGCCCTAGTCACAGGAACTACAGGTCCGATTTTTTAAATGTTAGATAGTATATATTACTACGCTAAAACCAATAGGAGCAGAGCACCAGTGATTGTTTTAAAATCGGATTTAAATCTGAAAAATCCTTTTGAGAGCGTCCGCTTCGTGTTAGCGTTAGCCCAAAGTAACTATTCCACGCGGACGAAGTCGCGGGCAGAAGCTAGTATATAATATATAGATAGGATTAAAAATTAAAAATGTACGTCTACTAAATTGGAACCAGTCATATAAAATTAACGCTATTATTATTGGTTTTGAACTTTTAACAAACACTGCTGCAATATATGTTTAAAACTCTTCTTATTTTTCCTATATATATATCATTACATAGTATAAAACAAAGTCCCCTACCGCGTCTGTCTGTCTGTCTGTTCGCGATAAACTCAAAAACTACTGAATGGATTTTCTTGCGGTTTTCACCAGTAGATAGAGTGATTCATGAGGAAGGTTTTGGTATATAATTTAATTTGTCAAGGATTTTTTTTATAATCAGGGCAGCACAATGTCTGCCGGGCGCGCTAGTATATATGTATGTATATATGGGATAGTATATATGGGATATTATTCCAGTAACAAGCGGCTGTATATTTAAAAGAATCCCTGAACGCTGTGGTTCTGTGTTTAGGTATTGTCAGGGGATATGACGCAGAATGCGTGTAAGCATAATATATAAGATGTGCTTGCCTCTATGTTAGCTTTTCTTTCATATAGGTCCTTACACTTTTTGTTTTGATCAAGTCAAAAAGTAAAGTAGCCATATGTAGCTCCCTAAGGGCTGACATTTTAAGAACGTACGCTTGATTTAAGAACGGCGTAACATGATGACGAGGGGAAATATGGAAGCAAAAGCCGAGCGCAAGCGTTCTGCACCCGGTGAATCAATCGATCAGTCTTTGAAAATAAACAGGGGTCATACACAACATCACAGTAATTTAATCTAGAGAGAACTAAACTTTCAACAAGACTCTTCCTTAGTGTAATACTAAGGTACTGTCTAAAACAATACAAAACCTTTAGTCTATAAAAACAGTTCTTAATTATACTATTGACTAGCGTGCTCGGCTGACGTTGTCCCGCCCTGACTATAAAAAAAATCCTTGACAAATTAAATACTAAAACCTTCCTCATGAATCACTCTATCTACTGGTGAAAACCGCAAGAATATCCGTTCAGTAGTTTTTGAGTTTATCGCGAACAGACAGACAGACAGACGCGGCAGGGGACTTTGTTTTATACTATGTATTGATATGTGTCTCGAAACGCAGTTCGGAGTCGAAGAGTACTCCCAAATTGCGGGTTTTTTCCACCTTTTCAACGTTTTTCCCCAAAATCTTGATCTCGGGATTAGCAGATAATATTGAATTGACTTGCGCGTTACTTCCCAAGGCAGTGAATTTTGTTTTAGAAGGATTAAGTACCGGAGTGTTACACTCTCACCATGAAATTACCCTTCTAAGCTTTTTATTAATCTTGTGGATTGAAAACCTCAGTGCATTTTGTTTAAATGACGTATATAATTGGATAGCATCCGCGTGCATATGGTACTTACAATCAAGTAAGCAGCGAGTAATGTCTGCACTATATATAACGTTATATATACGTTGCCTCGATGTTATATATATAATGTAATGTTATTTATACTTACCAGTAGGTGGTAGAGCAACGCTGTAGTTATTACTTGTAGGTGGTAGTTACGCTGAAGTTATTACTGGCTTCAGCATGGATGGGTAGGCTCGTCCGGGGTAGTACCACCCTCTTACAGAAAACCGACGTGAAGTAACAGTGCTTGCATTGTTGCGTTTCGTTCGGTCAGTGAGAGCGCCGGGAGCCCACTTCTCCTCTCTCCCTCCTTCCCTCCAAACATGGCTGGCAACGCACTTGCGACTCCTCTGGTGTTGTTAGTTTCTATGAACGGCGGTGATCACTTAACATCAGGTGACCTGCCTGTTCGTTTGCCTCCTATCTTATAAAAAAACCTAAATTTGAATTTTGTTCTAATATTCAGAGGGGTTAAGAAGTTTGACACAAACTATACACTACATCTGTATTATATTTAAATAAACCTATTAATTTGTTCCTAATATTGATCATTGAGAAATTCTAGAGCAATCTCAACCTTAAGTTTTTTTAGTTTTCTTTGAAGAATCTTACTTCACATTTTCGATGCAAACTCGCCTCGCAAATTTCCCCCAAAGAAATAAACAGAAAAATTGTCAGGTTCTTGTACTTTTTTTATTTATTGGATAATAAAATCCTCTAACAAAAGAAAGAGGCCTTATCTAGGTTCACAATGTTAAGAAAACTTAACTACATTATTACAATAATGAAAACAATAAAAATGAAATGATTATTTATGTATGTTTGGGTATTCTTATTAATTTTCAATATATATATGTATATATATATATATATATATATATATATATATATATGTCATAGTGGGAGCATCCAGCATTCGGAGCATTCAGCAGTCGGAATTAACACATAAATAGTAACGCATATTTTCATTACAGAATCTTACGAAGATTCGAATTATCATAGGTATTTGCTAACAGCGCCATCTATTATTTTCTGTGTTAATCAATACTGACAATGTAATGTTAATGCACTTCTATGTAATTATTGTTAATGTGGTTTATTCTAAATTATTGAGTAATTTAGGTTTAGATTAAACTTCATAACTTCTAAGAATTCCACATGTTTATTCACATAAGCACTGATAGAAGTCACTAAATAAACCGGTGTCACGCCACACTCGACGCGTGACACCATCTTAAGAATATGTGCGTCGTACGATAACATTTCTAACTTGATTTGATTCTTGATTTAAAGCAGACCTAAATTAGTGTCACGATAATTAAAATCGGACTTGTGAAATTGTAATAGAAATATTCTAGATTTAAGTAACATTTAGAACCTTTTATTTATTAAAACCGGAAATACAGTCTATGTGCAGTCGAGATAGAATAGTAAAGTTAGTAAAGTTGCTATTTAAAATGAATAACAATGTAATTAAAACATATTGGCATTGTAGTATGTTATTAGTATTACTTTGTAATTACTAGAATAATTGTCGATCTAAAATGAGTTTTATAGCAAATAAGGATTTGTAAAGTACTTCGGTTGTTACAACGGTGAATTATTTCAAAATAATTAATGATAACGTAGTAATTCAATGTATGATGTTAAAATCGTTATTTATTTATAATTAGAATTATTAGCGAACATAAAGTGTAACTATGTACAAAATCGTAGATTAAGTACTTCGTTAAACTAAGGCTTCCTTCACTTGGGTTGTCGATAGGTGAAGGAAGGTGATTCCTTTATAAGTGCTTGTACGAGGTTGTGCAAGATTCATTATTCTTTTTGAAATTGTGAAGTCATTATTGTTTCCGAGTTCGTGAGATCTATCGTTATTTTCGCTAAGTGATAATTATTGTCACGGAGAGCGTTGTCTCTGAGATTATTGTAAAAGCATTATTAAAAAGGACAAGAATCGAAGAAGTCGTCGTTTCATTTCATAGTGTCGGTCATGTTGTGAAAATACATACAAATAGAGGACAATGCCATCCGTGTGCTCTCTGCTCTATAGGCTCTACCTATATACTCTGACATATATATATATATATATATTATATATATATATATATATATTTCTTTGTATTAAAAAAAATTAAAACATGGATAAAATAAAACTTTAACTTCATAAATAAACAAAAACATAAGTAATTTATTTACAGTTTGTAAGTTCTTAATAAAATATATATAAAAGCTTATTGGCCGTAATTTATTCGTTACATTTTTGTAACTTTTCTACAATTTGGTCCTTATACTTGTTACTTCCAGAACTATGCAGTTTGTTAACTATCTCTTTTTATTTTTTTCTATTAAAAAATCCTGTACTAGATCTATACTATAGTAAAGGCTATGAAAGTAAAATCCTATAAGTTTGAAAATCTATTATTTTATTTTATAACTAGCGGGCCCGGCAGACGTTGTCCCGTCCTGATTATAAAAAAAAAACCTTCACTTTATCCACTCGTGAAAACCGCATGAAAATCCGTTCAATAGTTTTTGAGTTTATCGCGAACAGACAGACAGACAGACGCGGTTGGGGACTTTGTTTTATACTATGTAATGATATAAAAGATATATACATATATATCTTTATATATATTAATTTCTTCTGTACGTGTGTATGTCACTGAACTCCTCCTAAACGGCTGGACCGATTTTGATGAAATTTTGTGTGCGTATTCCAGTGGATCCGAGAATGGTTTAGACACAATTGGAGCCGGTAGGTGGCGCTGCGGTTTAATTTTAGATTTTTTTTTATTATCACGGCAGGGCAACGTCCGCCCGGCCCGCTAGTCATAATATAATTATTTAATCTAATCGACTGATTACAAATACGTACGTTTAGGCTACCTGAATCAGAATTGAAAAGGTTTGATGGACAACCCGTCAATTGTCTTTCTTTTGTGGTCAATTTAAAAAAAAATCACGACGATCCGAAAATAATTGATTTTGATACATTTAGTTATCGTGGCACAATATATCGCGTAATATTCATAAGAAAAAAAACTAGCGTTCATGGTGAAAATCTGTCACCAAGCAACCTGTTAACCTGTTGGTGTATTCCGGCAGCTGTACTTGAGAGCCTATCTCCCTTTTACTTACCGTGCTTATAATCTTAGATCACATCATCATTATCAGCTTATCTTATCATCTTATCGTCAACTTATAAAAAGTGAAAATAGCTGACCCGATGCCCAATCTAGATACGTTGGTCGGTAACAGGCATTATCAAGCTACAACTTTTCTCTAGCAACTCAATCATATAGTATCTCATAATTAAGGCAGCGTTCGTAAGAAACGTTTTCGTTTGACCATTTTTCTCCGACTTCTCAGATATTACCCCCTTACAACCTCATAAACTTTACCTCAAATGTAATATAATATCACTTTATAGATAATATAATTAGTTAATATGTTCTTCCCGTGAACTTCGCTACGTACGTGGAATAGTTATTTTGGTAGGGCTAAGTTTACGATTTCACGTCGTGAAGCTCTCAAAAGGAAAAAATACCCCGATTTTAAAACATTTTTCATTGTTGCTCCGCTCCTATTGGTCTTAGCGTCATGATATGTACGACACTACTATGACACTTATAAATAACGTGGCTTTATAGTTGGTAAAATAATTTTCATAAATCGGTTTAGTAGTTCCTGTAGATTACCCCTTACAACGTCACAAACTCACAAACTTTACCTCTTTTATAATATTAGCATATAGTATTATAGCCCCTGCCCGCGAACAATTTGTTCGCGTAGTAATAGTTACTACTATGGGCTAACGCTGACACACAGCAGAAGCTCTCAAAAAGAAAAAAAAAACATCTCGATTTTGAAACATTTTTCATCTGTGCTCCGCTCCTATTGGCCTTAGCGTGATGATATATAGCCTATAACTATTCTCGATGAATGAGGCTATATAACACTGAAAGAATTATTCAAATCGGACCAGTAGTTCCTGGTAGATTACCCCCTACAACGCCACAACGTCACAAACTCACAAACTTTACCTCTTTATAATATTAAAATATTTTCGGGTTTTTATAAAAGGGAGCTGGTGAAAATAATTTTACATGATTTTGAATCTAGATACATTCTCACAGTATTGACGGGCGGGAATGCTGAATGACCTAAAGAACACCGCGCAGCAATGCATTAGCTAAAGTGGAGTAGCTCCTAAGCTTTGTCCCGCGGCGCTCTCAAAGTTTTCGACTGACCTGTTTGCTTGGACGTTGTGTACTACTCTCTTACAATATTGTTATTTGTACATACAAATGTAATATAATAGCATTTTATTCATTTAATCGTTCTATGTTATTGTAGACAGATAACTACTAAAAAGATTTTAATCGATCGAGAAGGTATTTTACCTGCTATAAAACAGTCTTTCCCGGCTCAGGTTCGTGTCACTTGCAGTATTCTTGGTAGGAGATAAATTTATAATTTCACTCGTGATGTGCTATGTAAGCATGACCGGTCGTAACACGTTTACGTGACTTGCATTCAGACATAGGATAGGATTTGTGCCTAGTGTACATGTAATATTGATAATTTGCAGCTCATCATACGATTGATTGGTTAATAGGTTTTATAAAAATCTATATAAATTATTGCTCCGAGTACCAGTAGATATGGAAACCACACTAATGTTAATAATTTCAATAAATGAATTCTGAAATTTAAATATTGTCATTCACACTGTAATTAATATGAAAATTCAAAAGAGAACATATTTATTTCATTGTTTTGAGTCTGTCACTCCTGTCGGTCAGTCCCTATGACTGCCTCGTCACGCTAAGTAGTGTTATTTTACATTTTATATATTTAGCGTTCCACAACAATTACACCTGATGATATAGTCCAAAATGGTTTACACACTAAAGGAACCAATTTTCAAGGTGCATTTACCGAAACATACTTACTGGTTCGTAAAACGGTAGTTAGGTATCCGGATAACGAAAGATAAAAAATTTTTTTTATTTCATAGGAAAATCCCTAACGTGTATTTGCGATACCTTAGCACAAGAGCCAGCAGAGGTTGGATATGACCGAGAATTTTAGAAAAGCTGGTTCCTTAAAATGAAGATATATAATGCCCTTCTCAAACAGAATTCAGAATACCTGGTGAGGGGACGGTCTAACGTCTGTGTTTTTCTAATCGATCACACCTTTATGTTATTAATTTGAAGATCATCAAATAAAGTACATTTATAATATGAACAATAAAAAAAGATTAAAAACCTTATGAACAGCAAAATTTGAACTTCGTACTCAGTGTACATAAACTGGAAATCTTAAAAAAGATAAAAAGTGTGTGTGTACTTACGTACACGCGTTAGAAGTTATACTTCTTTGGCGTAACAAGATAAAAATCTTTTTAAAAATTTTATCTTTCGCCTTATTCTACGTTTGTAGAAAATACGACACTAACAATAGAAAAAAGGTATTTAATACATTGAAAGTTTTAATACAAAGACATACAAACAACAAATACAAAGAAACAAAATGTTGACTATAGCTAATTTCAGGGTGTCGGTTTTTCGTGACGGTGTGCGCGCGCATCGTGAAAATTTACTCTCATCCTTTTTCCCTAACGCGCCAAAAAAAGTGTAACTTCAAAACATGTAATATGGACGATTAAAAATGGATTTATCTCACTTTGAACTGTAACAACAATTCTCCTAAACAATTTTTTGGTCACGTTTACATTACAGCTTGACAACCTCGTGGCATTGTATTTAAATGCATCATACAATCCAAAGATAATGACAGACCTCGAACAATTTACAATTCGTTCATCTGTCGTAATATTAGCTCAAGTACGCTCATCTGTGGAATATTGCCGCCACCTATGGGATGGAGCAGCCAAATATCAGCTGACCGCTCTTGCCTCCATTGAGCGTCGTGCACGTCGGCTTGCCGGTGATGAAGCACTATAGGAGACAATAATGCACTATTTAGAGCATCGACGGCAAGTAGCTTGTCTCTTAATGTTTTATAGGTTACACTTTGGAGAGTGTGCGCAGGAATTACATGATATAATTCCACCGTCCCCATTTCATCAGAGGACGACTAGACGCCGTGACGGTTTCCACCCTTATGTGGTCGATATTCCCAAGATTCGTTCAAAGCGATTTGCATCCACATTTATTATACGTACGACTAGGGTGTGGAATTCACTTCCGGCGTCTGTCTTCCTGTCGTAATTTAACTTGGGAGTGTTCAAGAGTAGAGTGAATAGGCATGTAGCAAGTAAGCAAGATCCATCATCGTCTTTATCATCACTTACCATCAGGTGAGATTTCAGCCAAGCGCGTGCCTGTACAACGAAAAAAAAAAATATCTAAAAGTATAACTTTTTTATACATTAATGTAACAAAACATGCATGCATGAATGGAATACATCTATAATCTAATAAATATATGATCTGTGGTTTTAGATTTATAAATAAACTTACAGACAGACCTAAAATCTACAACTGATCTATAACATAATTTAAATATGATTCGGTTAATCTATTCCTGCACTAATCATTTTACAAATATGGAATTACCTAACACAAAATACACCCAGAATCATAACAATCGTCAGTGTGAAATTCGAGCCCACACCACTCAGCGTGACGACACAGGCAAGAAAATTGTTAAAACCACTGGGCCATCTGTTTAGTCAACTGTTCTACTGTACTACCTTATAGTATCGACAAGCTACGATAGCCGTTTTGACACATTATAATGTGACGTGAGATATCGATTTATTTTCCAAAAGAATATAATAAATGCTGCTCTGTTTTACATTAAATGTTAACAACAGTTTGCTGGAGGTAGTAGCTGTTGGCCAGCGATGCCATATATACAAATTCTATATATAAATAATATATAGGATATAAATATATATACAGAGTGGTTCAAAAAAATCAAGTATTTTTTTTTTGATCCGACATACGAAAACTTGTTTCTAGCTACCTCTAGAAAGTGCTTACTAAATCTGAGATCTTAATATTAATTATTATATTATATATAATATTAAATATTAATATTATGCTCATCATAGTTTTCCATTGTTAATTTAGTCTCATATGAAAATGGTCATATCTTATCACCAATTGATCATTAAACTAGTTGCATCGTCAATATTTATAGGAAATTGAACGCTCTACAAAAATGGTTTCTTATACTTTTTTCATTAATCGAACCATTTACAAGATATTCAAGGTCAAAGATTGAAGTATTTTAAGGAAAATTACTTTTTGTTTTGAATTTTGTAACTTTCTAAAAAATAATTATTGTCAAATGTGTTTTAATTATTTCTTTAGGAAATTTAACGCTCTACAAAAATGGTATCTTGTGGTTAATCGATTACTCAAACCATTTCGAAGATATTCGCAGTAGAATCCTACTGCCTGATGATTTTAATAGTTTTTAAATAAATATTTTCAATTTATCCATTTAATTTATGAATTTTGAGCTAATTTATGATTTATCTCAGAAATAGAAGATTAAAGATAACAACGATAACAATAACGATTTAGAATTTTTAAAACAACTGATTGAATACAAAAAGATTGATGCTTCAATTTCATCAGCAACTGTTGACAAAATGACTTCACATTTGTGGTATTTAAATGATGAACTCGCCATTTTATCACTGTTTAATGATACCGTTCCACTTAATATGAAAAAGAAAATAGTCGAAAAAGCTAAAAAAACAGCTCAAAATTCATAAATTAAATGGATTAATTGAAAATATTTATTAAAAAACTATTAAAATCATCAGGCATTGAGATTCTACTGCGAATATCTTCGAAATGGTTTGAGTAATCGATTAACCACAAGAGACCATTTTTGTAGAGCGTTAAATTTCCTATAGAAATAATTGAAACTCATTTGACAATAATTATTTTTTAGTAAGTTACAAAATTCAAAGCAAAAAGTTATTTTCCTTAAAATACTTCACTCTTTGACCTTGAATATCTTTTAAATGGTTCGATTAATGAAAAAAAGTATAAGAGACCATTTTTGTAGAGCGTTCAATTTTATATATATATAAAAATCCCCCCTATTTTTTATTATTCAATTTTTTTGAACCAAAAAGGGTAGATTTAAAATTTGATGGAATTTTCCTTTCTTTCGTTTAGGGGAGGTCAAAAAAGAATTTTTTCAAAATTCCCCCCCCAAGGGGGGTTGTGGGGGGTAATCAGGGCGGGACAACGTCAGCCGGGCCCGCTAGTTTCCTATAAATATTGACGATGCAACTAGTTTAATGATCAATTGGTGATAAGATATGACCATTTTCATATGAGACTAAATTAAAAATGGAAAACTATGATGAGCATAATCTTTCCGTTAATATTAAGAGCTCAGATTTAGTAAGCACTTTCTAGAGGTAGCTAGAAACAAGTTTTCGTGTGTCGGATCCAAAAAAAAAATACTTGATTTTTTTGATCCACCCTAAGGGATATATATATAAATTCAATATAAATGCCGCATTGTGTTGTAAATAAATAAACTAATGATCCAATTAAAGATTATGGTAAATAGTGCTGTTCCTTTGTTAGTAAAAACGTGAAAACATTCGTTCATTGGACCATTTCATTCATTCGTATAGGTAGATATAGTAGTAGTTAGTTCGATTTCAGTATAAGCTTATACGTATCTGACAATTCTGTACTAAATTAATTCTGTGTCCTAAAATTATACATTAATTTTAGGACTAACTGCACGTCGCTATTGACAATAAAGAACAGCAATTTGCACCTTCAAACAATTTATACGAAATTTTGTCAACAGACAAACGTCAAAACGGCCATTATAGCGTACCGCTAGTATAGGTTAAAATCCTCGTAAATGTTTAGGTCGCTCTGAATTTAGCCTTTCGTTCAGGCTTGCGCATAATGTAATATAATATAATAGAAAATAAAGTTAAAATATTGTTACATGAATCTAATATTTATTTATCCTTAAGTTGTCTTAATGTTGTACATAATACGTATTTATATTTAAACTAGCTGCTGCCCGCGACTACGTTCGCGTGGAATAGTTATTTTGGGCTAACGCTAACATGCAGCGGAAGCTCTCAGAAGGAAAAAAACCGGATTTTGAAACATTCTTCTTTGGTGCCCAGCTCCTATTGGTCTTAGCGTGATGATGTAGCCTATAGCCTCCTTCGATAAATGAGCTATCTAACACTGAAATAATTTTTCAAATCGGCCCAGTATTTTTTGAGATTAGCGCGTTCAACCAAACAAACCAACTCTCCAGCTTTGTAATATTAAGTATAGATTTGGACTCTACCGTATCTATACTTGAAGCGGTCAAAAGCGAAGACTTTAAATAGTTTAATGAAAGCTTTAAATAATTCATTAAACAAATGTAAAAGCATAAAATAAAATTTCTGACGTAACCCTAATTGACATTTCAAGTCAAACGCATTCCATTCAATTAATCATTCAATAAAATCCACTCCCTCTTTTCAATTCATTCGTTCCACGGCCGGCGGTAGGTTTTATCTTTCATCACTTAAACTTTAAGTGGAACACTCGTGTCCAAAATTCAAAATTTGTTAGATAAGCCCCGAGTGCTTATCTACAGGGATTAGGCTTAATCCCGCCTTTGTAGACAACTTGTTATAGACTTTAAGCGAGTTCCGCAGGGCTTTGAATTTTTTAATGTATAGCCGGCGTGAAATTGCGCGTTAGTTATTACCAGGTACGTCATGTTGGTATATTTATGGGATATATAACGAGATTTCTGGTAATTAAAATTACCAGAACCGTAACCTTAAAGGGTTACGGTTTTTTTTAGAAAATAATAAAAAACGTGAGGGATCTCAGCATAACATCTAAAATGTAGGTTTTATTTTACTTTATTTTTGGGAACCAATCTTCTAGTGAATTATTACTGCCATTGTCGAGTAGGTAATGATATTAGATGTATCTTGCGATCGTTTCATTGAACTAAAAATATGGTGGCCATCTTGTTAGAACTTTCCAGGGAGTTTTTGTGGCAAGTCAGAATCCTTGCTCCGTGGTATTATTTCCGATCCACTTATGCACAATAACCAAGGTATATTACATAAAACACCACCAATATTACAAAATATAGAGCCAAATAACACAAGATTATGAATAAAATATAAAGACCACTACATGACATTCCAAGATCCCGCCAAAAACTCCCTAAATTTAGGTTAGAATCTCTTAATTCTTTTTCATAAGTGTTTACCAAAGAGTTTTAATATCCGCTTCTATAATTCCTGGTTTTAGGTAAAAGTTTTTCCAAAATGAAGCTCAACTAAACATAATACTTTGGTGTCAATCAATATTAAGTCAACCGTTTTATATTTGCCAACTACACAGGGGTTTTTTTTTTTCGAACTGACTACGCTATTGACCTAGCAAGGTCTTAACAGTTTCACCGGACTACTACACAGCCGTGTTGAGAGCAACTTCTCAGGATTTTACGGAAGAGAATACATATAGATAAAAGTCATAATCTTAATTAACCGTATTACTTCAGAATAGCTGTACTTATTTGGTTAATTCTTTTTTCGTTGTGTGTATATTTATCAGAACATCTATACTAATATTATAAAGAGGTAAAGTTTGTGAGGTTGTAGGGGGTAATATTTGGGGAGTCGGAGAAAAATGGTCGAACGAAAACGTTTCTTACGAACGCTGCCTTAATTATGAGATATGTATGATTGAGTTCTAGAGAAAAGTTGTAGCTTGATAATGCCTATTACCGCCCAACGAAGCGGGCACGGGTCGGCTAGTTGTTTATATTAAAGAAAATGTTTGAAAGAAAAAGATTTGGGTTAAAAAAATTTCGGTATAAAAAAGTAAGTGCGACAGAATATGCATCTTCAAAAATATTTACAGAATTGACAGACGTGCAGTTATATTTCATTACATTTGTTGGCGTTTGTATATTTTTTAACAAAAATGTTTAAAAAATAGGCTGTGTAGTAGTACGATAGTGGTATCTGTGTGGAGTGCGTCTACTATACATTTATGTTTTAACACTTGACATACTGTCGTGCTTACGTGCGTCGTGTTTCAAGATCAGGCGGTATCTAGTAACTAAATATGGTCTGTACCCGTCTGGATCGTGACTACAATATACATGTTGATAAATCCGCTAAAAAAAGTAAACTTACTTAAAATATACGTATACATACATAAATAATTATTTATTTTTTATTGTTTTCGCTTATTGTATGTTAGTAATAAGTCTAATTAAGTTCCTTGCGTTTTATAACTATGACTTCAGGTTTTTCTTTTTGTAATTATCACTTTTAAATTTAATCGCAAGCTTTTTAGTAATAACCCTGAAACTGAAAAAAACCTTGACACATTATATTCCTAAATTCCTCATGAATCACCTTATCTCCTGGTGAAAGTTGCATGAAAATCCGTTCCGTAGTTTTTGAGTTTATCGCGAACAGACAAATAGACGTGGCAGAGGACATCCTTTTATAATATGTGCTGATTATGTACTATTAACTTATCATATTTGAACACTATTAATATTGTCAACCTAGATAAGGTCTCCTTCTCTTCTTAGATTATTCGCTGGTTACTGAATAATAAAAAAAATGTTGAATTGACTCCTAAGAAAATAAAAAAAAATGCGAAGGAATATTTATGAAAATATACAGGAGTTTGATGAGCATTATAAAGAGGTATAGACACTGTAAAAACACCTAAGAAACCTTAAAATAATCACAAAGCCGTATAATAAAATGTAACAAGTGTGACACGTCTTCGGTTCGTAAACATGATTGCCTCGAACGAAATCAAAGAGTCGACACGAATGTAAAAAAAAATTAATTGTATTTTATGGGTTTTTAGCCTTTGGCCCAATATCATCTGATGTGAACTGAAGCTGTAATCTAAGACGGTAAACACACTAGATATACACGTGGACTGGCTCTCAAGTGCAGCTGCCAGAATATAGCAACAGGTACTTGAGGAACAATTTTCGATTTGAGGGTTGTAGATACCCAGTCAGGCTTAGAAAAAACAGCAACCATGCTAGCCTTCCATCACGATGATTTCCTTCGGCGAAAGTTCATTCGGAAGTTAATTCGGAAGGATTCAAACTTCCATTGACATTGTCCGACACGTTTACAACTGAGGCATCATCTTTTCATGATAACAATGCAGCACAAGTTGAACGAATGCCATAAAGAAATTTGAAATTCATTTGTTTTCACAGTTAGCACTGTGGTTAGCAGTCGCCGCTCTGTCGCCATCATCCTGGCTGTTGACTTGTTGTGTAAATGGTTGTCCTGAGTCTGGGGAAAACTTTGCATGTGTTTATAAAGTGGTCTGCAATACAAAGTTTTATCCATATTGCGAGAACTATGTTTAAAAAAAATCTCAGATGTAATAGTGACCTATCGCCAGATGAATACAGTGGAACCTGGTTAATTGGGATCTCAAGGGACCAAGAATGTTGTACCATTTATTGAGGTTTTCCATTAATCCAGTTTTCCAATTAGGCAGGTTTAAAATCATAGTTGTCTCATTTACAGAGGCTCCCGCTTATAGAGGTCGAAATGTACGGCTATTCCATTTATGCTATGCTCCCCACACAGTTCATCACGCGACTTTCCACAATCATAATCTGATAAAAGATTTAATTTTTCAGATACTGATAACGTTTTATATTTACGTTTGGGCATTTTGTACACTTTTGCTCCCTTGTTTTTAGGTCAAAATCTGAGATAGTACTGACAAACAAAGCGTGTGCGAAAGACATTTTAATATTTGTAAACATAAGTGTCAAAACCTGTCCCAACCCGATTAATTTGTCTCATTTATAGAGGGAATTGAGTTACAGAGTCCCAATTATAAAGGCAAACATCGAATAAATCCTCATTCTATCTCATTTAACCAGGTTCGAAAAGTCCCATTAATAGAGGTAATTCAATGAAAAAGTACCGGGACCTCATTCCAACTCTCAATAATAGAGGTTTCTCATTTATCCAGGTCCCATTTAACCAAGTTGTACTGTATATGCAAGCTGCTCCAAAAGTCGCGTACAGATAAAATTTTGTTTCACTAAAGCCATCGATTTAAATTCTGCATTAAAGTCTAAACAATTTTATTATGTAAATATTTACAAATGACCTCTCCACTGACTCACAGTTCCATAATCTAAGACCGTTCGACATAAAGCGTACTCTATGCGGAATATTTTCCGCGGGAAATATTGGAAAGTGTTTGCCTCTCGGGCCATCTGATTTGATTTGCAAGTCTACCGCCGTGCTAGGTGACGAATCCAACGCTTCAACTCGAATATTATATACGAACGTACCTACATTCTCTTTTGGAATGGTATTTATTTCTTTATACCATGTGTAATTTAGTTCTAGAAGTTTGGTAAAATAGACAGAAAGAGGACGTGCTTTACTTTTCACCCAGAAAAAAAATACTTTGTTTTCGAAGGATATATGAAATCTAAATTAACATGACCATATCAGTATGCAAAATCTAGTATCTTATGAATTCCAAACATAATCTAAAAGTGTCGCAAATCATGTACATTGATTTATTCTTAACAAGAGTGGTGGCAAAAAAAACATAGAATGAAGGTTAATTCCTCATTTATCGCGTCAGTCACCAAATTAATAAATGTAGGTAAATTTATATGAAATACTGGTATAGAGCGAAACTCGTACCGACGAACGTTGATTCAAAATCCCACACATTTAATATCCGTCAATCATTACTACGACAATTCCTATTATGAATATACTAGCTGCCCGAGAGTTCGTCCGCGTGGAATAGTTATTTTGGGTTAACGTTAACAAGCATATGAAGCTCTCAGAAGAAAATAATTGACATTGAAACATTCGTCACTGATGCTCTACTCCCATTGGTCTTAGCGTGATGATATATAGCCTTCCTCGATAAATGAGCTATCTAACACTGAACGGATTTTTCAAATCGGTTTGAAAACTGAGATTAGTGCGTTCAAGCAAACAACTTTTCAGCTTTGTAATATTAGTAAGAAGTATAGATTAACTTGCAATGATTGTTAGTTAGTTTGTTTAAGCCAAATCTTGTAACCTAAACTAGAACTAGTTCCTTCAGAAGTACGACTTTACAATATTGCGTGTTTATTTTTTCAGATTGGACCAGTAGTAGTTCCTGAGATTAGCGCGTTCAATCAAACAAACAAACCCTCCAGCTTTATTACATTACTATAGATGATAGGTGGAGAATTTATGTAGTTCTTCTCAAAGTAGATTGTTTTAAGTTTTATCATAGAAGATATTTTCCGAATAAAAGGCAAAACAAATTTCTTTTGAATCTCTAATAAAAATATCTCATTTAAAATCACTTTCGGAATCCTTAATTGGAATGATTTAAGAGTCAAAGTAAGAAATGATGAATATTCATGCAGTTTTTAAAAGAATAACAGAATGCCTTCTATTTCATAATTCAAAAATTCCCAATAGGAATGTTGAGTTTCCAAGTCACCTTCGACTCATAGGAAGTGCGGAGGCGGCAGGGATGCCTATCTCAGTAATTATTCATGTAAATGCGAAAACTTCTCGACAAATTTGCCTAACAAAGTGGGTGTAATGCTCGAGCGATGCTGTACAGTTTGACGGTTTGATTCATAAAATGTTTTGTGGTGACCCATTTAAGTTTTTGTTTAACTTCTTTTGTGTTTAGTTTAATAAATTCTATAGTTTAAATATACATTCAAATAAAAACCCACGAAATAGGTGCTGGAGCCACGTTGAAGCTATTATTGGTTTCAGCACGAATGGGTCGGCTCGCCCGGGGTAGTACCACCCTCTCATAGAAAACCGACGTGAAGTAACAGTGCTTGCATTGTTGCGTTTCCTTAGGTCAGTGAGAGCGCCGGAGGCCCACCTCCCTTCTCCTCTCCCCCCTCCCTCACTTTCCCCCAGACACAGGCTGCAACGCACTTTCGGCTACCCTAATATTGTTAGTGTCTATGGTGATACACCTGTTCGTTCGCCTGATATAAAAAAAAACACGTTTGAATTCGTGAGGCTCAAATACCGGTACAAATGTGTGTCGCAGGAATTCTTGTATGTATGAATACCAAGCTTAGCTCAGCTTAGACAGACTCGCGAAGTTGTATCCAAGGCAATAGCCCAAGATTAGGTTCGGCCACTCTGGCACCCTTGAACTTGTTGCCAGGCCCTCGCCTTAGTCCAGTGAAGCTGTAAAGACCCGTCAGGCCAATGACGTAGTCAGATCAAAAATAAAAACCACTATTTGCTATACATTTTAGTAAAGACAGAAAAACAACGGACTTTATATACTATTAGTCCTTTGGATAATTTCAAAACTAAACAGTTTCATCAATATAAATCAAAATCATTTACTAAATGTATGTAAACGTATCACTTCAGAAGAGTTACACCAATTTTACGATTTTTTTGTCGTTGTTTGTAATTGTCAGGACAAGATTTATACGTCAGAGAATGTTTAAAAAATCATGTGGAAAACTTAAAGGTTTAGGTTAAAAAAACCTTCATATTAAAAATTAACCGAGAATGAAAACTGTAGAGAGATCTTTAAAGATATTGGTAGAATTCACAAATTGACCTTTAGTTGTTCAGTTGCTATTTTATTTTTTATTTTTATTTTTTTTTTTAATGTAAAACCGAAGACTTAAACATATTTGCACTTTAATAGATACATAGATTCATTAAGATTATGAAAAGGTTTTTTAGGTAATAGCATTAGGATCTATAATAAGGTCTCATATCATGTTACTGATTTACCTCATAAAAGGTTCAAGTGTCATGGCTAACAGATTTGGCTGTCATAAGGACTTTAAGAAAGAACGTCTTTGTCTGAAAATGACCCCGTCTCTGTACAGCTGTTAAAATATTAATAATGCACTGTGGACAGTATACACTTATATTGTTTTAATAAATGAAAAAAAGAATAACTCGATTAAGTCTCTTACAAGTTCTTTTCCATATTAGACGCTTTCAACCTTGCGGAAGTACATTGATGTTCATAAATATATTTTGGAACTTAAACTGAATAACGCATTTGATTGAAGAAGGCATTCCTTTGCGGAAATCCAATATTAAATATCATAGTGGACGCGACTTTATACTTCCACCTGGAATTAATTGGCCGCTACAACATTTCACTACAGCAAAAAAACGTTCGATCTTAATTGCGCGAGGCGTACCTGACAAAGTTAATTCTGAAACTATATGTAATAGTTATTATCAACCGTCAACCAAGAACGCATATAACCAACCAAGAACGCATTTTCTAATGTTGTTGTTTTAGTTACTAATAGTTCGCTCTTTCTATTACTAGTTTAAGATTTAACTTGTTCGGGTACATTTGGTAGATATGTATATATAATATAAACGTTTTTTTGTTGCAGTGAGACGTGGTAGCGACTAAATAATTCCAGGCGTAAGTGCAAAGTAACGTCCACTATAATATCGAATAAAATATTTTTGTTTTTATTTTAATGTTTCAAATTCTACTTACTCTGCAAATGCTGTTAATTATGCTGCAGATGTTAATAACGTTATATTAAAAGTAAATTTAAAATACACTCTCTACAAATTAATGCAAATTTAAGAATATACACCTTGGTGCCGGTAATTGAAGCCGACAATATACTTGTTTTAACGAGTGATAATTCATATCTTTTGTCACCTGTTAAGTAATTTTTCACTGTCTCAAAGGATGGAAGGATAAAGGGTTGTTGAAAAACTTTTGAGAGTTGTTCCCCAATTCCTTAGAGGTCTAAAATCACGGAACCCTTTAACACAGTGAAACGTTCTGCGGACCCACATCTCGCTATAAATCGCTCACTCTGACATTTGACAACTTGAAAACCGACTTACGACTTGGCCTTACGTCTTGTTAGGCATCGATATAGATTTTGCATTTTAGTTACAAGTTCTATTTTTTTATTTCTATTACGAATTCATTTAATTATATTGACATGTCTTAAGTAGGTACGTTAGGGAGGGACAAAAGTCACCATAAATATGATATTTTATGTTTTTAAGCCATTATTTTCAGGTAGTGTTGAAAAATAGTAAAAGCCATCGTTGACCGTTTGAAGTTGAACTTTAACCTTGAATAACTTTTAAACGAGTCGACTAAGAAAGAAATCATATCAAATCTTTTTTGTAGATTATTTAATTCCCTACAAATCTATGTTTTCAATTTCACTGGTCGATCATTCCTTCGAGCGCACTAAAATTTCAAATAAACACAAAAAAAAAATCCCGTGTTATTTATATGGAAAATTTGTAATGGAAATGTATTAACATTAAGAGCTCAAACTTTAGCAGATTTTTTTCGTCATCTTAGACGATATTTTCATAGTAACTAAAGGAAAGAAACATTTTTTTGCCCACCCAAAGGTACATATTGATTTCTTTTTAATTGAGAATAAGAAATTTAGTCTAGCAATATTAAGAATTACACAGAATAGACATCTATGATAGAAAAGAATGCAATCTTTATATAAACTCAAAATATAACATAACAAGACAGCTCTTTATAGCAAAACAAATAAGATTCCTTTAACAAAACCGCGTGGGTACCACACCGTAGCGTTCAGTACTAACAACCGTAACATCACACATGGGAAATTCAGTAAAAATATGATTATAACTCCGCGCTTATACCCTTATAATTTACATAAAAATACACTAGGTGGGCTACAAAAATAAGGCAATAAACTGTTTCTCACATAACAATTCATACTGTAAGACTATTTAGAATTATTTACACGCGAACCGCAACAACCCACAATAAAACGGCGTCTCCAAAACATTTTTATACCCTTGTAAATAACCCTAAGGCTCTTAATATTCGTCTCATAAGAGAGAAGACTATAGGATTTGGTATTTATGTCATGCGTCTTAGTTGGCCATAGATCTATATCAGAAAGAATAGTCATCTGGCATTATACAATGTTTCAGCATTTGAGGTATTTTCAAAACATATATAGTAAAGTAAATAGTAGTTATGGTAGGTAAGGTCAAATAAGCAATTCTATCATCTCATGACTGTAGTGCGCAATGAAGAGCATATAATATCCTACTGGAGATGATCCTGTCTTCCAAAACACTACCGATCGGGGCTGGAGGATCAATAAATACTTCTTGGGGTCGGTATCCAGCTCCGGATCAAGGTGTATACCATGGCAGATGGTGTCTGTCACGATACCCCTCTGCTGTTCAGAGAGAACAAGAAATGGGGTTAAGGTGAGTCTACTTCGGCTTGTTCATCATAGTGTAGAGGGAGAAAACGTTATTTCAAATTATCGGTAAATCACGTTAAAAAGTTACAGCGGGTGAGGAGACAACCTCGGTAAAAAAGAAGAGGGACGATAGTCGGATGCGGAGTGTCCTTCTTTGTCAGGAAGAACCAAGGTCGGATGGAGCAAGGGACTTGAACTTACATTGCACTGGTTCGACGGATAGGAAGACAGTTGGTTCGAATGTGCATGTGAATTAATCATATTCTTCATTTAGCCAAGATATATATGAAATCACTTAAATATTTTAGTTCGATCAACAAGTCAACCTATTTTGTAAGATGGCTGGTTAATACCACCACCAGCGTTATATTCATTGCTATACAATGATTGTGGCAGTTTGATCAGCCTTTTGGGAAGATTTTATGCTGGCAGCAAGTGTGATATTTACAACCACATCTAATATAATATACTTAGTTTAATAATTTTTATAAAAGTCTTATATTTTACAATAATTACTCATTTATTATAACAACTACTAAGACCATTCTGAATAATCTCATAACGTATTGTCTTTTACGAGTAATTCAAGAATTTGAACCGATGAGTGTTATGTGTAGAAGTGACGTTTAATTTTATGCATTGAAGTAAAGATATGTTTCTTGATTCTAAAATAAATCAGTATTTCACTTCTATTATGAAAAGTTCTTTGTACATGAAAACCATTGGAGACGCAGCGAGATGTGGTTAAACAAAATCGTAACGGCCCTTCTTATTAATATTTGCTCGAGCTGCCTCCAGTACAATATGAATGGATTAATTCATCTCAATAAAAGCTTATTTCTGAATTTTATTAACTTTGGTACAAAAATTATCTTGTTGCAATGCCACAATCTATTATTTCTGTTACTACTACAAATACATAAAGTTTGTGAGTATGTTTGTATGAAAATTCTTTCACTAAAACGAAAAAAACTATATTATCGCTGAGTATTGGAGGCAGTATTTTATCTTTATTAAGTTTTATACTACGTTACTCTTTAAAGTTTAACACCCTTCAAACCTTTGGTAATTCATGGTCACATTTAACATATAAAATAGTAATATCAAAACAAATACTAATAAACAACAAAGAGAACCTTAGTTAAACAGTCTGACAGCTAGTTTACGAAAATGTTTATATGAATAGAACAGACATATACATACATATGAGGTATATAGTCATGTACAATATTTGTAAAGAATTAAAGATAAAAATGAACAGACAGTAAAAATTAAATTACTGGGGTATTACTGAATTACTGGGTTACTGAAATACTGGGTTATTTTATTACCCCAGAATTACTGGGGTAATAAAATAACAGTAAAAACTAGAAATTGACTAGCTAAATAATAAAGTGATAGACAAAGTTAGAATATTAACAGTTCGCCATATCATGTAGTTGTCAGTAATAATTTAATTCAAATAACAAATAAACATTTAACTAGGTGATAGTTGATGAGTTTAGGGTGATCGCTTACTTGAATTTATACTCCTCTTATGCAGTATTTGTAGCTATCTGTCGGATCTATCTTATAGCATATTGTGCAGCTATTATGCGTGATATAATACCGTTATTGTAAATAAAATACATTCATAAAAAATTAATAATTTGCAATAAACAATGCCTTTCATAGAAACATCATTTTTCGAAGTGGATGGGTCTTCTAATAATAACAAATATAAACAAGTAAAAGAAAACAGTGAAAATAGCAATAACATGCAATTAATAACAATAAAACTATTCTGAATGCGACTGTACTGGAACTAGTAATGACAGGCACATTTGTCAACGTTGGCGAAATTGGGGGCGACATACGTGCGGGGCGAGCCTCCTCCCCTATCTCCTCAACTGCGTCCCTCTCATATCTAAATTTGTGTTCTGCGCATGTACTTTAGAGCGGTTAAAAAGTTTGACTCGGACTATAACTGCTTATCGTCCAAATTCCGCACGGTCGAACAAAGGGAATGTCCTTACTATTACACCAGTTCGTTTTTGCGTAAATCACTTGATGTATAATGTATATTAATTTTGTTTTTTGCTCTAGATAATTAGATCAATAATTAAGCACCTATTTTTTTTTATTGATTTTGAACCAGAAACGACTACTCAGTAACCCCTGAAAATATTGCTACTGTTTAACAAGTCATCGTGTATGGTAACTAACCTTTGTCTGCAGCTTCGCTCGCGTTAATGTAGTTTTGACTCATGCCTCGGAAACAATATTTTTGGATAAAAGCTACCCTATGTCCTTTTTTGTATCCCTGACAACCTTTACGCAAAAAATCATAACGATTGGTTGTAGATAAGGCATGAAAGCGTAACAACAAACAAACAAGCCCACATTCGCATTTATAATATTAGGTCCCATGTTTCAGACTTAGCAAAACCAGTAATAGTTTTTTAGGTAATAGTGTTAGGTTCTACAATAAAGTCCGAAAGCATGTTACCGATTTGCCGAACTGTAAATTTAAGCGCCACGTCAAACGGGTTTTAGTTTCAAAAGGATATTATAGAGTGGATCAGTATGTGAATGATAGTGATGTCTGGAATTGACTCCTCTCTGTGCATCCACTAAAAGCATTGTATGATGTATTGGAAATATATGTTAAAAAAATGTACCCGATCGAGTTTCTTGCCTGTTCTTCTCGATGACTGGGTTGTTTTCCGAACCGGTGGTAGTATTTGACGTTCATAAGTGCCTTATTAGGGCCTAAACTGAATAAAGTATTTTTGATTTGATTTGATTTGAGTAAAATATATGACACTGTAAGAAAAAAAGGGGTACCAGATGAAAATACAATTCGGAGATAACTAAAAAAGTCTGTACTTGTGCCTTTAACGGAGTCTGTCTAAGTCATATTTTGATTGCATGTAATTTGAGAATGGAAGCTTGTAGATGAAAGAACAAGCATTGGGCACCTTTTCTCCGATGCGCAATATATATAAAATCCATATTCCAAAAAATGTCAGATACCATTGTTAAGAGAGATAAAAATGATATATCATATTAAATCAAGTTCTACTTATGTGTTAATTTTTTTTCGTGAAAATGGTTGTGTTGTTTCAGAGGAGGTAGTCGTTTTATTCTGAATTAAATATTATCTTTTTCTTAAATATATCGATTTCGTCATTATTATCTATCCACTATGACCCTTCTATCATCTTAAGCAATATCTGTTAAACTTTATCATTACTACTTAGCTCCGATACCTATGGGTATAAGCATACTAAGCATAATTGATCATAATCTCATTACTTGGCGGCAGATTTTCACTGGTAGATGATAGCTAGCCAGCTGGACTTAGAAAAATCCTTACCAACGTGCAAACTCAAAATAAGCTCTACCATCATGCCAGAACTTGGATATTCGCTTGGACAAAATAGACCCTTCTGTTTTAGCCATATGTAGAGATGCAGAATGCAGGATTTACCATTTTCGTGGTAATCTTCTTAGCCCATAGATTCCGTATTTTGCATATATACGTAAGCAAGTGTAGCATAAACGACGTAAACACGTTTAGGTGTTCAACCATTAGTTTCTAACAGCTTTTATCTCGTAAAAAGTAATGTGGCAAGTAAAAACCGTACAGGCGACGCAAAAGTTTGCACTTTCAAAATATTTAGTTCACAATGAACTTGCTCTCACGTCGGTTGGGGTAAATTAATTAAAGTCGGGCAGTGCTACGCCACCGACTGTACGGATACCGGCGGGTATTTGCCTGATGAATTCAATAAAAACTTTAGTTTCACCTTTGAGGGAATTATGTAACGCAAAATGTTAACGATTCCACAGGCAATGTTAGTTTAAAATACGTTACTCGTATGTTGGGAAAATCCTCGAGGCTATTAAAGTAGAATTAAAACCTTACAAAGTAAAATGCTTGTAATACCTTACACATCATTATCATCACATCAACCTATAAGAGACCCATTGCAGGGCCATAGGCCTCTTCCCGAAAGGAAATATTGGCGTAATTACCACACCAGCTCACGACGTATTAGCGATTACAAGCTCTGAGAAATCCACTTTTCTATATTGTTCCACGTATATGCTACTACAAGAACAATTGCCAAGTTCAGGTTTCCTCACGATATTCTTGTTCATTGCTATTTTTTTAACTTTATTTTTGGCAACCAATCTTTTAGATTATTACTGCCATTGTCGAGTAGTTAATAGTATTACAAGATCTTCTTCCATTCCATGTTTGGCAAGAAGTCTTCTAGTAGACTATTACTGCCATTGTCAATTGAGTATCGATATTACAAGTTTATTGATATAATTTCAATGAACTAACAAGATGGTGGCCATCTTATTAGAACTTTCTGCGAGTTTTTGTGGCAAGTCAGAATCCATGCTCCGTGGTATTATTAAAGTGAAAACTTTATTACATCGTCTCAAACTTCTTCGTCTGTGTGTTGCATGTCGCGTGATGGTCGGCCGCGGAATAGGGATAAAGTGAAAGGCGCTCGTCAGAGCAGCCAGGGCCAATATGGCGGCGCTTATGGTTCGCAGCAGCTGACCGTGTAGTGTATAGACTATTATTAGTTAAATGTCTATAGTGTGAAAAAAAGTTTCACTTTTACCGTGGTTTCATAAAACCACACAATCTTTTTTTTTCCGATCCACTTCACTTGTGCACAATAACCAAACTATATTACGTGAAGCACCACCAACATTACACTATATAGAGCCAAATATCACAAGATTATACATAAAATATAAAGACCACTACATGGCATTCCAAGATCCCGCCAAAAACTCCTTGTATATTGTTAGCCGGTAGAATTACCTATTAAAATTAGTAAATAAAGTTAGTTAAGTACAAGTTAGTAAGTTAAGTACAAAACGGAGTTCGAATTTGTAGATATTGATTTGACATTCCACCGGACAAACCTCTCGACTCCACGACTTACTATATTATATTATTATAGATATACATAGATTATAGGGTACATTAATTATTTAAAATTAAATAGCCGACATGCAACAAGCCGTCTCTTTCGAGAAAAAATAACTTTGTAAGTTAATATTTACCTGGAAATACAATATGTATACGTGTAAATAAAACTGCGGTGTTATTTATCCGAGCCAATTTAGGAAAAGGCTAAGCCAATTTTGAAAGGAAGATTTTCGGGGAATTTCGGAGCGATGATGTATTAGTTGATAGTGTGGACGTAGGTGTGATTCTTTGCAAATAAGTCCGAGCCTCCAATGAAGGAAAAAACGTGATGAAGCCACAGCACACTGGCAGGGATTTCGCTAAGCCCACCTTGCTATGACAATCTATCGTCCAAGCACTCATGGGTGTGTTCCGGCAGCTGCACTTAAGAGCCAGTTCACCTAACATCAGATGACACTGTAGTCAATCACTAAACCTGAAGTTAAGTAGTAATTATACTATTTTACAGAAGTAAATTAACATCGGTAAAGATAAAATATATTCCATGATTTATCTATTATCGAATACATAGGTATAACAAACAAAACTATTATCAAGAAAACGAGCCCGCGGGATTCAACTGGTTTCTCATAAAATCTAATCAAATATATTTATGTTTCAATTCTATTGAAATATCCAATATTTTTATATAAATACAACGAAATAATAAAGAAAATATAATTCAATCTAACTCGATACAAGTGAACTCTGTCTATGAATTTCGTTAATTATACCTCCATCTTGTTTCATTATCGTAACAACGTGGGATGTATTATTATCGAGGATTGTGTTTCTCGATATTAAATCTATAAATAAATAACTATACATATAATAAAAACGAAGATTCTGTATGTAATTTATACTAATATTATAAAGGGGTAAAGTTTGTGATGTTGTAGGGGGTAATCTCAGGAACTACTGGTCCGATTTGAAAAAGTATTTCAGTGTTATATAGCTCATTTATCGAGGAAGGTTATAGATATATATATATATATATCATCACACTAAGATCAATAGGAGCGGAGCACCAATGAAGAATGTTTCAAAATTGTTTTTTTTTCCTCTTGAGAGCTTCCGCTGCGTGTTAGCGTTAACCCAAAAGTAACTATTCCACACGAACGAAGTCGCGGGCAGAGGCTAGTATTATAATAAAAAGACTTTATTGATTGGGTATGAAAGTATACACGCTACTGATAACAAAAATGCAATTTTTAAATTTTTGTCGGACTGTCTGTCTGTTTGTTCCGGGTAATCTCCAAAACGGCTAAATCGATTTTGTCGGGAATTTCACTAGCAGATAGCTGAAATTACATCGGGTTACTCAAATTAGACTAGCTGTTAATCGCGGCTTCGTCCGCAATGCTATCTTCAAAACAGTTAGACCGATGTTCACGGCACTTTCACCGGCAGATAGCTGACATTGTAATAAGTAATTCACTTCATTTTTATTTAGACTAACTGTTAACCGTGGCTTCGCTTGCAGTGCTATCTCCAAAACGGTGCAACTGATTTTTACAGGACTTTCACCGGAATATAGCGGACATTATAAGAAGTAATTTAGTCTATTTTAATTTAGACTAGCTGTTAACTGCGGCTTCGTCCGCTGTGCTATCTCCAAAACGGTTTGACCGATTTTCATGGGACTTTCACTGGCAGATAGCTGACCTTATAAGAAGTAATTTAGGTTATTCTATTTTAGAGTAACTGTTCCCCGCAATTTCGTCCGCATGAAATTTAGCAACAAATATATTGTTCACTGTAAATATGTGCATAAGACGTGAATTGTACTAGACTCCATATTGTGTTTTTGGTCATTTCGGCGGTAATTTTGTTATAATTACCGTCCTTTCGTCTACATAACTCAATAATCATAGTAACATATAAGAATATTGTATCAAGTTCAATGAGCACTATTACAATTGTCGAGTATTAAAAACTGCTTAGATAGATATACAGTTTTATATATTGATTTATATTTATGCAAGATTTCAAGACGTCAGTTCATTTTTTGTTTTCAATTTAACATTATAATTATTATTAGTAATTTTGTTGATAGAAGGGGTCTTTCTAATAAAATATTAGATCATAAAAGTATTACTTATTGACAATATAGGCATATTATGTCATTATAATAACATCATTAAGTTATTGTTTAGTTCCTTATAATGTGGAAGTGAGCACTGAGGTAGTTATATGGCGGGTTGAGGTTTCAAATATGTTGCTGATGACAAACCTCATTTCACAAACTATTAGTATTTATATATCTCATGTATACGTTACATGTTACTGTAAGTGGCGTGCGTGTCGTACTTACAATTGTCTTTAAGGAGCATTTCTATAATTGTACATGGTTACACAATTTTATATTTCTTTAATACAATTTTAAAAAACGCGTGCGGAGCTCCGTGCACAGCTAGCCATTAAATAAATTCGCTTTTCCGATCTGTTTGTATGTTTATTTTAATTTTAAAGGTAGGGGAGGTGAGTTATCCGGCGCTCTCATTGTTACTTCACGTCGGTTTTATAGGAGAGAGTGGTACTACCCCGAGCGAGCCAACCCATTCATGCTGAAACCAGTAATAGCTTCCGCCTGGCTCTACCACCTATAAGTGAAGTCTAGTGAAGTCATAAGGAATTTTCAGTCGCTTACATTGATAATATTGTCTAGATATTCCTAGATACATATAAATAATGTACCACAGAATTGTCCATCTCTAAAAGACCTTCAGAAAAGTTCCGGTTATTATATGTCTATGCTTAAGAACAACTCATGGTAATCATTTTTATCTTTTACGTATTATTAAAAAAATAATTGATAATTTGCGATGCCATTTTTACGAATACAAATGTAGCATAACTAGTTATCCAATTAAATACTTTAATTATATTGAATCTTTAATGTAGATAAAAATTGTCATTAACTATATATAATTTCATTGTATACCTTAAAAGATTCATTCATACATATTTGTTTTTTGTCAAAGTGACTGCACTATGCATGATGACACAAGACAAGGCCACCAAGAGACAAACTATCCATCGCCGATCGTCGTTGTCATGGCGGCCTGCGTAAATTACTCTTCACGTTACGCTTGGACCCCGTGTCTATGGAGGGAGAGAGCACACTGGCCGAAAGATTGTTCCACATTTTACGGTACTGCAAAGATAAGAAGTTGCGAACTTTGTAGTTCGTGCTTAGATACAATCTACCGTAAAATTGTGGCTCTGATGTCCAGCATGCGTGGTTCGGTTGTGGAGAGGGAAGGAAGGGATTACATTGAATAACTCTTAACTAATATACCAGGTGATAGGGACACCTGCAGTATTCTAGGATATGACAATTCATGGTTACATCATTACATAGTATAAAACAAAGTCCCCTACCGCGTCTGTCTATCTGTCTGTTCGCGATCAACTCAAAAACTACTGAACGGATTTTCATGCTGTTTTCACCGGTGGATAGAGTGATTAATGAGGGACGTTTTAGTATATAATTTGTCAAGGATTTTTTCATAATCAGGACGGGACAACGTCTGACGGGCCCGCTAGTTTAATATATA
Source organism: Antheraea yamamai (assembly GCA_036509395.1). Lineage (NCBI taxonomy): Eukaryota > Metazoa > Arthropoda > Insecta > Lepidoptera > Saturniidae > Antheraea > Antheraea yamamai. The sequence continues at coordinate 6,368,615 of AP028451.1, forward strand.
AAATAATAGTATTAAATCAAATACTAATAAGCAACCAAGAGAACCTAAGTTAAAGTTTATTCTAAGACTTTTAAATGTATAGCTACAAAGGTGTAAATAAAATAATATACCTAAGTGTGATGACCGGTGCCAAAATCTACAATGGGCGACCTGGAGTTAATAACTTTCGATAGTAAAACGAGCAATAACCCCTTCTGTTTTGTTCCTGACGTTGCCACGTTCCCTTTCAAATGAAAGTGAAATCACTGGACGGTCATTGACACTGTGCTTTAACATGGACAGGTAGAGGATTGTGTATAATTTTTTTATTTTGCTAGATAATTAGGTCAAATATTAAGCACCTATTTTTTTTAATTGATTAAAAACGAGAATCAAGTGCACAGTGTCCTCCAGAAATATTGCTATTGACGAAACCTGGTATAATATAATTTAATAACTTAATTATTTTTTTGTTACTGAGGTGACATGATACCAAAGTCCAAGTAAAGTATAGAAAAAAAAAATATAATATCAGTATTATTTATTCCACTCATAAATTGCGAATATTCGGTTACAAATCTTTCGTATCAATAAAAATATTATATTTACGCAGAAAATATATAAAACGATTAAGGCTTAACTGAGTTGAATACCTGTTCAAGGAATATTATTATAAAAGGAACGTCGAGTCGCAATTTTTAACCTTTTAATAAATTTCCATGTGACCTTTTAATAAAGGTACAGTTTAATAATATTAACTTTAGAATTAAAAAACCTCGTATAATTATAATGAAGTCTTGTAAGTAGTAGTAAGAATGTTTAATTAATAATTAATTTAATTATGTTCGTATTTTTACTTTCCCGATCGCCCGATACGCCCGTCTTAAATTTTCTATACATACACGGGACCGTAAAATACTATTGTTTTTTCTTTATTATTACTCCAGTATGAAAGATAAGGAAACGTTTAATTTTATTTATAAGCTGCTTAAAGATAAAAACTTATGTCAGAGATACTTTTTAGAAATAGTAAACGTTAACAACATTTATAAATAAGCTAGCGTAGCGTAGAATTTAGCTAAAGAATTTTCGTTTAGTGGACACCGCTTCTTTATTTTATTATATTTGCACGAAACCTTATTTTTTACTAAAATAAAAGTTTCCTAAGTTGCTCCTTATGACATCAGTTATCTACCAGTGATAGCCTCGTCTAAATCGATCTAACCGTTTCGGAGAATAGCCGGAACAAATACGCAGAGAGACAGACGAGAGAAAAAAAAAATGTTTTTTTTTTCTGTTGCAAGTACCGTATATAATTTCATATCTTTTTAGTAAGAAACTGTTATTTTAGTATATAAACAGACATTCAATTTTATTGATTTGTGTACGTTTTCATTTAAACAAATCACATTATGCATTAGATTCGGGAGTGTATAATTGTATTGTGTTGTGTTGTGTGTATTTGTGTACTGGGTGAGAGGAACATTGAGGCACTTCAAACTTTTCAGTTTCGAACCTCACCGCAGGAAGGAGCGTGGAGCGTTTACACAATTCTCTTTAACTAAGTTTTGTTTATTCACAAATTTCTGATTTCAAAGTTACCTGTATTGTTTTCAGTACAATCAACAAGAGTAGTAGTACGTGTAAATTATTATATAATAATAGTAAGTCTGTTTTACAATACTAATTGGAATGGAAATACGAGTATAGGCGGTAGAAAAACATAAATATGTTAGCAATAGAGATGAACTTGTTTATTGCAGTTTTGTAACTTAATTTTCTCATATAACAGAAATCCTAATCGCGCCTACGAAATATTGTAATTTATAGGTATGATTTCATACAGTAATCATCTGTCTATACATGAAATGAATGAAAATATAATTTCTATGAGGCTTTTTATTTTTAAATTAACAGCAAACGAACAGGCGGGTCACCTGATGGTATGTGATTGCTGCCGTCCATAAACACTAGCAATACCAGGGGAGTCGCACGTGCGTTGTCAGCCTGTGTTTGGGTAGAGAGGGAGGAGTGGGAAGGAGAGGGAGAGGGGAGGTGGGCCTCCGGTGCTCTCACTGACCGAACGAAACGCAACAATGCAAGCACTGTTACTTCACGCCGGTTTTCTGTGAGAGGGTGGTATTACCCCGAGCGAGCCGACCCATTCATGCTGAAACCAGTAATAGCTTCAGCGTGTCTCTACCCCTACTAAGAGCCTTAATTACATCAAAAATATTGAACATATCTGCATAAGTCTGTACCTATTCGATGCGAAATTTTTCGTAGATGGTTCTAGGCTACTTATTCTTCGGATTCGACATACTGTTTGACATTTTTAATGTCCAACAAAAAGGGAAGGAATCAGCTACTTACATAGGTTTAAAATGTGTTTTTGGTTATAGTACGGAAAAATTACGGCATTGTATTCGACGGTAAGCAAAACTGAATCCAAAAATAAGGGTGGACATGGTAAACCTACAATACCCTAAAATATGAATTGAGTCATTTTTATGCGCTTACTACCATGATTGCGATTTACTCAGGTAAGACTCTTCACCAAACTGTCTAACTACGGTGTATACAATATCCAAGAAAGTGACGCACCTAGTCGCGTCACTGTGGTAATAGCGCGTGTTGAACCCAGTGTGTGGTAGTTGCAGTTGGTTATAATTACCATATCTCAACAATATTTAGCCCAATTTCAGTTTAATCATGAACGAGTATAAGTAAAGATAACACGGCTCAATATCTTAATTAGTTATTTTGTTCCAAATGCATAACAATAACCTTAATTAGCGTAAAATTCTCGATCACGACATGGAAGAGTAACAGTCTCGTATGTAGTTTCGATTGCCGCGGGCTTAGCGCCTCACTCTGATGAACGTAAAATGTGTGGCCACGAAACTCACAACAAAACATCGGTAAAATTATCTGCTACTTTCATATTTAAACACTGAACAAATCTCTGGAACATATTAATTCTTTTTGTTATTGTTAGGAACTAAGAACGCAATCTTTGTATCAAATTTGTTTACATGTACTGGCAACACTATTTTCTTATCATTTGTATTATTTTATAAACAAGTCTGCAGTTTTTAACAGTACTATTAAATTCATTTGTGTGATATATTTTGAGTTCTCAGTTTAATATCAACAGTTGTTTTAGTTACTAATATTTTGCTCTTTCTATTTCTGGTTTCAGATTTAACTTTTTCAGGTAGACGTCACGTAAATATAATCAAGAGTTTTTGGCGGGATTTTGGTCTGTCATGAAGTGGATTTTGTATTTTATTCATAATCTTGTGTTACTTGACTCTATATTGTGTAAGATTGGTGGTGTTTTATGTAATATAGTTTGTTTATTGTGCATAAGTGAAGTGAATGGAAAATAATACCAGGGACAATGAATTCTGAGATGCCACAAAAACTCCATGGAAAGTTCTAACAAGATGACAACCATCATTTTAGTTCATTGAAATTATATGAAGAAACTTGTAATATCGATACTCACTTGACAATGGCAGTAATAATCTACTAGAAGACTGGTTGCCAAACATGGAATGGAAGAAGAACTTGTAATACTATTAACTACTCGACAATGGTATTAGTAATCTAAAAGATTGGTTGCCAAAATATTATATAAAATATATATATATAATCAAACGATTTTTGTTGCAGTGAGACGCGATACCGAGATAGCGACTAATCAATTTGAGGCTGAAGTGCAAAGTAACGTTCACTATAATATTTGATCATTGTGAAATTTTACATACACGTTATCAGGAGTATAGAAAAAGACATAGGGCATTATCCAGATAAAAAGTCCTATTTTTCAGAAATTGGGCAAGTCTAAAGGAAATGTAATGGAAAAAATGCCATCTATTTACCTATAGGTACAAAAGTAATATACTTATAATCACTTGCAATATATTTGTTTAATCGTATAGCTAAATAGAGTATCCATCTTTTTTTATCGTCTCTTGATTAATTACTCTATTTGTCGGTGCGAGGTTCAATTTATTTAGGACAGTGCAGCGGCCAAAAATTTGTCACTCTTTAATACCACCCGGGCAACACGTGCAGGGGCATAAGAGGTGCACTTCCTGGGCCCAGGAGTAACATCAACCTCTCACTGTAGATGTCAACCTAGTCAGTGTAATAAAAACTACAAATATCAATACTAAAATCATATAAAATTATTGTTGAACGACTGTCAAATCACTGGTTACCTGGCCCGATGTTTGTAAATCAGAATACATCACAGATCGTCGTCTCTTAGAATATATTGGGGAATATTGGCTTGTTAGCATCGAGTGAATGGTGGGAAGTTCCTCCGCTACATTGGAACTATGCTACGAAACTGCTTAGAAGTTCTGATCTGTAAGGGAATTTGTACTTGATATTATTAGAAATTTCGATCTAAAGTATATTAATTGTATTCCTTGCCCATCGAAGATTAATAACACAACTATGCCTAAGACATTAATCCAAAAGTATGTTTTAAAGACTCCAAGAAGACTTAAAAATTAACATGAATAATGCACTTAAATTAAAACTTTCTATCTTATAATCTTTGTAACTATTTTTTACCTCCTTACTAATATCACTGGGGCCGCTCTACTTGTGCAGAATTACTTAAGCAGAATTTTTATAATTTTGGATCTCCCCCTCCTCCTGGTCAGCAAAAGTAAGCAATGCTCTTACCCCCTCCCATGCTATTATGTCCAGTCCATTTATGTAAGTGTTTTTAAATATGTTCTGGTTAAATAATTAAGTATTGCTGACGTAATCACCACTCAGATCCCCCAACTCTTATCTCAACAAAAATAAGCAAATTAAGTTCAAGGACCCCCACTTCTCGTCAGTGCTTACATAATACTTGGCCCTTTATAAGTACAAAAATGAGTTTGTTTGTTTGTTACTCATTCACACCTCAATTACTCAACCGATCATTATATTTTGCATACACTGGTGTCTTTAAACGCCATGTCAAGCGGGTTTTGATGTCAAAAGGCTATTATAGTGTGGATCAATATGTGAACGATGGTGATGTCTGGAATCGACTCATCTCTGTGCATCCACTAAAAACAATTGTGACGTGTAATGTATACTAAATATTATATATATGTCGCAGCATTATACAGAGGCGATTAAAGAGTGACACGCTTCTAACAATTGTTACTGGCAGTCGTGAGGTTGTTCTATCGGTCCGACAGTTGTAAAATACGAACCGTGATAATACGAAAAATGTCATTGTCTTATTGAATAGAAAATATAACACGTGTTGGCTATCTATCTGTGGTGTTATTTCTTACTTTCTGAAGATGCACGAGGAGGAAGGCATTCCTGAACACATCATCCTTGCAGGGTCTCCGTTATATATATGTTAAAGAGATAAATCAGATCGAGTTTTTTGCCGGTTCTTCTCGATGACTGGGTTATTTTCCGAACCGGTGGTAGTTTTGACATTTATAAGTGCCTTCTTAGGGCCTAAATTGAATAAAGTATTTTTTGATTTTGATTTTAGCCATAAAAATCTATATTAGCATAAGCAAAGCCATAGGAAAACTCTTGTTTTGTATATGTATATACTAGTTATTGATTATTTACTGGGGCGGTGCACTAAACATAAAAAGAGAAAAGGAGACACAATTCAAGGAAAAATACACTGTTAAGGCAATCACAAAATGCGCCTTGTATACAATTAAATATGAAAACTAGTTCTTTCCCGTGGCTTCGGTCTTACTTAGTCTTTGGGAGTAGTGTATGTTTTTCTTGGTGAAGGGTATAATATCCTTTTATGTACCTTTGAAAAGTTTATACAAAATTTCAAGCAAACAAACTTACATTCGCTTTATAATAATAGGTATTTTACCTATGAAATTGCCGTTCTGCAGTACTGGCCATTTCAAATCAAAATAATTTTTGTTTGGCTAAGAATTCTAATTTCAAATTAATTTTATTTTAAAAACATGGAATTCTTTTCCAAAAGTAGTCATTTGTTTATTGATTAGTGTTACATTTTCATCGCATTTCAATCTTTTTTGTCATCATGGATACGTTAAAAATTCGAGTAATTATGGAATATGAGTACCGTCGTGGCAGCAACGCGGTACAAGCGCACGTAACATCAACGACGTTTACGGAGTTAACACTACAAACCAACGCACCACCTGTTATTGGTTTGCTCGCTTCCGTTCTGGGAATTTCGACCTGAAAAATGAACCTCGCGGTCGTCCGAAGACTTTGGTTGACAATGACGAATTAAAGGCGATTGTGTAAGCTGATGATACACAATCTACGGCTGAATTAGCAGCAACTTTCGACGTTAGCGTCAAAACAATATTGGTCCATTTGCATCAAATAGGTAAAAAAGCTTGACAAATGGGTGCCCCACGAACTCAATGATCGCCAGCGCGAAGTACGCGTCGAGACGTGCCTTGCACTGCTCAACAGACACACAAATGAAGGAATTTTGAACCGCATTGTTACCTGCGATGAAAAATGGATTCTGTTTGATAACCGCAAGCGCTCAGCAAGTTGGTTGGATCCTGGTTCAGCACCTAAACAATGCCCTAAACGAAAACTTACCCCTAGAAAAGTGATGGTCACTGTTTGGTGGTCTAGCGCCGGTGTGATTCATCACAGCTTCTTACCAAACGGGGTGAGCATTACTGCAGATGTGTACTGTGAAGAACTGAACACAATGATGGAGAAGCTGGCACATCTCCAACCAGCATTGGTCAATCGCTCGTCTCCGCTGCTCCTGCACGACAACACGCGACCTCATACTGCACAGCAGACGGTCTCCAAGTTGCAAGAACTGGGGTTGGAAGTTCTCCGTCATCCGCCCTACTCACCAGACCTTGCGCCTACAGACAACTATTTTTTCCAGAATTTGGATAACTCCTTGTCGGGAAAAAAATTTAATACCCGAGAGGCAGTACAAAATGCCTTTGAAGAATTTGTTGCCTCCCGTCCAGCTGATTTCTTTAAGAAGGCATCAATAAACTGCCACTGCGTTGGCAAAGATGCATTGATTGCATGGGTGATTACTTCGATTAATACAAATAAAAAATACATGAAAAAAATTCGTTTAAATTTTTTCATACAAAATGGCAATTTCATAGGTAAAGACCTAATATTATTAAAGATTAAAAATGCAAAGATGTATTAATTAGATATATAAGAAAGACTTATGCATAATAATAAATATATATTGTACTGCCTTGATAATAAAAGAAATCCTAAAAGTCAACCATAGCGCCACCTACCGGGTACAGTTGTAAATCTAAACCATTCTTGAATCCGATTTTAGTCAGTGGTAGAGCCACGCTGAAGCTATTACTGATTTTAGCATGAATGAGTCGGCTCGCCCGGGGTAGCACCACCCTCTCATAGAAAGCCGACGTGAAGTAACAGTGCTTGCATTGTTGCGTTTCGTTCGGTCAGTGAGAGCGCCGGAGATCCACCTCCCCTACGCTTCCACTTTCCCCTTACCCTTCCCTTCCTCCCCCCCCATACACAGGCTGGCAACGCACTTGCGACTCCCCTGGTGTTGCAAGTGTCTATGGACGGTGGTGATCACTTACATCAGGTGGCCCACCTGTTCGTTTACTTCCTATGATATAAAAAAAAGAACTTAAACACATCCAAAAAAAATCAATTAAATCTGTCCAGCCGTTTAGGAGGAATTCGGTCACATACAGACGGACAGAAGAATTATTGTATAAAGAAATAAAGATATACAATTTGATAATGTATGTATGAAGTGTGGAAATCTAAAGATAACAATAATAATATAAATAAGTAAAGCCACGGGCAATTCCTACTGATATATATTTATTACTAGTGGGACCGGCGGATGTTGTCCCGCTCTGATAATAAAAAAAAACCTTGATAAATTATATACTTAAACCTTCCTCATGAAACACTTTATCTACTGGTGAAAACCCCGTGAAAATTCGTTCAGTAGTTTTTTTAGTTTATCGAGAAGAGACAGACAGACAGACGTGGCAGAGGACTTTATTTTTAACCGACTTCAAAAAAAGGAGGAGGTTATCAATTCAATTGTATTTTTTTTTTTTTTTTTATGTTTGTAACCTCATAACTTTGGACTGGATGAACCGATTTTGATTATTCTTTTTTTATTTGAAAGCTGGTACTTCCCGTGTGGTCCAGTTCCGACAACGGCATCCAGTGCAAAACCGTATAAGTTTTAAATTTGCATTAAGTATGTACATGACAAATAGACGAATAACTCAATATCACGCTAACCGATTTCGATGATTCATTTTTTATTGGAAAGGACGTACTTCAAGGGTAGCTTGATGAGAGTTTGGTTAGGTTCTGATTATGGGATCCGTGACAAAGTAAGAAAATGCAAAACCGTATAAGTTTTAAATTTGCATTAAGTATGTACACGACAAATAGACGAATAACTCAATATCACGCTAACCGATTTTGAATGATTCATTTTTTATTGGAAAGGACGTACTTCAAGGGTAGTTTGATGAGAGTTTGGTTAGGTTCTGATTATGGGATCCGTGACAAAGTAAGAAAACTTTCAAGAAACGAGCCTACTCCTTTCTTAAAGGCCGGCAACGCATCTGTGTTTCCTCTCGTGTCGCAGGTGTCCATGGGCGGCCGTGATCACTTACCATCAGGTGACCCGTATGTTCGTTTGCCACCAATATTATAAAAAAAACTCTTCAATTCTTAGGAGCCTATTGTGCTTATGTTCGTTGCTGTGTTGCAACATGACGCAAGCATTGTAATTACATTACTTAAGGTGTATTATGTGTGAAGCGATGGTAGCCGAGTTGGTGGTAGAAACTATCGCGGATTATTGATAAGGTTGCGTTCGTACCAAACGTTACTTATTATACAACCAATTGAAACCATATCGCATACCATACAGCAAAAATGCGCATATTTTAATATACTTAAGGCGGAACGGAGTTCGCGGGCACTGCTAGTAAAATATATTTATGTACACTAAAAATGGAAAAATAAAGTAAATTTTCAAAAAAAAGTATTAACCGACTTCAATATCAATCAAAAACCCATAAGGCACTAAAAAGCGGAAAATAAATAGTTTATCAAATTAACCAAATTAAATAAAACATATGAATATGTGTGCTACCTAGAGATGTATTGGAAGTCGGTGCGAACCGAAAATCATATCATCTACATAGGTACAAAGTTTAAGTCGTCTCTGTAATACATTTCTACCTGGAACAAATTTGAAATTTCGGTTGGCACCGACTTCCAATACATCTCTAGGTAGCACACATATTCATATGTTTTATTTAATTTGGTTAATTTGATAAACTATTTATTTTACGCTTTTCAGTGCCTTATGGGTTTTTGATTGATATTGAAGTCGGTTAATACTTTTTTTTGAAAATTTACTTTATATAATATGTAATGATAACATTGACGTACAAAATTATTTCTATATTTGTTTTTGATTCACAAGAGATCTCTATTTTCGAAATGTCAGTTTCAGCTCGGTACAGTCTTGTATTTAAATTTATTTCTTGCCAGTTAGGAACTCGTTACCTGGACAATTAACGAAGCGGTTTCAATCCAAACGGTTCTTGTTTGAAATTCAGTAAATAATCGCAAATTGTGAGTGAAGCGCCCGGTTTCGAGATACAATGCTCGTTGCAAATCGACAATTACTCCCCGGGTAATTGATGAACAGAACGCGGTCGTACTACTCTCTTAATATGCACAATAGTTTTAAGGGTTGTTTGCAAAGATATCTAATATAAAGTAAATTTTCAAAAAAAAGTATTAACCGACTTCAATATCAATCAAAAACCCATAAGGCACTAAAAAGCGGAAAATAAATAGTTTATCAAATTAACCAAATTAAATAAAACATATGAATATGTGTGCTACCTAGAGATGTATTGGAAGTCGGTGCCAACCGAAATTTCAAATTTGTTCCAGGTAGAAATGTATTACAGAGACGACTTAAACTTTGTACCTATGTAGATGATATGATTTTCGGTTCGCACCGACTTCCAATACATCTCTAGGTAGCACACATATTCATATGGTTTATTTAATTTGGTTAATTTGATAAACTATTTATTTTTCGCTTTTTAGTGCCTTATGGGTTTTTGATTGATATTGAAGTCGGTTAATACTTTTTTTTGAAAATTTACTTTATTTTTCCATTTTTAGTGTACATAAATATATTTTACTAGCAGTGCCCGCGAACTCCGTTCCGCCTTAATTATATTAAAATATGCGCATTTTTGCTGTATGGTATGCGATATGGTTTCAATTGGTTGTACAATAAGTAACGTTTGGTACGAACGCAACCTTATCAATAATCCGCGATAGTTTCTACCACCAACTCGGCTACCATCGCTTCACACATAATACACCTTAAGTAATGTAATTACAATGCTTGCGTCATGTTGCAACACAGCAACGAACATAAGCACAATAGGCTCCTAAGAATTGAAGAGTTTTTTTTATAATATTGGTGGCAAACGAACATACGGGTCACCTGATGATAAGTGATCACGGCCGCCCATGGACACCTGCGACACGAGAGGAAACACAGATGCGTTGCCGGCCCTTAAGAAAGTTGTAGGCTCGTTTCTTGAAAGTTTTCTTACTTTGTCACGGATCCCATAATCATAACCTAACCAAACTCTCATCAAACTACCCTTGAAGTACGTCCTTTCCAATAAAAAATGAATCATCCAAAATCGGTTAGCGTGACATTGAGTTATTCGCCTATTTGTCGTGTACATACTTAATGCAAATTTAAAACTTATACGGTTTTGCATTTTCTTACTTTGTTACGGATCCCATAATCAGAACCTAACCAAACTCTCATCAAACTACCCTTGAAGTACATCCTTTCCAATAAAAAATGAATCATCGAAATCGGTTAGCGTGATATTGAGTTATTCGCCTATTTGTCGTGTACATACTTAATGGAAATTTAAAACTTATACGGTTTTGCATTTTCTTACTTTGTTACGGATCCCATAATCAGAACCTAACCAAACTCTCATCAAACTACCCTTGAAGTACGTCCTTTCCAATAAAAAATGAATCATCGAAATCGGTTAGCGTGATATTGAGTTATTCGTCTATTTGTCGTCTACATAATAATAATAATAATAATAATAATAAGCCTTATTTATTTCCATGACATTTAAAAAAGTTTTTACAAAAATTTTACAAATATATAAAAACGAATATACAAAGAAAAAAAGTATGCTAAATAAATATGCATTTGACATCGATATATATGTCATGGCCCCTTTCGGGTATAGGCCTCCTCCATTTGCCTCCATTTTTCCCTGTCGTTAGCTGTTTTTATCCAGTCGCTTCCTGCCAATTGATGTATGTCATCTATCCATCGGGCTTTTGGTCTGCCCCTTTGTCTTTTGCCTTTCGGACCTGTCCATTTTGTTACCCGTTTTGGCCATCTTTCTTCAGAGGAACGTGCGATGTGTCCTGCCCATTTCCACTTCAAACGCTGTGCGTGTTGTAATGCGTCTATCACTTTGGTTTTGTGTCTGATTATTTGACTATTGACTTTGTCAATGGTCTTGATGCCAAGGATGCTTCTCTCCATAGCACGTTGGCAGGAGTTTTAGTACGGTTTTGCACTGGATGCCGTTGTCGGAACTGGACCAAATTGAAATGGGACGACACGGGAAGTACCAGCTTTCAAATAAAAAAAGAATAATCAAAATCGGTTCATCCAGTCCAAAGTTATGAGGTAACAAACATAAAAAAAAAAAAAAATACAGTCGAATTGATAACCTCCTCCTTTTTTTGAAGTCGGTTAAAAATGACGTCCACCGTGAACTTTAAAAAAAATTGGTATATAAATATCCGGATCTCGGTAATACGGCTATCTATTCGACCTAACTATAGCTCAGAACTGTCCAGGCAATTGCAAAAAAATATCAAAATTCGGAAAATAATTGCGTGTTACAGGTCGCAATTTAATTCTTTTCATTATTTTAGTAAAAAACGATTTTTGTTACAGTGAGACGTAGTAGCGATCAATCGATTCCAGGCGGAAGTGCAAAGTGATATCCACTATAGTATTTATCATATTTTTGCTGCTGATAGTACAATTTTGACAAGCAGTGAATGAAGTTGGCATGAAGAATCTACTACTTTGAAGCGCAAATTAAATGCAAGATTATTTTTGTCAACCCTGATCGCAGCCCGCAGTCAGCGTTGCGGCCGCAACAAGAAATGTACGGATTGCAATCCGCGGGGAGCAATTAGTCAAATTTGATACATTACAGGTTTTGTTTACTAACATTTTTGAATACCTCTATAATTAATACATATAAAAAAAATTATTCAATAATTTCCATTTGCTTTTACTATATCTGCACTACCAACAAAACTTTTATGTTTGATATAATAATACTGCTGGTTAGCTGGAAGAAAATGGCTTGTAGCATTAAGCTCGGAAGTGTATAAACTCGAAAGTGCAATAAAGCATTCAGGACCAAAAACATGTGTGTATAAAATACGGACGGAACCTGTACGATTATTACTCACTAGCAAGTGAAGCAATTCAGATAAACAGATATATTTTTGTTAATAAAATTGTACATACGAAACATTGAGAGTAACAGAGGCGCAGACAAGAATAAAATGTGTAGTACTACAGTAGTGCCAACTGACATACAGTCTATGTTAAATCCTCACCAAACTTTTTGACCGCTCTGAATATAGATGCACAGACCACAAATTTAGTTATAATATAGTTATATACAATAAATAATTACCAATTTCAGAATCCTATAATAGTATTTTAACTTTGTTTTGTATAATACTCTTGACTATATTACGCGCAACCTCGAATTTACAGCTATATTCAGAGCGTTCAAAAAGATTGACGAAGACCGTAACTATAGGATAATATTGCATTTATATTTCAATAGAACTTAATACAGAAAGCCTGCTTATATTCGGAGCAATCAACATCCTTATAAAGGTGTTCAGTGGAAGGGTGAAGTATGTGTAATTAATTTATTGTGGTGTTGATTTGGTCTTTACAGCTTCATAATATACTGATTTTACGTCTGCAGATGTCTTCTCAACCTATCCCTTATTCTTCTGTTGCTTCCTCGCTGCCCATTAATACAAACAGAACATAATTATTTTTATATAGATTATGTTTCCTTAATGTGTCACTTTTTTCGTTCTTTCAATTTTTAATATGGAATTTAACTTTCTCACATAGTAACAAAGTAATATCAAATACAGAGAGAATAAATCATACGCACTGAATGCACGAATCCCGTAGTTTTCCAGGAACCGTTGCGGTTTAATTTAGCTAATACAGAATGTGAAGTCAAAGTCAGAGGGCACCCCTCAAAGGACGGTGAACATAGTTCGCACAATTTGAGAACTGAGCGAAAGACAAAAGGAGATTGCAATGGAATACCTACGCCATTATACTTTAATACATGTTACTATTTAGTTAATTTTACTTGCGAATTTAGCAATGGAATACTTTTTTAAATGTACTTTGTTGGAGCTTTTTGCCAAGTTCTCTCATGAACTCATACATGTAGATACTGTTATGTATCTAAATAATTGAAGAAGCGAATTTGATTTTCACTGCTGCTAACAGTTTTGTTGTTTATAGTCCGAGAGCCAGTAACAGAAATATATGACCAAGTTCCTCTCAAGTGATAATTAGTAAAATGCATCAGAAAATCGAACTATAAAGTCTCGTGAACGTCATCTAAGGCTCGGTGGGGGGATGAGCAGTTGTAACCTCCCACGCTCGAAGAATAAAAAAATACATTCACTCATTTCCTCTCGGCTAAAAATTTATCAAATTATAGCTAATCCAATATCTCAACAAAAAAAAAATCAGCTGGCTATAACATAGTGTAGTACGTCAGCTGATGTCTCGATCATGGAAAAAAATCTTCACTTTCAGTGATATCCTCTCAAATAAAAATTTACCTGATGATAGCTTATATGTAGCTATTGATAAATATATACGTCAGCTAGCTGTATCTCGGTGGAAAAATCGTCAGCTGATAATTTGAAGGTCGTTACGTAGAAGTTAGCCAGAAGCATTTACTGACTATTTAAATGCATCAGCTGACTAGGTTTCCCTCGACTTACTGCTAGCTGATTTTTTTTATTTATCACAGAAACATATTTAAAATCAGCTCACAAATTTTCATGTGGGAGGAAATGACGTCTTTTTAATTATTCTTGTTATTTTTAAAGATTCAAACAATACACGCTAGCATAGCATAGACAGTATTAAAGTACGCTTGGAGGGGGTACCCTTTTGTTGAAAGAAGAAACATCTAGAAACATTGTTGTAGTATCTGTGAAAAATCTATAAAAATGTCTAACTGTAATGGCTAACTTCTACGTAACGACCTTCAAATTATCAGCTGACGATTTTTCCACCGAGATACAGGCAGCTGACGTATATATTTATCAATAGCTACATATAAGCTATCATCAGGTAAATTTTTATTTGAGAGGATATCACTGAAAGTGAAGATTTTTTTTCCATGATCGAGACATCAGCTAACGTACAATACACTATGCTATAGCCAGCTGATTTTTTTTTTGTTGAGATATTGGGTTAGCTATAATTTGATAAATTTTTAGCCGAGAGGAAATGAGTGAATGTATTTTTTTTTTCTTCGAGCGTGGGAGGTTACAACTGCTCATTCCCCCCGCCGTGCCGCAGCTGACGGTCATAAGGCGTTATGATACTATTGTCTGATGCGTATCACCAATTATCTCTCGAAAAGAAATAATTAACCAAATTTTCACCTGGCTCTCGGACTATTAGTTTTGTCAAATAATGTATAGTTGACTGTCTATATTCCCGACAAAAAATTACGGTGGGATAGAAATGTTTGGCATACACAGTATTTCTGTGAAATGCTACCTACGAATTTATAAGTTGAATAACCATTAACGCATCATAAATGCATCTAAATCATATGAAAGTGAAGTGAAGGAAAAAATTAGAAAGGAAATTGAACGTTGGAGGCAATGACAGGCCTCATAGGCAGTGGTAATAGGTCTATCTTTATTTTATAACCGGTGGGTCGAAAGTACGATCACCGCACATGTGTGACTTTTGCGTGATGAGTATGACTCCACAAAATCAAACTCAAATCTAGTTAAAATACTTTATTCACATTAGTCTCTGAGAAGGTGCTATGAGCATTAGGCTACCAGCTGCTAGGAAAATAACCATGTCATCAAGAAGAACAGGTGAGAAACTCGACCTGCTTTATCTTTTTATCGTATATAACAATGCATTCATTATATTTACAATAATTTTTAGCATATACACAGAATGGGGTGTTATTTCCAGACATCGATATTATTAATATATTAATATACCCTATAAGAGTTTTGACATAGTGCTTGAAGTTATTATGCTACAAATTGGTAATATGCTTTGAGATTTTCTTGTAGTACATTACACTATTACCTTAAAACCTGTGACTATATAAGCTTCTAACCCTAATATATGAGATGATTAATTTGTAATCGTTTTCTATTATTAATATTATACCGGTATTTTACTAAATCTAGTTTTTTTTCCAAATATGTGCGGACATACATTAAGGTATCAAGTTTATTGGGAGGGTAAAGTTAAAATACTGAATTCTTGAAACATTGTTTAATGATTTGCAGAGCCCTATATCGTAAATTGCTGGAGCTGCCCCTTTTTGTAATATAAATATGGTTGCTACGTCAGTTAATTTACAATCGGCTGAGTGCCTTAAGCGCTCGCCTTAGTAGTCCGGTGAAGCTGTTCAGATCTTGCTAGGTCAATAGTGTAGTCAGTTCGAGAAAAAAAAAGAAAGTTAATTTCCCCTACAGTAATATATCATTAGATATTAAGCTATGTAAGTAATAGTAAGTTGTGTTCATCACATTACTTACCTTCAGTTACTGTTATATCAATTTTGCTTAGTTTGATATTAAATTACCATATATGCAAAATATGAAAACTGTCTCGTAGTGTATACAAAATATCGTTTCTTTGAGTGGTTGTGGCCGCGGTTACCTTCGAGAAATGGTGTTTGATGACTAGCCGCGGGTAATACTGCGATGTTTTTGGGTTTCATATGACATAGATTAGGCTGTAGCGACTACTAAAGATCAAGTAGTCTGCACGCATGTGTGATACTTCGTACCTTAAAAAAGTCTTTTGGTAGGTGGTTTTATGGTATGGTTGGTAGGTAGGTGGTAGAGCCACGCCGAAGTTATTACTGATTTCAGCATGAATAGGTCGGCTCGCCCGGTTAGTACCATCCTCTCACAGAAAACTGACGTGAACTAATAGTGCTTCCATTGATGCGTTTCTTTCGGTTAGTGAAAGCGCCGGAGGCACTCCTCCCATTCCCTCCCCCCTCTCTTCCCCCAGTCTTCCTCCACCCCTCCCCCTAAACATAGGCTGGCAACGCACTTGCGACTCCTCTGGTGTTGCTAATGTTTATGGGCGGCGGTGATCACTTAACATCAAGTGACCCGCCTGTTCGTTTGCCTCCTATGATATGAAAAATACATTGATTTTTATAATAACCTTACAACAAAAATAAACATCGCGAATTTTAATACCGAGCTATAATAATGTAATGAAAGATTGGAGACCCTCTAGTCAATATTGATCTGATTTATTTAGAAGCAGCGCTGTATACAGATACAAGTATGTAACAACCTGCTGGAATAAATCACAAAGCTTGTATTACAATGTGATACGATTTAAAATTGCGAAGCACAAACTGTGCAAGCAGTAAAACAAGTTGTGCCAAGGTGGAAACGGTGGGAAATGGGTAGTGCGGAACCACGCATGGTCCCAAGGAAATTGCTGTGTTTTATTCTATTTGCCGTACGGTTGTCGGCTGATATGAAATATGTTGAGGGAATTTCAATCGATGTCCAATAAAAATGTATGAACTGCAGTGGAACAACTTTTACTGCGAAATTTTAAAATACAACCAATCGTCATCTGGTGGTGAATTTTAAATGTATAGCGTAAATATCTTTCTCAGTGTAAAACTTTTGTCAATTTTTATACACGTGCAGCCTATGGGTCAGGTTCAGTAAAAGGACTATTACGTATTGCGTGTCCAATATAATAATATTTTTAGAATATTATTGGCATTACGACGATTTTATAGCGTTTCTGGGATGTTTGCGAATGCCAGGGTTGATGATTTTTATGCTATCACCCGTAAGAGAATTGCATCCGTCCTAGGTAGACTTCGCGATAGTCCCAATACGATAATGAGAAGAATGGTAGACATGTACGATAGTCCTTTCATGAAGCACTGGATATCGGTAGTTATATAGTAGTGTGATTTTCATCTTTTCATCCTCTTTCTTATTCATATAACTGTGTATATAAGGACATATTAATATATTTTTTTAATTTATTACTTAGTTATGTATAACTATATAATTTGTTTTTGTTTTTGTGGGCACTTGTTGTCTGATAAATAAATAAATTATAATAATAAACACACTTAGCCAGCGTCCTACATAGGCGATTCAAAGCAAACGCAATTGAGAAGCGATTCGATGCGGTGACACGCGAAATCAAAGCGATGCGGTGCGAAGCGACGATTTTGTCCTACGTGCGCGCGAATCGTTCCGCCGATCGCCGTCATCGATCAGTGGTCTTTGTGTGTTTCTCATGGCAGCACATAGAGTATTGCTGTTTTAGAGAATTCATTGCTCAAATATCAAATACAGAAGAAGTAGGTCCGTCAGAGAAGTGAAACTAATATTATGAATTTAGAAAGGCATATACATGGCGAATTTCACAAGTTGTCCCAAGAGTTATGGACTGAACCCTTGTTATTTAAGGGATATTATCGAATGTTGTCAACTATATTTGACTATATTTGTGCATTTATTAAAAGTTCCGTATGCGCCATTGTTTAGCAATCGACAACCGCCACCGCGTCACATTCGCGCGGAAATATCAAATGAACTGATCGCGTTCGCTTCGCTTCGCGCCGCGCCGTTCCCATGCCGCGCCTGTATTGGTCACGTAGGCCACTTCAATAGATGTCACCTGTTTGTATTTTTCGCACCGCGTCGCACCTCTTCGCGTTCGCAAGCAAATCGCTCACCCAGGACACGGCCTTAGATCCGGCAATTTTCTTTGTGCTCGGTCAAATAGTATAGAAGTTTATCGTGACGATATTTTTTTACATAAACGAAGAAAAACTACTTCCAAAATACACCAAACGTTCTTAGGTACCTACCTAATCTAAGATTTACATGAATATACCAATATCTTAATCGCTATATATACCCTATTTCATTTTGAGGACTTTCCTTGTATATCTTTACAAATGACGAAGTTGTGGGGTGACAAACATTTCACAAAATACAACTGAATTGAGAAACTCCTTCCTCTTGAAGTCATTGAAAGATATATTACGAATACTGTAGTTTCACGTCCAAATAACTCAAAATGCAAAGTCCGATGTCATTTATACAGTAAACTGCCGTCAGCGTCCGTTTGTGACTCGGTTATATCTGCATTATATCGTTATTAGTGCTGCGCTGCGTAAACTTTCAAACCGAAGCCGAGAACTATATTTTATTCATTTATGATGCTATGGTATCCAGTGAACGAAATTCGTGCATAAAAAGCGGTAACTATTTTTTAGACACAATATACTATATATATATATATATATATATATATATATATATATATATATACTATAGATATTATTGTATATATTTATTTTTTTTACATATCATATATTGTAAATTCTTCTTCTTCTTGCTCTTATCCCACCTAAGTAGGGTCGGCACAATATGTTTGTCACGTGTTTATTGCCTGGCTGACATCAACCCTCCTTGTAATTGTTTTGTTGTTCAACTATATATTTATGATTATTATATATAATTACGAGGCCTGATAGGTACATATTTTAGTTTTACAGTTTTTGTATAGGTTTTAGCTATTGTATTGTAGATTGTAGAGGTAAAGAGCATGAAGTATGACAAATAGAGATTTACAAATTCGGCTACGAAGAGTCGACGATATGATTTTTTTTAAATTGATAGTTCTAAAACCCGCCCATAGCTACTAAATAAAATTAAAATAAAGAAAATTGGTTGATAAACAGAGCAGAAAAGAAAAGGTTCTGAACAGTTTTATCTGTGCCTATTCATATATGAATATTTATGACATCTGATTTTATATCTAGTGTTAATCACTAGATAGTGCCCATTCTTCGTTTGAGCTGCAAACTGTTTTATACTGATTAATCGTGGGATATCGTAAATTTTCTGTGTCATTATTTCTTACCCCTAGAAACATTTTAATGATTTTGTCGCCTGCATTAAATTACCGATTACACCTTGTAGAAAGGCTTAATAATGAAAGTCTGGTGAAAATCAATCTGGCCGCTTGGGAAATTTGCCACCAGACACTTTATTTATTTCGACAGGTTGTTTATATCAACATTTGGTTAGAGACAGAGATCATATTTAAATATAATGTTTAACAGTAATGAAAATGATCGCTTTTAATTTTTTTTACTCTGTTACTGATACCAAGCAGGCATAAATACGACTCGCCTGCATTATTTTATTCTCACTTAGCGTAATTTCTAACTTTTTTATGGTAACTTTTCCGCTCAAAGTGTCGTTGCAGTATTATATATTATAGGATTATTATAATATATTACCGAAGGCCGAAAACGAACAGTAAACACAGGACATCCCTAAATGGCACATTCGTATCGTTACGACCCTGCCAAGTACGTTTGGCCTGCTCCAACTAATTGTCAAGTAATTTTCTTATGAAATATCATAGTCTTGTTATGAATTCTTATATAAGCGTTTTAATAAACAGAATCACTAATTTATTCGCTCGCCTCAATTCATGCATATTTAGTTGTGTTTCTTGAATTAATTCAGCGTGAACCTACATTATCCGGGCCTATAACCGAGAGTACGTTTTATGTGTGAAGTGTAACTAATGTTTAAGATAAATAAGGCCGTTCTGTGTAATATTTTAAAGGAGATATATTCATCTTGGGCTTAGAAGGAAGAATATTACTGAATAAGAATTGTTACGGCAAATATATTTTATTCATTTAGTTAACTTTTAACGGGTGAATTATCTGGGACAAGCTTTTAAAATTACCATATAATTAAGCCATTCATAATATATTTTAACGTGTTTGTCGAAAAATAATTAAATAGTAAAAACTAACATTGAGTCTTAGAGACGTGACCACTGCACCGATCGATCTGTTTACGGGCGAAATATGTTAGATACGTTTCTAAAATGAATACGTATCTATTAATTAAACCAATAATAACTGATATTAACTTAACACTTGTGACTATTAATTGAAAAGTGAACAAATAAGTTGTAAATAAAATTAAAAGATGTGAATAACGATCGAAGTAGATCGTTGTAGGTGGTAGAGCCACGTTTTCAGCATGAATGCAACGGCTTGCCCGGGGTAGTTCCACTCGACCCAGAGAAACACCCACGTGAAGTAACAGTACTTGCTTGCATTGTTGCGTTTCGTTTAGTCAGTGAGAGCGCCAGAGGCCCGTTTCCCCTCCCCTTCCTCTCCCCAACCTATTCCCCTCCCTTTCCCCCAAACACAGGCTGGCAACATAACTGTGACTCCCCTGGTGTTGCTAATGTCTACGAACGGCGGTGATCACTTAACGTCAGGTGACCCACCTGTTCGTTTACCTCCTATGATATAAAAAAAATAATCTGAAATCTAGCCTAAGAGATGTGACTATTAATCGAAGTGATTGTAAATTCAATATCCGAGCTAACCAACTCAGTATCAATCATAATAACTTCTTTCAGGCCATCAAATATATTTTATAGGCCGGTAGATAGGTTCGTCCTACCATTAAAAAATATGTGTACTGACAAATATTAAGCCCTACCTTCTAATACGAAGTAAGCCTATAAAAGGCCTTGCAAAAAAAGGAGAGGGGATCATCCTACGCAGCGGACATTTCCCCGAAGTTTGGAAGATTGGCACAATAGTAATGCTCCCCAAACCGGGTAAAAATCAAACAGAACCTGAAAACTACCGACCGATCGCCCTCCTAAATACAACATCAAAAGTATTCGTGAAAATCTTTCTTACGGCATTAAAACCAACAATAAAATTGAGACCACAGTAGTTCGGGATCTGTGAGGGCCACTCGACCACTCTGCAGCTCTCTCGCGTCATTGACACGGCCATCAAGTGCCACGCAAAGAAGGGATACGTGGCGGCCGTATTCCTCGATATGCAGAAGGGTTTTGCGGGGTGGTAGGGTGTCTGTACCCGACTGGATCGCGACCACCGTACACCAGGTGGAACACCCGCCATAGTGACACGTTTGGGCGTGTCGCGTTCCGGGATCAGCCGGTGTATATCCAGCAACCGGGGGGGAGGGGTCTGTCCCTGACTGGGTCGCTTTCAGGCCGGCATGACAGCGGCGACCAGCGATCGATAGTATGTCTTTCGGTGGTCGCCATTGTTTTTGGATTGTACTGTGCTTACCATCAGGCACAGTACAGTCACTTTGCCGAGCTACAATAAAAAAAAAAAAAAAAAAAAAGAAGGCATCGCGTCTGCACGAGGGGCTACTCTACAAACTCGCAACAACAACTACTAACATCGATGATCGCTTACTACACCGTGTGATAAGATCGTTCCTCGAGAACAGGAGAGCGATAGTCAAGGTAGAAAATTGACTCTCCAGAGAGATACACCTTCGTGCAGGGGTACCCCAGGGCAGCTGCCTCTCCCCCCTTCTCTATGCTTTATACACCGATGACATCCTGGTAGCAGACAAAGTAGAACTCGAGCTTTTCGCGGACGACACCGCATACATGACGACCTCCATTAACCGAAATAGAGCAGCCGCACTACTTCAGCCCACACTGGATGCCCTCCCAAAGTGGCTGGGCAAATGGAGACTTTCGGTCAATTTGAGTAAAACGCAGCCCATCGTCACGAGAATCACCGTACAACAACCACCGCCACTTACTACTCTCCATGGAGAACCCATACCGTGGCTCATTAAGGTAAAATACCTCGGGGTTACGGTGGACCGCAACCTCACATTCAGATCCCAGGCTGACGCAGCACTAGTGAACGCCAGAGTCGCAAAAAGGGCGCTGCGGTCGATCCTGGGGTCCAGATTGTCTCTTCGGACTAGATTAAGAATCTACAAAACGTATATTAGGTCGCGGCTTACATACGCCGCCACGGCCTGGTATGGATGCCTCTCAATGACCCAAAAAGGGAAGCTTCAATCTCTTCTATTCCGTGTTCAGAACGATTGTTTCGGCCCTGCGCTACGTCAGCAAGAGAACGATAGCGCGGGACCAGCAAGTTGAAAGCATGGAGGATTTTGTCAGATTCCTCACGAGAAAAATGTTCAGTAGGGCGGATGCATCGGCGCACCTTCGTCTCAGAGGGATTGCACCACTGCACGCCAGACCACCGGACCAAGTACCCGTGACGGATCGCCTGACTAGGAAAATACAGAGAAAAATCTTGTACAGACCACAACACAGAAAACTCATCAACAAATGAGACTGAAATTCTACTACCATAGAGGCAAACTCCCACAAGGAGCATAACCTCAACAATTTGGCCTGGCCGTGAAGCGGTCAGAGAAGGCCCCACCGCCATAGGGGTTTCCTCAAGGTTTCTCTGATTCCCCGAGAGGGGATCATTCTTGCGTAGATCGGCAAACCGTTTATATATCTGTAACTATATACAGTAGGAGATTACTGTAACTGCTACTAAAAGTGTCATCAACATAGGGTGATGTCATACTTTTATAACTGTCCCCCAGCATTATTCTGACAAATATTTTTATTGCGAAAGATCAAAAATATGAAAGAATAGTAATAAAATAAATTGTTACACACGAAATGTAATCATTATCTTTAAATAAAACCACATTAAAATTCATAGAGAATTGAGTCACAAAGTATAATGGCATCGGAATATTTTTATTGCCCATAAAATGGGAGGAGGGGTCAGTTAACATAACGAAATGAAGCGAGACGACTACCTACTCCTACCGTGATAATACGCTTTACGAGTTTTCAGTGTCGAGATGAATTCATATAATTTTACGACCACTGAGATTCGTTGTAATATCTACTGTGATAAAATTATCTCTATTGGTGAAACGTAGAACGTTGGTAAGTTAGACCAAAGATTTTATAAAAGTCTCGATTACTCTTTAGGTATTATATTTTGTGGGAATAGAGGGGTGTGTTAAATATGTCACGTGATACATGACACAGAGGCCGAATGATATTTATTAGATAATGCCGTTGTAAGGAAAAGGAACGCATCCAACAAAAACACACATCGGAGAAAAGTCGACAAGAAGGCGCCTTTGGAAACAGTACGTGTAACTCGTTTTTAATCTATACTAATATTATAAAGCTAACGAGATTCTTTGCTTGAATGCGCTAACGCCATGAACTACTGGTCAAATTTGAAAAATTATTTCAATGTTAGATAGCTCATTTATTACGGAAGGCTATATATCATTATACTAAGGCCAATAGGAGAGAAGCACCAAGGAAGAATGTTTCAAAATCGGGGTTAACGTATTTATTATTTAAAAATATTTTCACATTCTACGTAAACGAAGTCGTGAGTTAAAGTTAGCCTTAACCCGGATGAAGTCGCGGGCAGAAGCTAGTTAAATATAATTTGGGAACAGTATAAAAATACTTGATTGATGAAAGCATTACTTTGCGGAAATCGGTCATTAAATATTACAATAAACGTTACTTTGTACTTCCGCTTGGAATTTATTGGACTCTGCCACGTCTCACTGGAACAGAAAACTTTTGATTTTATTTACGCGATGTGTACTTGAAAAATTTAAATCTGCAACGATAGTAGGAACGAAATATAATTGACGGAAAAAAAAAACAAAAAGTAATGAAATGTGTCGTCACTTGATGGTTCAACTCGACGTTGGCAGTTGGTTGAACCTGACATTGACAGTTGGTTGAGATTGTCGTTGACAGTTGGTTGAACCTGTTGTCTGTTGACTCCGCTAGGAGTCTGTGCGGTTGTCACTGTTGGTTCGGCGCAAACACTATTAGGGTGTATTACCTAGGACTCGGTAGCACCGAAGTTTTCAGTTACTGAGTTCCAAAGGTCTCAAGGGATGCGGTATTTAGTGCCGCTTACCGCAGCAAGAGTTCGCTATTCTATTTACGATTATTTTATGAAATAACTAACGTGGATACTTAATACAGTATCACCACGCCGATTCACCAACAGAAAAACCGCTTAACTACCATAAAAATAACTGTCTACGGCCTTCGGTGAGTACTTTATAGTTCCGCTAATTATTTTACCCTAATAGGTATTTTTCGTCTCAGCTATTACAATCATACTCACAAAATCATAGCTCTATCCTCTCCTGATGACTATTAACACGTCTCAGTTTTATTTACCAGTGACTGTAACATATGAAAAAAAAATAATACAGATATTAATAAAAATAAGTCGCGGGTAACCGCTACTGTACTATATAATTTGTATATTGTAATATCTTAATAAAAAGGATTGTGTGTTTTTATAAAACCACGGTAAAAGTGAAACTTTTTTTCACACTATAGACATTTAACTAATAATTATAGTCTACTACATTACACGGTCAGCTGCTGCGAACTATAGGCGCCGCCATATTGGCCCTGGCTGCTCTGACGAGCACTTTATCCCTACTCCGTGGCCGACCATCACGTGACATGCAACACACAGACGAAAAAGTTTGAGACGATGTAATAAAAGTTTCACTTTTATAAATTTTATCATTTTCTTATTTAAATGCTTAAAATTCTTATATATCACACTAGCTGACCCGT
Source organism: Antheraea yamamai (assembly GCA_036509395.1). Classification (NCBI taxonomy): domain Eukaryota; kingdom Metazoa; phylum Arthropoda; class Insecta; order Lepidoptera; family Saturniidae; genus Antheraea; species Antheraea yamamai. Next base: position 6,393,519 of record AP028451.1, read on the forward strand.
GCAACGTCGTCTGCACTAAATCGGTTATCACTGGTGTCAATTGTATTTTTAAACACGAAAAATTTTAATAAATCTAAAACCTTATTGCAGCCACACCTACGGTTTCCAATTGTGAATCCAAACTATCCAGGGACTCACTCAAACATATACCCAGATGGTATGTGGTATGGTTTTAAAATAAGCCTACAACCCGTTCGTAGCATCATCTACCGGGTTCCATTAAAACAAAAACTAACCTACATATATTGGCGGTAATGTGAAAAAAGCTTTAGAGGTCTATGGACCCCCAGGTTCTAACGAAGTTCCTTTCCCTTTTTTGTAGACGTTTACTATACAGTCAGTAGTGTTTACATTATAAAATATCAAGTTGATAGAGTTAAATTGTAAATTAAACGATAAAATATATTCATAAAATAAATAATGATAAATGAACCATGAATGATATCATAACTATTTTCAACTTGTATTAAAACTTTTTCACACTCCATTGTATTGAAGAAAAAAATAAATATTAAAAAGATATGAGCACGACGCGTCAAATGTCACTTGCCTGTAACTATTTGTCTAAGAGCTAGGAACGGTTTTGACAAAGAATTTCAATAAGCCAGTTTTTTATATATCATTATGTTCTTCCGAACAGTGTGCGGGCTACCTGGCTGCCGGTAAGCGTTGCGTTTATTAGTGCATATCGCACCTTTACATGCAAAAATATTGATTTTTATATAATTTTTGAATGTTTTGTTTTCTACTAACTTTAAAACGCCACTAAAACATGAAATTATTATTGCCAGACATTTTTGTTATTAACAATAATGTGCCCGATGCTATTATTTGGTAAATAAAATAAAGTATGTTTAAACCATGTTAAGATTGCTGCAATTTTAATATTATTATTTTTTTTTTAATGAAGGCTTAGTCGACTACACAACTATATCGCCTAAGTGACATACAACTATATAACAATAAGAATGACAATAAACTTAACAATAGCTTACATTAATTTTGTACAATTCTTTAGCATCTTTCGAAGTGGGGTCAGACAATAACGAATTGTACAAACCAGTGTGGAACGAACCAGAGGCATTAAGCCGAGATCTAATATCTTCGTTTCGAACACATTCTGCCAGGATGTGGTGCACATCATCAATGAACTCACAACTCTGGCAGAGGGGTGATCGTACTTTACGCATCAGGTAGGCGAACTGTTTACACGGGATGTGTTCTGAGCGTATTCTTATTCCTGGGATTGCTTCCCGACGGCAAATCGTACTGTCTTTAATCCATGGTGACCTTAAGGGGCGTGGCTGAATCGTTCTGTATCATATTCGTTTTGTTTTAGAACGCTTATCAGAGTATTCCTTCCAATGCGTGTAACAGCTATTTTTAAATACTGAGTATACATCCAAGTAAGTTGGTAAAATATTAATAGGAGCGCCTTCGGAGGATCCTTCTCTGTCTAAAAGATCAGCGCTTTCATTCCCAGTTAACCTATATGAGAAGAGATCCATTGTAAAACAATTACTTTGTTCTTTGCTTTGAAATCTAGTAATTGCTTCAAAATAGTGTAGGCTATCAGTATTCCTCGAAAAGTCGAGGTATAAAGCCTTTGCAATTGCTATCAATTCAGTGTGCATAAATGAAATATTTTCATCAATTTGAAATTTCATAAAAGTTTTGGAATTTGACTAAAAAAAATGTGGCTCCTAAATAATTACCAGCTTTAGATCCGTCAATGTATATTTTAACAAAATTTTGATAATATTTATTTATATATTGAAGACAAATATCTTTTATTTTAAGGATATCATATTGACGCTTTGGCTTTCAAATACCATCCACATTTATTTTGATTATATTGTGCAAATCAATGTTATCGACCCAGGTGTGTAAAGTGAACATTTCATGTTTTATACTTGTTTGAATTGGAGTATTTTTATATTGAGAAAAAATAGAAACTAAAAATATTTTTTTTTCTGTTACGCCAATAGAGTGATTGGAAAGAGATGGACAGTTCTTCTAATACATTAGTTAGTTCGTTCTTTTCTAATGACTTAAATTTAAATAGAATTTTGTCAGCTAAATATTGTCTCCTAAGATGTAACGAACATATGTTCAATTCGCTTTCCATAACATACATTGGAGTACTTTTAATGAAACCCCCGATAATTCTCATGGCCTGGTTTTGTACTTTTTCAAGTTTATAGAGGTTAACCTGAGCACTACTATCATAAAGAAAGCTCGCATAGTCAATTCGACTGCGTGTAATATTGAAGTATAAACGAACTAAATGTTATGGATGAACATCCTAATTAAAACCGGCTAATGCTTTGAAAACGTTTAGAAACTTAGAGCTAGATTCTGCAACTGCATTGATATGTTTACCCCATTTTATGTATGACAAAGATAGCGATAATTGTGGAAACGCCTGTTATAGATGCATGTATTCAAGATGTCTTCAGTCCCAAGTTATATGTCTACATTTATCGTTGTTTTTCAGTGTTTACGGTGAAATCTCAATATCGTAATGGTATATAAAATGAAATATGTTCTTTGCAATGGATAAAATAAAATGGTTTGAAATGAATTATTTTATTTATAAAGAATCGGGCACATTATTGTCAATAACAAAATTGTCTGGCAGTGATAGACTCATGTTTTAATAGGGTTAAAAAGTAACCAAACATGTTTTTCCTAAAATTATTTATAAATAAAAATTTTGACCTGTAGAGGTGTGATGCGCATTAAAAAACACAACGTTAACCGGCTACCAGGTATCCTGAATCCTGTTTGGAAGGGCATAATATATCTACATATTAAAGAACCAGCTTTTCTAAAATTCTCGTTCTTCCAACGTTGCTGGCTCTTGTACTAAGGTGTCGCAAAAAAGCCTAGTTACATTAACTACATTTTTTTGTCTTTCGTTATCCTGGAGAACCTCTTTCGTTTTATGGGACAAAAAGTATCCTACATGTAACCTTGTAATATTAGTTAAACCATGTCTCAAGATCGTCCAAATTGGTCCAGTACTTTCAGAGTGATGCGTGCTCACAGGGGCAGACCGACAGACAGACAAAAATTGTAAAAGGATAATCTTTGGCTTCTATATCGATAACAAAGTCTACCCCGACTATAATTTTCAAAAAATGTACAGATTTGGTCTTGTTACAGTAAGCTACAAAGTTTGTTTTCTTGAACGCTCTTATCTCAGGAATTACTGCTCCGATTTGAAGAGTGTTAGATAGCTCATTTATCGAGGTAGGCTATATACTATATAGCATCAAGCTAAGACCAATGGGGGTGGAGCATCAATGAAGAATATTCCAAAACAGAGGTTTTTCTCAGGTTCGGGGGCCAAAAGTAACTATTACACGCGGACAAAGTCGAGTGCAGAAGCTAGTATGTTATATCGATGTATAAACTACTACCTTACAAAATTTCGTGAAAATCTGTCCAGTAGTTTTTGTGTAAATTTCTTCTCTTTTATGTTTTCTTAAAAGTAAAATAAACAGACATACAAATGTGATATATATGTAAAACATGGCCTAAATGTTATACCGGTGTATAAGCTACCACCATACCAAATTTCGTCAAAATCCGTCTAGTAGTTTTTGCGTGAATCCTGTACAAACGACAGACAGACAGACAGACAAAAATTTTAAAAACTATAGCATTGTGTTCTATCATTGATTGTAGGCCCTCCCAGAGTATTTTTTCTTTAAAATATTTAATGTACAGATTTCGTCCCGCTAGCCTTTTATTATATGTATAGATAATAATATCAGCTTATAACCAACAGCGCAATAGATACATTAATAGAATGAAGTATATGAAACAATGTAAGTGCGTTCGAGTTTAAAAGAAATCCGATAGTTTGAAACAAACATAACTTATGTTTTATAGATTTTATTTATTACAGTTGAAAAAGTTACGCGTTTGGAAATGTGAACGATTCCTTTTGCAGCCAACTTGTCCATTCCAGTTGAATGCAGTAAAGGTTGTGTTGCAATACAAATTATTGTGAGTCCGATGCCTCACGGGGATTACTCGGTAATGTATTATCGTTTGGTACAAACACCCCTGAGTAAATCAACTTTCAATCCACTGAAAAAGGCCACAAACCCTGCTGATTTTATTTTTAACTAGTTGATACCGGCGTCTTTGTCGATGTTGTTTGTTATCTTAAAAGTTTATTTTATTAGCTTTTGCTCACTGCTTCGCTCGTTTTAATGAAGATTTCATCTATCTTTCGGGAACAGTACATTTTTTTTCTTAATGGAAGGTGCTCTATATCCTTTTCAGTAACTCTGGCAAGCTGCATCCAAAATTTTATGATGATCGGTTGAATATGTGAGCCGTGAAATCGTGACAAACAAACTTACTTTCGTATTTATAGTATTAGCGAGGATGTAAAAAGGAAAATATATAAAAAAAATTAATACAAAATATACTTTGATTATAAAATTTCATTGTACTTCTTCTCTCCTGCGTATGCAAACCACATTGCCTGCCACGTTGCCTGCTTTGATAATTTAAAAAAATCTTAAAAGCCAACCGCAGCGCCACCTACCGGGTCCAATTGTGAATCTAAGCCATTCTCGGATCCACTGGAACACGCACACAGAATTTCATTAAAATCGTTCCAGCCATTTAAGAGGAGTTCAGTGACATATGCACGTTCAGAAGAAATTGATATATAAAGGATATCCTGATAATTTATTTTTTAGTTAAGGACTACTTGTCTAAGAAGTAAAACAAAAAAAATCAATACGTATCCAGTAGTTTTTACATGAGACACCCAAAGGCAGATCCCTATCAATTTATTTATATAAATGGGCTTTATAAACATCTGGAAAGATAAATATATAGTTCCTGAAAAATAATATTCTTCAATCTGATTTTCATTCAACTCTTTACGTTTATTTTTTACGGCCCGTATGTATTACGATTTTTGTTTGAAATATTTCTGCTTCGAGGAATGGATCCCTTTGTGTTCGCTGATTTACTTTCCGTATGCACTACGATGTTTATTTGAGTATTTTTCCTAGTACGTTATCAAGATACACTAAATACGAATACAGTGTTACATATTTGTAATAGTTAGCTGAAATGTTTACTAAGATTCAGTACGCTGATTTGCATATACAACAACAACCCGAACTGAGGTTCAGCCACTTTGGCACTGTTGTGTTAATTAGAATTTGTCTGAGTGCCTTCTATGCTCCCCCCATAAATACGAGTTTTTAAGGGTCTCCAGACCAAAGGGAATGTTTATTATTTCATACAAATTATAAGAAACTCTCTGTTTCTTTTGAGTTCTGGATAAAAAGCGAGATAAACGATAACATTATACTATAAGTGAAAAAGAGATTTAATGTAATATTACTTTCTTTGTATGTTCTTTGAAAAAATATTAAAAACGTGAGACACGGTTAAGGATGATATAAAATACCATCCAAATATATAAAAAGTCAGTGTCATGTTTGTCACCAATGAACTCAACCAATCTTCATGAAAGTTAGCATTTATGTATTTGGTCCAACTTGAGAGATATTATAATTTATATTTCGATGAAAGGCTTCAATAATTTTTAAGTACAAATTCAATCATCAATTTTGGTTATTTTTATTAATTGTAAGTTTCATTAGTGTCGAACAGATGGCGCTTTAAGATAGTTTGTTGACAGATGACTGTAAGACCGACTATTATGTATATCTCATAGAATGTGCCACGTTTTAATTTTGAATTTTTTTTTAATTATATAATAAGAGGCAAACGAACAGACGGGTCACCTGATGGTAAGTGATCATCGCCGTTCATAAACACTAGCAACATCAGAGGAGTCGCAAGTGCGTTGACAGCCTGTGTTAAGGGGAAGGGAGAAATGTGTAAAGGGGTAGGAGGGAAGAGAAAATGAGTCTCCGGCGCTCTCACTGACCGAACGAAACGCAACATTGCAAGCACTGTTACTTCACGTCGGTTTTCTGTGAGAGGGTGGTACTACTCCGGGCCAGCCGACCCATTTGTGCTGAAACCAGTAGTAGCTTCAGTGTGGCTCTACCACCTACAGACATTCAACATATAATAACTGAGACACAGCAACGCCTGGCCGGTTTAGGTAGTTTCTAACATATTGTTCTATAAATATTAGTTGTTTTATTGAAAATGTTAAAACACAAACAGCATCGAATAATTTAGCTATAACGAGACTCCCAGAATTCGATCTCGGACACAGTGCAATTTATGTGAGATCTTTTATGTATCACATAGTAACTGAGCGGAGCGATCTTTGATTGTGTATATAATTATGTTATACTATCTGATACACGCGATTTCGTCTACTTTGTTTATTACCTTTTTTTTTTTTTTTTTTTTTTTTTCTGCAGACTCTCGGTCCGCACCATTTTTTTGCTATAGCTTTTTAAGTGTAAGTTAAGTTAAAAATCGTATCTGTGAGCATCTATTGGGTGTTTTTTTTATATATTTATTTTTATTGTTATTGGTTTTTTTTTTATTTATTTATATAAAGACGTTATTGCCTTTATGGCAGTTTCATTCCGGTCCTCTATCGCCATCTTTAAATTATAATCCACAATATGCCGCGCCGGAGCGTCCATGGCCCGACGGATAAACCTACTAACCGCGTCATCAGTCACGTCGGTATAGTAGACACAGGTGTGGGTGTGTCTGGATACTGTTTATTACCTTTATAATATATTTTATGAATACAGAAAAAAACATAAAAAAAATAATTGGTTACCACACTTGTCCATGGCAAAAAACATATATTACTGAATGCCTAGTTCTTATAAAAATCCTATGGTGTCTCAAAAATGCAGTAACCCTTTAAATAGGGCTATCCTGATAATTCTTTTTTAAAACAGAAGAAATCAGAAATTTACAGACAGGAAAGCAACACTTTCAGACTTCAATACTATTTAAATATTATCTATGTTATAGCTGATAGATTACAAAATTATTAAACACTAGCGGGCCTGCCGGACGTCGTCCTGTCTTGTTAATAAAAAAATCCTAAAAGTCAACCGCAGCGCAATCTACCAATTCCAATTGTGAATCTAAACCATTCTCGGATGCACTGGAACACGTACACAAAATTTCATCAAAATCGGTCCAGTCGTTTAGGAGGAGTTCAGTAACATACACACGTACAGAATAAAGGTTGGTAGTTATTTTATAGGTAGTTAGTTTTATTTCAATCCGCGAGGGCAACAACTGTTCCTTCACACGCCTAGAAATCCTTTTCATTAACATACCGCTGGAGGGCGCTGCGCCTGAGCCACCCTGATCGCTCGTTCGTTCGTACGCGATATATGCGATACGCGATCGTATGCCGCCATTGTGCATCGTGCAAGCCGCGCGATCTTACTTCGTCAATGCGCGGCGCGTCATACAAGAACGTTCTGTATCGCGAACCAACACAAACCACGCAGGGAGTGAAAATATTTATATTTTGTGAACGGACGCTATACCATTTTTATTCGGCGCTGTAAAAATAAGAGTGCCTCCAACGCAGCAGAATACCAGTGATACCAGGCCGCACCTCAGTCAAGTAAGTATGTATGTTTTCTTCTTCCCAGCTCAATCGATTGTATATCTTTGAATCCCGCGATTGAGCCTCAAATTGAGCAATCAATGGAGGTAAAGAAACAAGTGATTTGACCACACTACTTACCGGTTCAAGCCACTATTCCCTTCAAAGGTTAATGCTATTACTGTTATAGGTAGTTACTTAGTTTCTTTGTATAGATATGTAGCTTAACTTATTTGATATTATAATAGAGTTTTAATAAATATACCAAACATTAAATGATCTTATTTGTTTTACAGTAAAGTCGAATCTTCGACAATCGTAAAGCTATCGAAAGTCAAAAGAGATTTAACAAATTTCTACTGCTATCACGCTCTACCCGAACGATCGAACAAGCGTAGGAAAGAAGCGACTGTGGCTCGGACTGATTATGCTTATATACGTAAAATACAAGAAATAATTTATGTTTCCTCTTTTAAAACTGGGTTGACTAAATTAAAGTCATAAATATATATAAAAAAAGTTGATTTGCTTGGTTTTTATGTTATTTAAAATTTCTTATATTGTGCAAATTTATGTACTGTATGTATGTTTGATAAAAGTAGCATTACTGGATGATTTTAGTAATTTATGAGACTCGTAATTTTTATAGTAATTTATCAAAATTAAAACGTATGTGAAAGTAGTACATATAAATTAATGGCAATATGTTTGGATAAAACTGAAAAAAATGTTTTCTTCCAGTTCCTATTTAACTTCTTCTAAAAAAACTCTAAAAAAATAGTGCGTGGAAGAAGTAAAACTTCGTAATGTGGAAAAAATAGGAAGGGGTAGAAATTGATTTCATATTCAAATCATATTGTGTCTTTAAGACACACTTTATTAACATTACTTACAATCACAATTGATCGCATCTTTTAATCATCATTTTCGAGTGGAGAAATATCCAAATCTATAACATTTACAATGGGATTATGATAACTAAAGTAAGATACGAAATATTTGATTATTTTTCTCGCTCTGTCTCTTTCTATTCCCCCTCCCCAGGAGTTTCACTTCAATAATAACTTATTATACATAGCTAATCGCTTCGTCTGTCAATGGATCAGCTACGTTACACCCACCCGACACAATTCAATAGAGACGGCGCGGCGTTGGAACTAAATACTCATTCGAAATAGTGGATGTAACTTTTGTACTTTATTTGGACTTTTTCTTTTACTTATTGTATTTAGGGGTTAAGTTTTTCTAATGAATTTAGCGACGTTTATTCTTGTGAAATAAATATGGCGTACGTGGTTTAGTATTTCATTTAACTGTGTGGCTGTTTTTTGTATCTTTTTAATTTATACTAACAATTAGTTACCTGCGGCGTATTGTACTAGCGCCCTGTATTATCGAGAAGTATGAGATCAAATCTTTCCTTCACACTACCTCCATGTAATTAAGTAAAAATGCAACCGAACAACTTAACATAATTATGTCAATTCTATCAATATTTTGGAAAATCTGTCTACAGCGTTTTCTCCTATTTACTCGCTTACTTTGTATGTAGATTTTAAAACGCAATTTTTCCGTATGATTTCTAACATTTCCTTTCATGCAAACCTTGTCCTGTTTGTCCGAGTTACAAAAACGACAAAAAAGAATTATCCAAATAGACATGACTATATTATAGTGATGCTCTTGCATATATTCGACTTTTAATTACATCTTCTATACATTTACGACTTTTTTTTATTATCAAAGCAGAAGAATGTCCACCGTGCTCGCTGGCAATAATATAAAGTTTCAGTGTCACATTACTTATGCCGGTCTTTTCTCCTATCTGCTTCTTAGGAAACAGTGAGTTACTATACTGAAAATGTCTGCCTGATAGTGTATTAGTATATATTGTAGATGCTATAAAGCCAGAGGTACTACGATCCTTCTCTCCTAAGTGTTAAGACCCAAACTCCTCTTAAATTAAATTTTAAGTCGGATAAATGCGACGACATTAAAATATTCAAATCTTGTTCATAACGGTTCCTAGAGCTTCCTAAATGTGGACCGTTTAGTTACGAAGTCGATTTTATATGATGTCCCACGCGGTAGTATTAGAATATTACGAAGAAATAATTGTTAATTCCAAACTTTGAGGTGTAAGAGGTGACGAATAACATCATAGGATTTGAGACACCCAAGCCAACCTCACCTGGACGTGGTGCACCGTGCTGAATAACGAACGAGGCAGTGGCGAAAGTGGGGTGGTAGGGTTTTATAGCCCTACTGGGTCGCAAACACCATGTATATGGTGAAAAAGCCCGTCATAGTGATTCGCCTCTGCTGGTCGCGTTTCGGGATCAGCCTGTGCATATCCAACTTTTCGCAGGCCGGTATGACAGTGGCGACCGGCGATGGATAGCATGTCACTCGGTGGTCGCCACTGTTTTTGGATTGTACTGTGCTTACCATCAGGCATAGTGCAGGCACTTTGCCATGCTACAAAAAAAATCGTGTAAAGTATCAGTGTAACGTATAGAACGATTCATCCGTCTATCATTACATATTATAAAACAAAGTCTTATGCCACGTCTGTCTGTCTGTTCGCGATAAACTCAAAAATTACTGAAAGGATTTTCATGCGGGTTTCACCAGTAGATAAAGTGATTTTATCTATATATCATGAGGAAGGTTTTATATCATTTGTCAAGGATTTTTTTATTATTAGGGCAGGATAACGTCCGCCAGATCCGCTGGTATATACATATAATTAATTGATTGCCTGACATATTAACGCACAGCCCATATGACTAGGGCTAGAACCGTGAAAATTGGAAAGCAGTTTCTTTTTACACTGTAGATGAACACTAAAGATTTTTTGCAAAAAATGGGATGAAAATTCGTTATTTATAACTTACAAAAATGGTATTTAGGAATTTCACAGTTTTTTCAAATAAAAAAAATCTTGTATCCTTTATAATGATAAACGCAGACGAAGTCGCGAGCGAGTACTACTGATATATAGAATGTGTGGTTTGTTGGAGACAAATTATTAATAATCCCATATCTTATTCCAATATAATTGACATTTAGGCGCGGTTATGGGATAAACGTTCAAACAAATGTACATTCGCATCTTTAATACAATAACTGATACGAGATCGCTTTTCTAATCCTATACGGTTATTATTAACTCCACAAACTTTTGAGATTATAAGCTATATAGCTATACCAGCGACTTCGCAGGCGTTCTTTATTGTATTTTCTTGTAAGTAGTTAAGTTATATTAAAAATGGGTTTACGTAAATATTTCTTACGTTCAAATACTATTAACATCATAAACGATTTAATTTGTGAAGATAACTGGGCAAAGTGTGACGATAAACATCAAGTAAGTTGAAAAAAATCCTACCATATGCAAACTATCTATGTGCGCTGCATAAGTCGTCAGAGCTACCCATTGACAATGTTTGGTGCCATCTATACTTAATATTATAAAGAGGTATAGATTGTGAATTCGTGAGTTTGTGAAGTTGTAGGGGTGTATTCTGAAAAACTACTGGTCCGATTTGAAAAATTATTTCAGTGTTATATAGCTCATTTATCGAGGAAGGTTATAGGTTATACATCATCACGCTAAAACCAATAGGAGCGGAGCACCAATGAATAATATTTTAAAATCGGGAAAATTTTTCCTCTTGAGAGCTTCCGCTGCGTTTTAGCGTTAGCCCAAAGTAACTATTCCACGCGAAATAAATCGCGGGCAGAGGCTAGTCGTTTATAAAGACATACCAGCTCTCATCACGATTGACCAAACATCGTTCGAGTTGTAATCTTAGATTTTAAAAAAATCGCATCGCATTGCCGAGCATCACTTCGTTCTTCTGAGACATGGAGTGATTTTAACAATTTAAATAATTCGACTTGATTACACAACCGGACGAAAGATCGATTTAAATGATTAAGGGCCCACCCTTAGTCGTGGTTAATTTTGCTTTATTCTTGACTTCGTAGGGAGGAGTTAAATCATTATTTGGAATCGATACTTGATTTAAAAAACGCAGGATATATTATTAATACTAGCTTCTGCCCGCGACTTCATCCGCGTGAAATAGTTACTTTGGGCTAAAGCTAACACACAGTGGAAGCTCTCAAAAGGAAAAAAACCCGATTTTGAAACATTCTTCACTGGTGCTCCGCTCCTATTGGTTTTAGCGTAATGGTATATAGCCTTTTTCAATAAATGATTTATTTAACACTGAAAAACAATTTTCAAATCGGACCAGCAGTTGCTAAGATTAGCGCGTTCAACCAAACAGATAAGCTTTATAATATTAGTATACTAGTGGGCCCGGCAGACGTTGACCCGCCCTGATTATAAAAAAAATCCTGAACAAATTATATACCAAAACGTTCCTCGTGAATCGCTTTATCCACTGGTGAAAACCGCATAAAGATCCGTTCAGTAGTTTTTGAGTTTATCGCGAACAGACAGACAGACAGACGCGGCAGGGGACTTTGTTTTATACTATGTAATGATGATATTACTACACTTCTCTCGTACTTACCTCGAACCGTCATTCAAATTACAATAACTTGTGATAGAGTGGACCCATTTGAATGAAACAAAGACTAAGTTATCCCCGAAAGTAAGCTTTATGATTTTCTTGGTGTGGTTTTATTGTGAACCCAGAACTTTAGTAGTGATGCGTGTTCATACAAACAGGCAGACAGACAGACATATATAAAAATGATTGAAATGTATTTTATTACTTATTCTAAGACATCTACAAAATATTGTTCGCAAAAATCGATTAAGTACAGACAAGTTCAATTTACATTCTTATATGTATAGAAGTATTATACATCGAATAGAACTTTTTACAGTTATAACTTTTACTCGTGACTTCGCTCGGTTTAATGAGCATTCTGGACATAAAATACATGTTATCCGCTGATGTCGCTGATAGGTGAAATAAATTTTATAATCGTTTAAGTATATCTTGATTTTATTAGTTTTCAATTATTGACACTCATAAGGACTGCTGACAGAAGTGAATCCTTAAAATAATTGAATTTAAACTGTGGTCTCTTTTGAATGATGAAATTAATTATAGTGTGAATTATTTAAATTTCAAAATTTTGTAAATTGAAATTAAATGTTTTTAATAAATTTTTTTTTTATTTTTTTTTTTTTTTTTAAAATTTTTTTTTTTTTTTTTTTTTTTTTTTTTTTTTTTTTTTTTTTTTTTTTTTGTGTTTTTTTTTTTTAATTAATTTTTTTTTTTTTTTTTTTTTTTTAAAAATATATTTTTTTTTTTTTTTTTTTTTTTTTTTTTTAAATTTTTTTTTTTTTTTTTTTTTTTTTTTTTTTTTTTTTTTTTTTTTTTTAAATTTTTTTTTTTTTAATTAAATTTAACCCCTATTTTTTTTTTTTTTTTTTTTTTTTTTTAACCATCTAAAAATATAATGTGATTTTTTTTGATTTTTTTTATTTTTTGGTTACTCGGCAGTAAGCCGTATAATGTACTCTTGTAAGACTATAATTGTAGTGTTCCAGAAAATATGTATTTTCCCCTCTTACATACGATTATATAATTGTGAAAGTTAAAATATACAGTCCACTGAAGTTACTGAAGTCAACCAATGTTTTATTGCTTCTGAAGCCGTAAACCAACTGACCCCAACAGAAATTATTACCAATAGTCTCTCTTTCACATCTATTAGCACTACGAATAATAACTAAATTTTTTTATACAGTTTATGAATTCATCAAACTTACGATGGGAAGTACAACCACGATACAAAATGTCAATATTAGATGTACACAGGCTGTTATACTATGAGTCGCTAGTCTAACGCAAGACGCGGCAGTCACGCTTACTAGCATGACATGACGCGCAATTATAAATTTATCTCCTGCCAAAAAAATACCGCTCAACGCGCCTCAAGAAGTTTTCATTTCAAAATCTTTTTAACGTGTTATTTATAAATAACGTAGATATCTAAAAAAATGAGTAATATAATTTTAATATATAAGCTAGAACGCGACCTAAAAGATTTATTAAAACCAGAGAATATAAGAGAAACTTTATACTAATACGAAGTTAAGTAATCGCGTTTCATACATCCCCAAAGTTCGAATAAACACCTACGTATATGGAAGTTCGTAAATGAAGAAAATACGGGGCAAAGGAACAAACTTTCACGCATTCGAGTAGAATTAACATTTACCTTAAACTTTCCTTTCTTTGATATACGTTGAAATTTGTGTGTTATGTTTCATTTCCATTTGGCGGTATGAAGGTTATAATATTTTTCTGTTAAGTCATTTCCAACGGTAGATACTTTTCTTGTTGAATTACCAGAAAGCATCTCTTCAAGACATACTTATTGGGGTGGCAACCAACACACCCACATAGGTCGATATATCTAACCTTTTCTTTACGTGTTGAAATCCTTTATAGATACCCATTATCTCTGGGGAGAGAGTGGGTTATGTTCGACTCGCACGGACTAAAGCCGCACGGTGTACATCCACTGCTATAGTTGGGACGACACGAGATCTCTATAGACTTCATCGTGACGTCCCAGCGGTTGGCCTGGTGTCAGAAAAAATGCTGTATAATGTACACAGCCCGTCTCCTCCGTTCGCCGGGCCTGTGCAATGTGAAGATGGGCCCCCGTACCCTAGATCCGGCTACGGTGGCGGGAAGAGACGGGCTCAAGAGGCATCTAACCTCTGAAGACCCTAAAGACAGCGGTCTGTATTTTTTTTAAACTCGTTTGGCAAAATGACTGTACAGTTCATAAATAACGGCGATACGCGATGTTTAACTCGACCGACGCTCCGCGAAAGTTTGTTCCGTTATCGGACCACATGATTTCTGGCCACCCCCGTCGGGCTGCCATACGTCGTAATGACATAATCGCGGAATCCGTACTCAAACTGGCTACCGTTTCGATGTGAATCGCGCAGGCTCGTCGCACCGTTCGGTGTTTTTCCCACGACGATCCTGCAGGTACGATCTTCCAGCCGATGTCTCGTTCTGCACCGCTGGTCGTACGGAAGTGCCCAGTCTCGTACAACGATTTGCTTCTTTTTCCCGCAGCTTCTCTCGTTCAGAATGCTGCTGGAGTCCTCTTCAATAAGGCTGCCTTGAATCTTCTTCAATAAGGCTGTTTTGAATCCTCTTCAAATGCGCTGGCTTCTATCCGGCTTCGATGGACCAAACTTGTTGGGGTCAGCTGATGAGGTTCAGGCTTCAGAAGCAATAAAACATTGGTTGACTTCACAGTGGACTGTATATTTTAACTTTTCACAATGTATATAATCGTATGTAACGAGCCGGTGACAATACATATTTTTCGCGGTTTAACACTACAATTATAGTCTTACAATTAGTACATTATACGTGCCTTACTGCCGCACGTTCATCCATACATTTACATAATTCACATAAATTTACATTATAATTTTATTGAGGGTTCCGTATAACATCAGACAAATAATAATAATAATCGTATTGGCGGTTACATTTGAATTTGTTACATAAACGATATTTCTAAACATTACATAAGACGTATTGAACACAGAAACCAAGTAAATAAGAAATACGACAGTTTATCTGTACGTATTATGTAAACAAATTTATACACATAGACATAGTTTGTCCGACTATACCAGACACATTAAACTTGCACATATATCGTGTTTCTTAATATAATATGACATCCCATTACGCATAATGAGCATTAGTTTAGAGAAATACATATAGATATACATAAGAACTCAGCTGTTCGTAGTAAATAGCGAAACTAGAGAAACATTTATTAAACATTTATTTGCAATATCTATTTCTAGCTCATCTGTCCGTAACAAAACTAATTTAAAGCGCCATCTGTTCATGACTGATGAAAGATACAATTAATAACAATAATGAACTTTGACAATCATTTCATATGTAATGAAAAAATATTAAGGTCATTAATCGAAATATAAATTATTCTATCTCTCGAGTTGGACCAAATCTATATAAATAAAAATGAATCGCAAAATATGTTGCTAAGCGCAAAACTCGAACACGGCTGGTCCAATGTGAATAATTTTTATATTTATTTATTCCTTGAACTTTGAGGAAGAAAAATTGAAGAAATATTGAAAAAATTGCACGGAAAAACCTAACATCCAGTTTACTTTTTCTGTGATCATAAACGCAACTTCAAATTGCTATTAGCAACTTGAACGCATCCGTAACTACGATGCTTTTTTATTTTTGATTTGACGCATATAATTTTACCATTTTACTGCACTTTGCTTTACATATTTCGCTTTCTCAATTTGTATTGCGGAAAAGCGAACAGTCTCTATTGGATAGAGACTGGTATGGCAAATGTTCCATATGTTGGTATGTATTTACTAACATGGTAGGCAAAAAAAAATCATATTAAGGCGAAATGAAGTTCGCGGGGGCAACTACAATGCCAGCTTTCAGGCCATCGGTTGAGTAGTTTCGGAGTTCATCGTGAACAAACACCATGACATTAGCTTTTAATATATTTAGATTAAGAATATTTGTAGAATAATTTAGACTACCCCCAAACAATTCATGCCCGAACATTTAGTACAAGTTAGATTTGAAGTTATTCTCTCTGTTTTGAGAATAAAAAGAATAGACCTTTCCCACTAGTTTTATACAAAAAGTTTTGGGAATTAACATTTACCCTAAACTTGGTTTTCTTTGTTATACTTGAAATGAGGTTTTGTATTGTATCTCGTCGTTTCGTATATCATGAATAATCAAAGGTAGATTATTTCTTTTCAAACATATCTAAAAAACAACTATATTTTAAAGAATAGTCATTAATATGGTTATTAGTGTGTCCATTATTTACCAACTTGTTTTTTTTTTGACCTGGGTATCGTTTAGATCGTTAGTTTATAACTTAAAAACATTAAAAAAAAACCCAGATGCTGTTTAGCCATGCCTAAATGACGATACTTTCCCCATTCACTTAACATGGGATTTTTCACTTATTACAAATTAATTTTTATCCTACTTGTTCTATTGAATAACATACCAAATATTAATTCTCCCATATACAACGATCCCTTGGGATGAAGAAATTTTGATATGAGCGTCAAATATTTCATTTATATATATTGATAAGCTCCAAATTTATATTCACAGTTTTTTCAAAAATCTGGTCTGTAGTGGTCGCAAGGGATAGGTAAAATCTATATTAAAGAGAACAAAAGCTTCTTATACATTGTCAGAAACAAACCTTAAGTCAAAATATGTCGTCAAGAATATATTGTTACACTAACTTTTGTCTGCGGCCCCTTTCGAATTAATGTAAAATTAATCTACAGGATGAAAATTGACATAAACATACCAGGTGAAAGGTTAAACACTGGCAGGATTCTAGGATATAATACTTCATGGTCACATTTAACATGTCAAATAATAATATCAATACAAATATTAATAAATAACAAAGAGAACTTAAGTTAAAGTTTGTTCTAAGTATTTCAAAAGTATAAAAACAATCGTAATAAATCTAGGTGCAATGACCGGTGCCCAAACCTGTAAGAGGCGACCTGGACTTAATAACCTTCAATAATAAAACGGGCAATAAACAATTTTGTTTTGTTCATGCATACATTTTGAAATCACCCGATAGTCATTGACACTTTGTTTTAACATAGAAGCGTAGAGGATTGCGTATATTTTTGTATTCTTCTAGATAATTAGATCAAATATTAAGCACCTATTTTTTAAATTGATTTAGGACGAGAATCGAGTGCAGATTATACTCCATAGATATTGCTACTGTCTATACTTGCAGCCCGTATATGCAAAATTTAATGATGATCGATTGAGTACTTAAGGTGGGAAAGTATAACAAATGAGTAAATAAACAAGCTCACATTCGCATTTATAATTTTACTAGCTTTTAGTCGCGGCTTCGCTCGTATTGATTTAGATTCGATCTATCTCTCAGTAATAGTACTTCTCCTTGATTAAAGGCACCCTATATCTCTTGTATCGCTAACAATGTGTATGCACAATTTCATAATGATTGGTTGAGTAGCTAGTTAACTTTGGGAGCACTTCGGTTGACTTTTTAAAAAGACTACAAGTCGATATTAGACAATATATTATAATAGCGTCGATTTTAGACATTAATTATATAGCTTAAAAGTATTACAGTCGATTTTAGACTTTCTATCCTACGTGTGTATCCTACGAGAGTCGATTCAAGACTTTCATCCTAATTTCTTATTATAATCATGTTACAAATGCTGACCTAGCGTCTATCTTACATCCCGTACGGGGAATGCTAGGCATGCTTAACTTAGTTTAGGCATATGTAGAGCGTCTGTGGGAATATAAGTAGCTAAGGCGTGTAAGCGTAATAAACAAACAGATTCACATTAGTCACTATTATAATAATACTAGCCTCTACCCACGACTTTGTCCACGTGGAATAGTTACTTTGGTCTAACGCTAACACGCAACGGAAGCTGTCAAGAGGAAAAAACTCCGATTTTGAAACATTCCTCATTGGTGCTCCGTTCCTATTGGTCTTAGCGTGATGACATATAGCCTATAACCTTCCTCGATAAATGAGCTATATAGCACTGAAAGAATTTTTCAAACAGATTGATTACCCCCCTACAACCTTTAACCTCTTCATAATATTTAAGTATAGATTAATATCAAAGTCAGTACTTTTTTAGACTTTCGTACTCTCTCCTGCCGCACCGTTCATTAACATTACATTACATAACAGTACATTAACATTTCATAGGTGGTAGAGCCACGCTGAAGCTATCTATTACTGGTTTCATCAGCATGAATGGGTCGGCTCGTCCGAGGTAGTACCACCCTCTCATAGAAAACCGACGGAAGTAACAGTGCTTGCATTGTTGCGTTTCGTTCGGTAAGTGAGAGCGCCGGAGACCCACCTCCCCTCCTCTCTCTTCTCTCCCTCCCTCCTCTGCCCCTAAACACAGGCTGGCAACGCACTTTCGACCCTGGTGTTGTTAGTGCCTATTGACGGCGGTGATCACTTAACGTCAGGTGAATCGACCTGTTCGATGGCCTGGTATGATACAAAAAAAAACATTGTGTGTGATTTAATTAGCTGTTCACTGAATAGTAAATCAAAGTTGTACAATAGAAAGTGACTCGTTACCGAATTGAAAACGATTAACCACATCGATTCTCACACAAAGCGGACCGTTAATTAGTGGCAGACCAAACAACCGACTACAAGTTTGTTAAATCCGACCTCACTAACAACAGGATTAATTATTCTGTTAACAAATTTGTTAGCCGTTTCCGTGATTTTTTGGTCATTCCTTTCTATATTTTCATATCTATTACAGTTAGAAGGTTTATTAGATAAATAGGCTGAAACAAAACTGTTCAGAACATCATCCTTCCTTTCTTAACTAAATCTCTTTTTTTTCCATTTAGTGTATTCCTGTAGACGGGTGGATGTATGCGTTGGTTTGGTTAGTATACAAAAAAATAGTGCAATTACATGGCTAGTTGCATTCCTGCGTTGATCATAAACAATGCACAACGATAAAAGATTATGGGAATAATAGGATTCACCAAAATTTTGGTTTTCTTCGGTGTTGGAGACCTCTTCATTCACAGTTAATGTAGACCACTCCATTGAACTTTTATTCGGTAATAGTATTCTAAATATCTATTAACCGATTCATTACAGACTAGCTGTGCCCGCGACTTCGTCCGCGTGGAACGTTATGTAAAAAACAGTGATTAATAAAGTCATCTGGATGTATTAAGTCCATTTACGTATCTACTTTTCTCTCGCACTTACCTCGAGCCGTCATTCAAATTACAATAACTTTTGATAGAGTGGACCGATTTTAATGAAACAAAGACTAAGTTACTCCCGAGGGTATGTTTTATGATTTTGCTTTATTGTGAACCCAGTACTTTAACAATGATGCGTGTTCATACAAACAGACAGACAGATCGAAAAAGTACAGACACGTTAAATTTATATTCTTACTAGCGGGCCAGGCAGACGTTGCCCCGCCCTGATTATAAAAAATCCTTGACAAATGATATACCAAAACGTTCCTCATGGATCACTTTATTCACTGGTGAAAACCGCATGAAAATCCGTTCAGTAGTTTTTGAGTTTATCGCGAACAGACAGACAGACAGACGCGGTAGGGGACTTTGTTTTATACTATGTAATGATTATTTGTATGGATTTCGTAGTCATCGAAAAGTTCACCGTTGCGATTTAAAACTGCGACTGACTGATGTAGCATTGAGAGGCTTGGCGGGTTGTATATTAAATTAATTTGTTCAAATTTTAGCTTAAACAGAGGGGAAAAGATAACATGTGGCAGAGATACGATTGTTAAGATGGATGTATGGTGTAACTAGAATGAATAATATTATTTCTGAGCCCACATTTATAAGTCCCTATTTACCATACTTCATGCTCCTTACGTGTACAATACTTATACCAGGTGACTGTGTAGACAGTAGCAATATTTCTGGAGTATAGTCTGCACTCGATTATCGTTCTAAATCAATTTAAAAAATAGATGCTTAATATTGGACCTAATCATCTAGAAAAATACAAAAATTATATATATACGCGTCTATGTTAAATCACAGTGTCAATGACCGTCGGGTGATTACACTTTCACTTGAAAGGGAACGTGGGAAGGTTAGAAACAAAACAAGAAGTATTTATTGCCTTTTTTTTTTTTTTTTTTTTTTTTTGGGTTTGGGGGGTTTTCGTTTTGTGTGTTTGGGTGTGGTGGGGGTGGGGGGGTGGCTTGGGGGTGTTGGGGGGTGGGGCCCCCCCCCCCCGGGGCCCCCGGGGGCCCCCCCCCCCCGCCCCCGGGCGCCCCCCCCCCCCCGCGCCCCCCCCCCCCCCGCCCCCCCCCCCCCCCCCCCCCCCCCCCCCCCCCCCCCCCCCCCCCCCCCCCCCCCCCCCCCCCCCCCCCCCCCCCCCCACACCCCCCCCCCCCCCCCCCCCCCCCCCCCCCCCCCCCAGTTTTATTATCAAAAGTTATTAACTCTGGGTCACCCATTGTAGCTTTTGGCACGTTGTCATCGCACTTAGGTCTATTATTTTATTTACACTTTTGTACCTATACTTTTGAAAGTCTTAGAACGAACGGTAACTTAGGTTTTCTTGGTTGTTTATTAGTATTTGTTTTAATACTATTATTTTATATATTAAATGTGACCATGAATTGTCCTACCCTAGAATACTTCGAGTGTGCCTTTCACCTGGTATAATACTTAATGCAGTTTATATACCATTTAGTATTTTTTCACATCTAGAACATACTAGTTGTAACTCGAAGTTTCACTCTGCCCGCTAAATGACCAACAATTTAAATACTAGAAACAGCAACATATTGGCTATTTCATGTTTCAGGCTCACTAAAACCAAAAACGGTTTTTTGATGGGGTTTTGTTTTTTATTATAATCCCGAATCATATTACCATTTTTCCGGGTGGGGGGTTGAATCACCCTCCCATCCGGGTGTTTTTATTTTTTTCCCTTTAGGGGGTTTTTTTTTTCCCCCCTCTCCCCTCCCCCTAAAAAAAATTAATTATTTTATTTTTTTTAAAAAAATATATTTTAAAAAAAAAAACCAAACCGATTGTCTTCCCGCCTCTCCTCTTTTTTTTTTTATTAGGGGGAAAAAAAAAAAAGGGGTCTCTTGTTGTTTATTATCCCCCCCCCCCCTACAAAAAAAACACCCCAAAAGGGGCGCGAATGCGTTGCCCCCCCTCCCTTTTTTTGGGGGGAGGTATGGGGGGGGGGGGGGGGGGGGGGGGGGGGGGGGGGGGGGGGGGGCCCCCCGCCCCCCCCCCGACCGAACGAAACCCAACAATGCAACCCCCCCTACTTCCCCTCGGTTTTTTTGGGGGGGGGGGTATTACCCCGGACAAGCCGACCCATTCATGCTGAAACCAGTAATAGCTTTAGCGTGGCTCTACCACCTACTGATGACTGGTTTGTTTTCCGAACCGGTCGTAGCTTTGACATTCATAAGCGCCTTCACAGGGCTTAATTCGAATAAAGTATTTTTGTTTTTTTTTTTTCGTTTTTTTAACTCTCTACCATATACTGTACCGCGGCATATGATCTACCTAAACACTTTTTACTTCATTTTTTATGTTAAGCGATTGACTCCTAATGGTCGTGCCTTTATACAGTTTTCATCAGTAGGTACAATAGAAATTGTAAAAAAGTAAATCCTACTGGTAGTCCCGCAGATTAGTGAGTTTATCCTTTAATAACATCATGTAATGAAGGTTTATCTTAATCAAGATATATTAAATAAAAAACGAGACTCTCATAAGGCCTTTTTTATTATTTACGTGTGGAAATCCCTTATGGATACGTCACCCTCCCGGGGGAGAGGATGGGTTATGTCCGACTCGCACGGACTAAAACCCCACGGTGTACCGACAGACCGTAATTGTTGGGGCGGCAAAGGATCGTACTCGCTACTCTACCTTGTAGAGCCACCCCAATGGTCCGCCCGGCGGAAGGTGACCGCCGGGCTCCTACCTATAGAGAGGCAGACTGGGTATACACCAGCTGCCTCCCCTCGTCTGCCGGACCTGTGCAATGCTGTCATAAGGCCTGCCGACAGAAGTGAAACAAAGGGAAAAATATAATGCGTGTATAATATGGAGTAAAGGAGCCCAAACGGGTCTAAAATGTATAAACATATGCTGGACGCTTTTATCTACATACAACTATTATAAAATAGATTGACACATACAATTCACACTGTAAATA
Organism: Antheraea yamamai; assembly: GCA_036509395.1. Taxonomy (NCBI): domain Eukaryota; kingdom Metazoa; phylum Arthropoda; class Insecta; order Lepidoptera; family Saturniidae; genus Antheraea; species Antheraea yamamai. The sequence goes on from AP028451.1 coordinate 6,415,879, forward strand.
TGACCGGGATGCGCGGACAAACCTAATAAAATATGCCCCGGGCGCCCAAAAAGCCCACCGTTTGACGTCACTGGATTGTTCCGATATGCCAAAGGCATGTTTACGCGCTTCGAGATAGTGAAACCATTTTACCCTCTGCCATGTGTTTTCTGTTCTATATGATCGAATGGTATATATCTTTGAGTTTATTTCTCTGGTAATCATTCTGTGATAATAGAATCTAAATAAATAAAAAAAGGCGGGGCACTGTCAGTACAAGTGAAAAATCAAAACAATTGAATAACTATGTTCTTTTTTGAATTTATAAATCAATTAGGTATAGTCTGAATTAATTACATTTAATAATCTGCAAATTTCTATTATTAAATTTATTCTGATTTTCATATCTATTGGCACTGCGAGCAATGATAAACATATACATACATACATATATATACATGTATTATATTTTGTTAATTAATCAAACATATGATGAACTGCATAATCTCGATACAAAATAACAGTACTACATGTACGCAGGCCGTATACTACGCGTCGCTAGTCTGACGCAAGCGCAATACGTTCGGTCATGCTTACTAGCATGCCATGACGCGAAATAATAAATTTATTCCCTGACAAAAATATGCAACAAACAACGCGCCTAAAGAATATTTCACTTCAAAAATCAATTGCCGTATCTATCTAAACGCATTACTTCAAGACAATTGCACATATTTGTCTACTTATTTTTTTGTTGTATTTACAACTATCAGGATAGGGATTGTATGAAAGAAAATGAGAATCATATAGAAATTGAGTGAACGAGTTAGAACTTCAAAAATATTGACCGAACTGACGAATTTAGGCTTAGTTGATCAGTTGCTATTTTATTTCATTGCATAGTCCTACTGCAAAGGGAAAATCAGGGTCTCATTTTTTTTAATAATACATTTAGTGCGAAGGCGTGACGAATAGCTAGTACTAGAATAGCTAGTACCTAGTTCTAGCGTTCAAAAGTAAGTGACGTGATATTATTATTTCAGTTTACTTTTCACAGAACTGAATGATGACGAGTTTGAGCAGCCTGTTCCTTGAAATTGAATAATGGATGTAAATAAAAAAGATGCTATTTTTTGTAATTATAAGTTCGTATAAGACATCATTATAATCTTATAATAATATAGAAAAAATCCTCGATGTTATATGTCTATGTATAGGATAACCCACAGCGATCAATTCTATATTTTAGATGTTATTAGAATGTAACTTTTTATTCGCGACGCTGTTTTAGTGAATATAGCATTAATTCTTACTTAATTAATAGTTACTTTTGATATTTAATGTAGATAAAAATTAATACTGTAAAAAAATACTGAATTATAACGGACGTTACTTTATACATGCCTGGAATTCATTGGCCGTTGTAACGTCTCACTGCAACAAAGAATCCAATCAATTCCAGGCGGAAGTGCAAAGTAACGCCCACCCTAATATTTAATTATGGATTTCTGCAAAGTAACGCCTTCATCAATCATATACCTATAATGAATATCTTAGAAAATATTACATATTTCTAATTACGCGCAATAAACATATGTTTGTGTGATAACCTTTTGTAGCTTCTGTAAATTTGATAAACTGTAAAATTCAAAATTAAAAGAATGGATCTAAATTGTTTAAAAACTTATGATACCAAATTAGTTTAACGCACCTACACAAAGTCAGAGTGCACCGTTAGTTTTCTATAATACTCATTATGATTATTATTTATTTAGAAGCTTTTATTACTTACCCTTACTTACTTCGTCCGCCTGGAATAGTTACTTTGGGCTAACGCTAACATGCAGCATTCTTCATTGGTGCTCCGCTCCTACTGGTTTTAGCATGATAATATAGCCTATAGCCTTTCTCGTTAAATGAGCTATCTAACACTGAAAGAATTTTTCAAATCGGACTAGTAGTTCCTGAGATTAGCGCGTTCAAGCAAACAACTTTTCAGCTTTGTAATATTAGTAAGAAGTATAGTAGTAAGAATTAAAGAAGTAGTAAGAATATTAGTAAGATAAACTTGCAATGACTGTTAGTTAGTTTGTTTAAGTCAAATCTTGTAACCTAAGTTAGAACTAGTTCCTGTAGAACTACAACTTTACAATGTTGCATGTTTATTCATTCCTGATATAGGGCTATGAAAAGAAAAATCAAGGTGGCAAATTTTATAATGGCCGCCATACACATTTTCAGTAATAATCCGACGAATCTGATCTTGTATATGTTATTGAGAAAAACAAATGAAAATGGGAAAAAACAAGATGCTACATTCTAAAAAAGATGCCATACAAATTAGAAAAGGAAAAGCTGACTGAATTGATATCAGTCATGCGTTTTCTAAAGCGCGACATTACTAGGGTAGTTAATCTCGATTGGTTTTACAGCATGACTTGTATATTTTGGTGAAATAGGCGTTTTTCCTTTTTAGAGCATATTACGAATATAATATTGAGGTGGTTGTAAATCACCTTTATCCGTAATATTTGTGTAATTGTGTTGTATTAACACAAGTTCTTATAATATTAGTGCAGCCACTCAAACTATCTTACGATCTTATTATTTACGTTCTTATTAGACTCTGTCGTCTCAATATTCCGATTAGACCCTATCAATCAGAGTCTACTCGGTGACCGTTCCGATCAAAGTCTATATTACTGTTTGTTAATAAATTTGTATTCCTTATTTAAAGGTCTCCCAGCTGTGGCGGACTGACAAACGTACTCCATGCGTGTGGCCCGCATAAGATCGAAATCAGCTCGACGGAGACCCCCTAGGATGTGCCCATTTCATGAATAAGGCACATGGTTTCGTTCTTTTGTACTTATTCCGTTCACCGTGGCTTTGACATATATTTATTACATCCTGCACAGTTTAAAACAATAACAATTCTTAATAAATTATCTGTCTATTCGTTCATTAATGTCCATATAACTTATTGCTAACACTAAGTTTCTATGTACTAGAACAATATGTAATATAAACTAAATCGTAATAAATTCATGTCTTTCACTTCCTATAACTATTCACTATTCAACTATTCAGTGGCATGCACATGGCTCGCTGTCCGTAACAGAGCATTTTAATGAAATTTTGCGTAAAAAATTAACATTAATTTATTTATTTTAAATAAACAATTCATTGTTCACTAAACTTCGTTGAAAGTTTCTTCTCATACGTTATGAACGCCTGTAATAATGAATTATAGTAAATCACCTGTCGTAAATGAAATATAGCCAAGCTTTACGAGATCAGTCTGCGTACACTCAATAGATTGGACCGTATGTAACTATTAAAGGTTATAATCCACTACGAAAAAGATATAGGTAGCTACGTCGATCCGATGTGACTTTATTATAGTGATAAACAATGCTCTCATCTTATGGTCGCCATAGAATAGATGAAAAATACCGGTATTTTGAATCCAAATTATTTACTTTTCTGTACGAGTTTTAGATATATAAAAATCTAGTGTCAAGTTGTTTGTCCACGATGAACTCCGAAACTACTCAACCGATTGTCATGTAAATTGACATCTATGTTTAATTTGGTCCAACATTAGAGATAAGATACCTGTGGAGAGATAAGATGGCCTTAATATGCTTTAATTACACATTAAATAATTGTCAATATTGATTATTATTATTAATCGTAAGCTTGATCAGTCTCGAACAGATGGCGCTCTAAATTCGTTTGTTGATAGAAAACTGTAAGACTGACTGTTATAGATGTCTAATAGATGACGCCATTTTGAATTTCTTTTTCAATTTTAATTCATCATGTAATAACTGAGCCACAGTAACGCGTGGCCGGGTCAGCTAGTATTTATATAGATTAACACTATCAATACAGAGATAAAGAAATTCGAGGAAAAACATTTTAACCAGCAAAGGGAAACTCAAGATATTGTGTAAAATTAATATGCCTGAGGTATTATCTATACCAATATTATAAAGAGGTAAAGTTTGTGAGTTTGTGACGTTGTGACGTTGTGGCGTTGTAAGGGGTAATCTCAGGAACTACTGGTCCGATTTGAATATTTCTTTCAGTGTTATATAGCTCATTCATTGAGAATGGTTATAGGCTATATATCATCACGCTAAGGCCAATAAGAGCGGAGCACAGATGAAAAATGTTTCAAAATCGAGATGTTTTTTTCTTTTTGAGAGCTTTTGATGACCTGGATGTGGTATGTGCGCGGCGCATCCAGTACCGGGCTGGGGCGGATGAGGGCTCACTTTGAGCCCCAACGGCCCAGTTCCGGATAGCGGCCGGCGGGACTGGTGTGTTTTATACCGGTCTCGGTGGGCGTACCGCAAACTTGACGAGTGGTACGAGAAAAGAAAATGAAGGCAAGATTTAAAAAAGTAATACCCCAGGAGGGTACCGGCTCCACCGGAGCCGGAGAATCCCTCCCTGAGCCCTCGGGCTCGGGCAGCCCCACCGTGTCTGGGGGGGGCAAAATTTTGCTTCGACCCTATACTATCAGAACCAGAGCAGGAACACGGACAACCGATCTCTCAAAGAAAACGACGACCATGGCCACCCGTTCACGGACTACCGAACAGCCTCACGTTTCAGAACAGCCTCAGGATGTGGAACAGCCACAGGCTGCGGAACAGCCACAGGCTGCGGAACAGCCACAGGCTGCGGAACAGCCACGGGCTGTGGAACAGCCGGTTGCGGAACAGCCTCAGGCTGCGGAACAGTCTCCAGCTGTGGAACAGCCTCAGGCTGCGGAACAGTTTCATGCTGCGGAACAGCCTCAGGCTGCAGAACAACCCCAGGCTACGGAACAGCGTCCGTCATCGCCTGAGAAGCTCCTGGAAGAACCCTCTGACGGCACGGACTGAGCGTGTCACAAGAAAGGCCACCGTTCGAGCCAATGCTGGTGAGCAACCCACCGTTGACCTGCGGAAAAGAGCTCTCTGCGATGTTGAGATTATATTGTGCGTCGCCAAGAAATCGGGACATCTGCAAGGCGTGTGCATAAAGGCTCTAAACGAAGCCGCTGCATCAATAACGGAAGTAGTGAGTGAGCTGTGCAGCCGGACTCCTTCAGAGGAAGTGGAAAAGCTTCAGGCGGCATATGTAAGACTGGAGGAATCCAACGCCAAACAGGCTGCAGAGCTAACAGAACTCCGAAAGCAGATGGCGGACCTATCTATTTCCCGGGCTCAACCCCCAGCGGTCAGCATTGCTTCCTCTCATGCTGAACTGAGAACCGGAATGGAAGTGTCACTTCCATCGCTCACGCAACATCCGACGAGGGAGGAGTTCCCACCGCTACCTCAGCGCCGAAAAGCGGGACATCGGGACGAAAGTACAACTCCAACTTGGATAAAAAGCTTGAGGAGATGGCGCGCTCATTGTCGCTTCAATTCGGCAATATGTTGAGCGCGCGACTCTAGGCCTTGGAAGGCAGACTCCCTCCCGCGAAGCGTCTGCGTCCGCCACTGGCTGCCGACCAAAGGGCAGCAGAGGCAACTGGCGGACCAGCATCTACAACAGGGCAGTCTTCGGAGCCTTCCGCACCTCAGAGACTTTCTAGGCGGAAACGCAAGAGGGCGAAGGCTGCCAAAACAGATGAGCCTATTCCTGCCATTGTTAAAAAACCTGCCAGTGGCAGAAAACAACAGCCGGAACCCCAACCCACGCAGAATAAGTGGGTGCTAGTTGGGAAAAATGTCAAGCCTAAGAAGCCGAAAAAAGCTCTTAAAATGCTGGCATCCAAACAGGAGCGCGCCCGGAAGCTCCGACCTCCGAAATCAGCTGCAGTGGCTATAACACTGCAGCCTCAGGCACAGGACAGTGGACTCTCCTATTTGGAAGTGATGAAGCGCATATAGTCGCAGGTCAGCATGGAAGAGCTCGGCATAGCCGGAGTTAAATGGCGCAAAGCAGCCACGGGAGGCTACCTATTTGAGGTTCCCGGTACCACTAGTGGCGGAAAAGCGGATGCTCTGGCCGCTAAAGTCAGGGAGGCGGTCCCAGAGGGCGTGAAAGTGTCCAGGCCCATGCGCACCGCCAATGTGCGCATTTCGGACCTGGACGAGTCAGTAACGCCCGAGGAAGTAGTCGCGGCCATTGCCGCAGCTGCCGACTGTTCACCGGGCCATATCAAGACGAACGGCGTCCGCCCCGGTCTTAGGGGGCTATGGACATCAGTAGTCACGTGTCCGGTGGCAGCGGCCAAGAAGTTAGGCGACGTGCGAAGGGTCCTAATTAGGTGGGTTTCCGCGCAGGTAAAAGTCCTGCCGCCCCGGCCCCTAGGTGCTTTCGCTGCCTCCAGGATGGCATCTGGGGGGAAATGCACCTCCAGTGTTGACTGCAGCAAACTCTGCTACCAATGCAGTCAACCGGGGCACAAGGCCAGCGGATGTAACGCTGAAATGCACTGTGCGGTCTGCGCAGCTGCAGGTAAGTCCGCCGGTCACCGAATAGGAAGCAGGGCTTGTGCCAAGCCTGTGAACCCACCCAAAAAGCGGGCTCAAAGGAAGAGGGTGAGAAGGGGAAAAAATCCCACACAACCCTCCACGTCGTCGGCTGACCAAGAAGCCGGGACGACACAGGCGGTGGAAATGGAGTGTCCATAAATATGGCACTCCGTTTCCTCCAAGGTAACCTCAACCATTGCGCCAGGGCCCAGGACCTCCTATCCCAGAGCATGGCGCAGTGGTCGATCCACGTCGCCGTGATGGCCGAGCCGTATTTCATCCCACCCGGGGACAACTGGGTGGGAGACGTCAACGGCTCGGTAGCCTTAGTGTCCCAGGCCGCCGCTGGCCCTTCACCCTTCACTAACATCCGAAAGGGGCGGGGATATACAGCGGCATATTACGGCGGCGTGATGGTGGTGGGGGTGTACGCACCCCCTAGCACGAGTCTTGCCGACTTTGAGGGATTCCTCGGGGATCTACAGAACGTCGTAAGTCGCAGCCATCCTCACCCCGTCTTAGTGCTTGGGGACTTCAACGCCAAATCTACGGCTTGGGGTTCCCCGGCCACGAACCTGAGGGGTGAGACTCTGGAAGAGTGGGCCATAACATCTGGCGTACTCATCCTGAACAGGGGGTCTATTAACACGTGCGTGCGACAGCAGGGCGGGTCTATAGTGGACATTTCGTTCGCTAGCCCTGCTCTAGCGCGCCGCGTTCGGGGCTGGAGAGTCCTTGAGGAGGTGGAGACGTTGTCAGACCACCGTTATATACGGTTTGACGTCTCCACCCAGACCTCGGACGGATCAGCCCGTAGGACCCCCGCAGGGGTAGGACCGCGTTGGGCTTTAAAGCGCCTCAATCGAGAGGCGCTCTTGGAAGCGGCGGTCATGCAGGCCTGGGTGACAGGTGAATCACCAGACAGGCCTGCCGACGTCGACTTGGAGGCGGAGTCTCTCCGGGCGGATGTGACGCATATCTGCGATGCGGCAATGCCCCGGATTAAGGGGCCGATACCCGCCAAGCGTCAAGTGTACTGGTGGACTGCCGAAATAGCGCAGCTGCGCGTAGCGTGTGTGGCAGCCCGTCGCCAGTACACCCGACAACGACGCAGGCGGGGTTGCTCGCAGGTCGCGTCCGCATTGGAGGCAGAGCTCTACGAGGGGTACAGAGTAGCCAGAATGGCACTCTGTAGGGCTATTGAGCGTGCTAAGGTTCTAGCCAAGGAGGAACTGCTCGAGACGCTCAGTCGGGATCCATGGGGGCGCCCGTATCGCGTGGTGCGTTGCAAATTACGACATGGGGGCCCCCCGGTAACCCAGAGTCTTGAGCCAGAGCTCCTCAATAAAGTTCTGGTTGCTCTGTTCCCTTCAGTAACAGAGCACGTGCCTCCAGCGATGGCTCCGCCCGCAACCACGTCCAACGCGGTTGGCTGCGATGAGGACAACGAAGAGGTCCCTGAGGCCCGTCCGCCTACCGGCCCATAGTGCTGTTGGACGAGGTGGCGAAGCTCTGCGAGCGAATTATCGCAGGTTAAGATCCAGGTGGAGGAAGCAGTCGCCCGGGGCGAGGTTGTTTTGGCGGTGTCATTAGACATCGTCAACGCTTTTAATACTTTGCCCTGGGCCAGTATTGAGGAGGCACTCCGCTATCATGGGGTGTCTCGCTACCTCCGCCGCATAGTCGGGGCGTATCTCTCCGACAGGTGCGTAACCTTCCCGGGTCAGGGAGGTATGACTGGTCGGCGAGACGTAGTATCCGGTGTTCCACAGGGGTCAGTCCTGGGCCCCCTCTTATGGAACATCGGATACGATTGGGTGTTGCGCGGTGCTCTCCTTCGAGGCGTCAGCGTTACTTGTTACGCTGACGACACACTAGTGTTAGCTCGGGGGAAGACGTACCGCGCGGCCGCGATCCTTGCTACGGCAGGAGTCGCTCAAGTCGTCGGTAGAATCCGGCGTCTGAGATTAGAGGTAGCGCTGCACAAAACCGAGGCCCTGTTTTTCCACGGACCTAGGAATGCGCCGCCTAGAGGATCCCAGATTCACGTGGGAGGTCAGTCCATCGGTATCGGGTCGAGTATGAGATATCTCGGTCTCCTCCTCGATAGCCGGTGGACGTTCGAGGAACACTTCCGGCAGCTGGCCCCCCGTTTAATAGGTACAGCGGGCGCGCTTGCCCGCTTACTGCCCAACCTGGGGGGCCCAATTCCATCTCCGGAAGTTGTACCTAGGGATCGTGCGGTCAATGCCCATATGGGGCCCCCGCGGGGCGGACGGCTTGACGGCCACCAAAATCGCCCACCTCGCAATCGCATAGGGCGAGGCCGTCAGAGCCATACGCGGATACCGCACGATCTCCTACGAGGCGGCCTCCCTATTAGCCGGACCCCACCCTGGGACCTGGAAGCGAGAGCCTACGCGTCTCTTTATCATGTACGCGTGGAGGCGCGAAGCGAGGACGATGACTGGCGCCCCGGGAAATCGAGGCGCTGAGGCACAGCGCCACCAGGTCCTAATGTTGACGAATGGCGCCGACGACTTGAGCGGCCGAGCCAGGCGGGCAATTATTAAGCCGTTCGGCCGGCATGGTCGAATGGCTGACCAGGCGGAGGGCACCCTAAGCTTCCGGCTGACACAGGTGCTCTCGGGGCACGGTTGCTTCGGGAGCTACCTGTGTCGCTCGGCCGGAGCCAGCAGCAGGGTGCCATCCTGTGGCTGCGCGACGGACACCGCGCAGCACACACTAGCAGTTTGTCCCGCCTGGGACGTGCCACGCCACGAGCTCGTCGCGGCCTAGGCCCGGACTCTCGCTCTCGACTATCGTCTGTAAGATGGTTGAGAGTGAGACCGGGTGGAACTCCGTCGCCTCATACTCGGCAGTTATGCTCGCTAAGGAGGCGGCGGAGAGGGAGAGAGAGCGGACCACCAGGCTCCTCTCCCGCGGCCACGAACCGGCGGCGACGGGCGGAGATGATCTAAACCGCCGTAAAGGGCCTGCGGGCGACGGACGCGGGCCGTCCGTCGCCCTGCACTATAGCGGCCCACGAGGTGGAGGCGCATCGTGCCGCGCACTCCCACAGTTCGTCGGGGGGGGGTAACACCCGCCCCTCCCTAGGGGTCTACTATCTTGACCCGCTCAGGCTAAGAAGGGCCCCTTATGAGGGGCCGACACCTGCCGGGTGAGCAGACGCAGTGCCGTAGGCAGTCCTCTCCCCGCCAAAAGGTGTAAGGAGGCCCAGGGGTTTTAGTCCGTGCAGTCGGCTATCCCACCCTACTCCCGGCTATATGGTATCCGTGGTCCCCATTAAAAAAAAAAGGAACTACTAAACCGATTTTGAAAATTCTTTTACCAATTGAAAGCCACGTTATTTGTGAGTGGCATAGGCTATATATCATTACGCTAAGGGCAATAGGAGCGGAGCAACAATGAAAAATATTTTAAAATCGGGGCTTTTTTTTTCCTTTTGAGAGCTTCCGCTGCGTCTTAGCCCAAATTAACTATTCCATGCGTACGAAGTCGCGGGCAGAAGCTATTAACTAATTATATCATCTATACTAATATTATAAAGAGGTAAAGTTTGTGACGTTGTGAGGTAGTAGGGGGTAATCTCAGGAACTACTGAACCGATTTGGAAAATTCTTTTACCAATATAAAGCCACGTTATTTATGAGTGTCTTAGGTTACATATCATCACGCTAAAACCGATAGGAGCGGAGCAACAATGAAAAATGTTTTAAAATTGGGGTATGTTTTCCTTTTGAGAGCTTCCGCTGCGTCTTAGCTATATTATCTATAATCTATACTAATATTATAAAGAGGTAAAGTTTGTGAGGTTGTAGGGGGGTAATATCTGGGGAGTCGGAGAAAAATGGTCGAACGAAAACGTTTCTTACGAACACTGCCTTAATTATGAGATATATATGATTGAGTTCTAGAGAAAAGTTGTAGCTTGATAATGCCTATTACCGCCCAACGAAGTGGGCACGGGTCGGCTAGTTTATTATATAGATATAGAATATTTATATGGTTACAAGGCGGCATTTCACGAGACTTAAAAAGTGATCCCACAGCTCACACTGCTTTAATCTTTAAATCAATCAGAATTTCAGACATATGTGCTAATCTCAAAACAATCAAATATGTATGTAAACTGCTTCCAATAAAACGCTGGTTAGTTGCTGAATAATTAAATGCTATAAATTGACAGTAACGTAGTCACCGCTTCGTCCATCGCTATCAATTACTTTTATGATATTTCGTACACTGGGGCTTACTAAAAATTCCAAACTAACATTTTCGTGATTCGTAATAATCAACAGCAATTTGAAATATAGCGCATAATTTGAAAGAAATTATCGCTTTTAGTATGATATATGCCTTATATTTTGTTTATTTTTTTTAGGTAGGTGGGTGGATACTAAAATATATTCTATGAAATTTCCAACCATTCTTATGGAAAATGTCGTTTATTGAAGCCTATTTTTGTGATCTATTGAATAGTATAAGTCTCCTTTGTAAGAGAGCATTATAATACTGTCATTGGAGATTTTCTCAGGCCTTTATATATATTTGAATACACTATTATTACATGATAGTTATTTGAGGAACTATCATAAAAGCAGCAAAGAAATTCTGCAATAATTCATCAGTTCTTTACTGAGGAACAAACAAGAATAATAATAATAATAGCAATAAACAATACATCTATACATCATGTAATCTTATATATTAATACGTGAAGCCAAAACTTTGTACCCCTTTTAAAGCGAATTGCACGAACGGATGAACGTGAAATTTGGCATAGTTAAAGTTTATATGGCGGAGAAGTGCACAAAGCTATTTTTTATATAGAATGCATTACAAGCATATTAACTAAAATATACATTACTCATACTACTGCTTGAATTTTACACAACATATGCACACATGCAAATGAAAAAGACGTTTTGACATCCTTCATCCTTCTTACGTTCCAATAACCTTTTTCAATATTTGTAACATGACTTATTTTCCACACCTTACATGACCTTTGAAATCAACTGGTCAAATTGTAGGTTAATTTTGTAATAATATAATATGTAGTAAGTATAAGTAAGTAATAAATATAACTATATGTAGTAATTGTATGTAACCACTGAAATAATAATTATTCTCTTTGGTCTTATTGAATGGTTGAATTTCAACTACTAGGCGACCAATAGTGATTTTAAGTTCAGATAATTTATTTCTAAAAGAAACATAATTTACTCTTCTTATATTAAATGTTGTAATTACTTATTATGTGTAATAGTAAGGTCTTATCATTATATCTTTATATATAAACTAGCGGGCCCGGCAGACGTTAGCCCGCCCTAATTATAAAAAATATTCTTGACAAATTATATACCAAAACGTTCCTCATGAATCACTTTATCCACTGGTGAAACCCGCATGAAAATCCGTTCAGTAGTTTTTGAGTTTATCGCGAACAGACAGAGAGATAGACGCGGTAGGGGACTTTGTTTTATACTGTGTAATGATTTCTTCTGTACGTTTGTATGTCACTGAACTCCTCCTAAACGGTTGGATCGATATTGATGAAATTTTGTGTGCGTGTTCCAGTTTGGATTCAAAATTGGACCTGGTAGGTGGCGCTGCGGTTGGCTTTTAGGTTTTTTTTTAATTATCAAAGCCGGACAACGTCCGCAGAGACCGCTAGTTATTTATATAATTAGACCAAATCAACGAAACGATTTATAGTAACTAGTGATCGATTAGTGTAGAAATGCTACGTCCTTCTCCACTTCTAAGACTAACTCAATACCAAGATTCCTCTGTAATTAGTAATAATTAATCACGCCATTATTATAAATACCTCACAGTTATGCAATATTCATAAATATTTTATATATTATTTCCAGAGAACATATAAATTAAAAATTTCGATCGCGTATTTATCATACGAAGGAAGTGGAAGGCGACGGGTCGTCGACGTTACGATGCGGAATATAAAATATGTTCCTATATATCATTGTAAGTTTAAATGTCGAGCCCGGGAACAAGTGCCAAGTCGTGCAAATTGCTCGCACATAAAATAAACATTAAGGCTCCCATGGCCTACTGGTCACGAAGTTTACTTTCATTGTCTATAATTTGACTGGTCCGAATATGTCTACCTCAAAGATATTATATAAATATATATAAATTAGAATCACAATCTAGACTATTTGTAACGATTGTAGAACTTATGAATCACAATGACATTCTCTTATATTTGTGTCTGCCCGCGACATCATCCACATGGAATAGTTACTTTGGGCTAACGCTAACTTTAACTCGCGACTTCTTTTTACGTAGAAGGTGAAAATATTTTTAAGAAACAATACAAACAAACGTTAACCCCGATTCAAAAACATTATTTAATGGTGTTTCGCTCTTATTGGTCTTAGCGTGATGATATATAGCCTAAAGCCTTCCTCGATAAATGAGCTATCTAAAACCCAAAAATTTCAAATCGGACCAGTAGTTCCTGAGATTAACGCGTTCAACCAAACAAACAAACTCTTCAGCTTTATATATAAGTATAGATTACCTACTACTCTTCTCTCTTACTTAACTCGAGCCGTCATTCAAATTACAATAACTTATGATAAAGTGGACCGATTTTAGTGAAACAAAGACTAAGCTGCTCTCGAGGATATGCTTTGAGGTTTTATTGTGAACCCAGTGTTTTAGGAGTGATGTGTGTTTATACAAACAGACAGACAGACAGCCATTTCTAAAAATGATTGAAATGTATTCTATTACTTATTCCTAAACACCTGCGACAATTTTTTCACGAAAATCGAAAACGTACAAACACGTTCGATTTACATCCTTATTATATGTATAGATATAGATATATAGAAGAAGATTAGACCCTTAAAGTAAGCTTCTAATATGTAAGAAAAAAACATGTGCGTAGTTCACACCCGATGGAAGTGGAACCTACAAAGAGTAATAAAATATGCATATAAACGATACACGGGAACAATACACCATGCTGATTATGACGCCTTATCCCAAGGCTTCGTAATAAGAAACACTGTATAATGTATTCTGTCTCCTTCTCTCGCACGTTAATTTCTATACGTAATATATCTTTTTAATGTTGCTTTTTCGTGTCATTGTTTGTTCACTTCCAATTTATTGAGTTTTTTGATTTATTTTTGATTTATTGAGTCATACTGACAATGGGATAAAAAGAAACGTGAAAATGAATTTACAATAATTTAACCTCCAACATATATTTTATGTATGTAATGTGTTGTATGGTTGGGTATATCGTTTTGTTTTAAGCAATAGGCTGAATAAGTTGCTCTGTAATAGAGAAACAACATTCAAAGCTATTGCTTCACTTTATTAATTATTCCTTATTAATTACAGATTACAACGTGAACGTTACAAAATGGCATCTAATTGTCATTATTCCATAGTTAATCCTGCATGTTTCTACCATAGATAATATATAGTTTAAAAAAAAAACATAAATATTTCAATAAATAAAAGAGTAAGAAATTCAAATAAAGATTTAAATGATCTTCATTTACATCTCCCCCACCACCCCCCATAGAGTGTTACATATCATCGGGTACCGGGATAATTTAATTGCTATAAAAGATTTTCCTATCCCTAAAACACAGAAAAACGTTCGTCAGTTTTTGGGAAAGATAAATTTTTAAGGAAAATATATTCCCAACATATCAATCATACTAGAATATAGCTTTAATATAGAAGGTATGTGCAAAACTATGCGGCACGCGAAACCATTCGAAATATCACGTTAACATTGAATCGATTATAATAAAAAATGCAACTGGTACAAAAATTATTGAATTGTTTTACATAAAATCTACTTTTCGGCCTTAACAGCAACCAATTATTTAAAACTAGTATTAAAAACAGCTATCATGTACGCGATGTTCACAACATAATCTGTAGGTAAAAATGGGAATCATTATTGCAGCAAAAAATGCTTTGGAAAATATTCGGATTTTATCGTTTAAAAAGTGATTGTTTTTGCATCTTTAATGATTATTAGCTTACTATTATAGTTAACAGCCTTTATAAGAAAGTGATATGAAATATTTATTAATAAATTGTTCTATTTTTAGATCTTTCACAGAAAACCGACGTGAAGTAACAGTGCTTGCATTGTTGCGTTTCGTTCGGTCAGTGAGAGCGCCGGTGGCCCACCTCCCCTCCCCATCCTTCTCCACACCTTCTTCCCCACTACTCCCCCACCACCCAAAAACACAGGCTGGCAACGCACTTGCGACTCCCCTGGTGATGCTAGTGTCTATGGACTGCGGTGACCATTCAGTATCAGGTGCACTGTTCGTTTGCCACCTATGATTAAAAAAAAATTAGTAACATTACATCAACCAATTTTATGAGATCACTATATCACAGACTTCTTTGTAGATCTATAAGAGGGGAATATCCTAATATATTGTTTTGTTATATCTCAAAAGAATCTGGTGGCATTTTCCTAAAACCTTCCTCATGAATCACTTTATCGACTGGTGAAAACAGCAGTTTATTGCGAACAAACAAACAGACAGACAGACGTGGCAGAGGACTTTGTTTTATACTATGTAATAATGATGATGGCGATGATATTGACTGCTTCTGGGGTGTGACATTATTGTTGACGATGTTCCTCTGAACTGTCAAGGTCGCAATCCCGTTGAACACAAATACCGTAAACACCCGGAACACTGATTAATGAAATTGCTCCTCTAAGGCTAATATTCACATGAAGAAATTTCCATAATTCTCAAACAAACATATGGGTTATTTCAAAAGGACGCCTTTAAAACGTCGTATCAAAATATAAATACCAGCTCCTCTCATCGCAATCCTCTTAAACCGTACAACTCCGACCTATTAAACTCGCTGGCAGCAATACATTCTCATCTGTACGTAATAAAATTAACATACGAAATGCAGACAGCACGACCGCCGTTTCCCCGCGTCACGTTCAGTTATATAGTGTTACAGAACTTTCAAAATTTCCCTGAAATATTTTCGTATTAAAAAATTTAGGTTTAGGTAAGTTTTAATCCTTGCAAAAGACTTGGAGCTTCTGATCAAGGAAAGCATCTCGATGAAACCACATCATAGTAGTAGGGCTTTTTCTAAGTCAGAATAACCCTAAGTTTAAAATCTGTCACCAAACACCTATTGGTGTGGTCCGACAATACACTTGAGAGCCAGTTCACCTCTAGGCTTAGCGTACTTACCATCTAAGACCATATCGTCGTTTAAGATCAGATGATATTGTGGTCAAACGAAGTATAATTTTAAAACTAAAATTCATATTAATGTAACTCAATTAATTTGCTCAGGAATATAGACGCTATCAGAGAATAGATAGCTTAGTAGGTGGTAGAGCCACGCTGAAGCTATTACTGGTGCCTGCATCAGTGGGTCGGCTCGCCCGGGTTACTACAACCCGACCCACAGAAACACCCACGTGAAGCAACATCGCTTGCATTGTTGCGTTTCGTTAGGTCAGTGAGAGTGCCGGATACCCACCTCCCCTCTCCCTCCCCGAAACACAGGCTGGCAACACACTTGCAACTCCCCTGGTGTTGCAAGTATCTATGGGCGATGGCGATCACTTAACATCAGGTGACCCACCTGTTCGTCTGCCTTCTATTATATAAAATCTTAAAATACGAATTTGAAAATTTGAACATTCGGATGGCGACGAATGAAATGATTTAGTTCCTACAATGATAACTAAGTACATATAGATTTTCTTATAACAAATTATACGATCTGTTGGCAAGATTGTGTTTTGATTTTTTAATATATTGTATCCCAAAGTATTTAATTGTTGCAAAATGCATACGCATCATTTTAATTTACAAAAATATCATGATTATATATCCGAAGATGAGTCGTGATTGCTGCGTTTTAAATGGCGCGACCTAATTAATTAATATTATAAGTTATTATAAATTAATATCAGATTTACCAATTTTCTCATATATTTTCAATAACTGACAGAGAACGTGAATCCATTTTTGGTCCACCAAAACACGTATAAGTGGAGTCCTAGTTAAAGATTGTATATGTAACTCGCATATTTTAGTACTTGCATGAAAAAGTGAGAACATTGAGCGTGATGTTACAGACTTTCGTAAAAAACAGTAACGACTAAGGGTTATCATTGTAATGCCTTTCACTCACAACAAAATAAAATCGACTCACTGTGATGGAGTCACTATGTGTACGGTTGTTACGACCCAATGGATTATACTGGACCTATATATACCTATACGGACCTACTACTTACCAAATATATAGGGATAAATTCTAGAACGCGTTATACTCAAGTGTGCCGCCATGATATACGTTATTCTTGTTTTATTGTAGTTGCGGCTGTTGCATAGACCAGTCTGCAATTTAGTATTCCTGTGATTCTCAATAATAAAAGTCCAGAATCATGCAGAACAGAACATAAAATAAAATATATTGTTGATTTTTATAGGTGGCAGAGCCACGCTGAAGTTATTAGTGGTTTCAGCAGCAGCAGGTCGGCTCGCCAGGTGCACTACCACCCGATCACAGAAAGCTGACGTGAAGTAATAGTGCTTCCATTGTTTCGTTTCGTTCGGTCAGTGAGAGCGCCGGAGGCATCACTCCCATTCCCTTTCCTCTCTCCCCAAACACAGGCTGGCGATGCACTTGCGACTCCCCTGGTGTTGCTAATGTCTACGGGTAGCAGTAATCACTTAAAATATCACTTAAAACTGTACGTATGCTTCCTATAATATAAAAAAATGATATCAGATTTTTTTTATTTCTTCTACAAGAAAGATCTTGTACTGGACTGAAATGAGCGGACAATAATCATAATGATGACGAAAATAAACCGACAAACGTTTTTTTATCGTTTTATCCGTCAGCTCCGTCAAAAAATTATACTAAAAGTGTGATGAATATCAAAAAATTTAAATATTCATGACGGGCAAGTTGTAAGCGAATTTTTCCCCCTTAGATACTTTATATTAATTTGTGAAAAAAAAATCGTAGTATTAACATAATTAAGTGGAAATTTTCTAATTAAAGGAGCTCTCAGATGTACAAAGTTTATGATACTAATTGAAGTTAAATATTTAATGAAAGTCTTCTCTTTGTGAATGTTTTATATAATTTTTTTAATCCTCTATTATAGCATCTATATATATTACTAGCTGTCACCCGCGGCTCCGCATGCGTCTTTCTTAAATGTATTAAAGAAATGTAAAATTGTAAGTAAGTGTGTATATAGAAATGTTTTTTCAAAAACATTTGTAACTACGTAAGTCCCGTGAAAATCAGTTCAAGCATTTCGGATATTCCACTGCGGCCGAAGGCGAATAAAAAACCTAAATTACTTTTTATGAGGTCTTCAATCTACCAGTGAATGTCCCGGGAAAATCGGTCCAACCATTTTGGAAATAGCAATGCGGACGAAGCCGCGAACAAATAAAATAGAATATGTCAACCGCTATAATTTCGGCTATCTGCCAGTAAAATTCCTGTTAAAATATGTTCAGCCGTTTTGGAGATTACCCGGAGCAAACAAACAAACAGACATAATATAATAATATCGACCAAATATAAAAAAAAAAAATTGTTATTTGTAGCTATATCCATTCAGCAAAAAGTTATTATTTATTTTTAAAAACACACGCTTTATTTTTATAATCCGTAATATATTGCAAATAAAAAACAAAACAAACAAATAATAGAAAAAATTTTTTGGTAAATTTAACAATTAAAAACCATTTTTTAAACATACTTGGCGTGCGTCATTGAGTACCCCAAATTTTTTCATGTCTGATAATTAAGGACAAAGAACTGGTGTGAGAAGCGATTTTACGGACAACAATTCCTCCTGCCTCTCCTCACCAAGTCATTGATCCTACTGATAATTATTTTGATGCAACCATATGAATCTATACATTAAATATGAAAATATTTTAAGTACTCAATGACGCACGCCAAGTATGTTTAAAAAATGGTTTTTAATTGTTAAATTTACCAATAAATTTTTTCAATGATTAAAAATCATAACGGCTACTTGGTCTGTTTTTTTTTTTGATTTTACATCTTTTTGTAAGATGATAATTTCTCCTTAGTATTTTTCTAAATGAACGTGTACTTGGCGCAATTTTTTACAGTGGAACTGTTTTTGTTCGGATTTTACCTCTTTTTGTAAAGTGAAATTAATTATTTAACAGATAAACAATAAATATCATGAAAATTATTATGTTGAAAATATAACAACTAACCTTTTAAAATAAGTTAATTTTATAATTAAGTTGACAATAATCCGGAGTTAAGAAAAGTATTAGGCTAAGTATTACGCAAGTGCGGTGAAGAATGCCACAGTAATAGTTTCAAGTAAATATTAATAATGGTACCGATATAATGGTACCGAATAAGAGTTACGATCGACAGCCAGTGCAGCCAGCTGATTAGATAATAAAATATATACTTACATAGTAGTGACATCTAGATGCGACTAAAAACATCGCAGAAGTATTCACACTGATCTGATGTTAACATAAATACTTTTTGGCAGCTTTAAATAAACTCAAACACGTATATGTATGGTAGTGACATCTGTATACGACTAAAGAGCATTGCAAATGTGTATATCCAAATCATTATGTTATTATTAGCATGATTAATTAAGATTTGTTATTTTGTTAAATCGTCATTTAAAACTTTCGCTCAATTTGATTGAAGTACCACTTATATCTGTACACCGCTCGAACAAAATTATACTTAGAAAACAACTGACTTTTACGAAGAAAGCAAACCCCAAACAATTTTAGCTCTTTATGGTATTGACTCTAATTAATAAATAAAACTTAATTTACAATAATACACGTGTGAAAATGTTTGATTGTTATTCTAGAAATATTATAAAAAATTAATTTTATCATTTTTCAAATTAAAAAATTTTTAATTCAAAAATTACTACTTTTCCCGCGGAAATTAAATGTTCATAAGATTGTAATATACATAAATTAAAATTTCAATTAACCTAACCTAAACTGTATTATCAATTTGAAGCTTTCCATTTCACATAAATTAAAAAAAGATTTAACAATTTTTGTAATTAAGAACATTGTAAATTCAAATTTAATACTTCAATGCTCAATAATTTAATGACAATAATTATAATAATGGCGATAAATATTATTATTACTATTATTTTTATCATTAATTTATTGTTACCATAATAATTATTATCAGTATTATCTTCGCTGTTATTGTTAGTATTGTCGTTATTATTATTATTATTTGTATTATTATCATATTTTTTTTATGAATAACACAATTCGTAGAAATCATAATTAACATTTGTTTTGAAAAGAATATCGTCGTTTCAAACTTCCGCTCAATTCGACTAAATTACTAATTTTTCATATTAGTAATCGTGCTGTATTTACTCAATGTTACTTCGACTGAGGGCCAATTCTTTGATTAATGAAATAATATTAATAATAATAATAATGATGGCATAATAATAAATGACAATTGTAAAAATAAAATTGTAAGTAAAATTTTGAAATTATTAAATAATATTAATAATAATAATAATAATGATGGAATAATAATAAATGACAATTGTAAAAATAAAATTGTAAGTAAAATTTTGAAATTTGAATTTACGCGCGCTTTTTTTTAAATCATCGTGTTAATAATTCATATTAGTAATCGCGCTGTATTGATTCAATATTACTCCAACTGAGGGCAAGTTCTTTAATTAATTAAAAAAATAATAGCAATAATGATGGAAAGCATAATTGAATTTAATTATTTTACAAATACCCGAAATTCAATAGTAAATGAATTTTAAAGTTGAATTAACCGCCTAATTTGTCAACCCTGCTGGGTGCATCAAAAGGCAATATAGTTTACAGCCGGACATGTAATAGAAATTATAAGGTACAATAAATTTGAATTAGAAATTAATAAAATATTTGAAATAATTCAAATTCGCGCCTTTTCGATAAGTGGTGTCACCTGCTGGATGCATCTAGGGACATCACAGTTCATTGCCGGAAAAGTAATGACAACGACCCATGCTACATATTTACATCAAATATCTACAACAAATCATACGTTAATACAGTGAAAGCTGTTAAAAGTTACCGTAGTTCTGTCTCAATTTCTCATAAAACGCTAAAAAGAGCGAGAAAGACGAACTAGGTAACTTTTAACAGCTTTCACTGTATTAAATTAAATAATAATAATAATAATAATAACAACAACGATGGCGTACATCGCTACACACCACAATTGCTGACTAAGAGTTCCAGTCCCACGATGCGGTAGGTGTTCAAAGTATTACGCCATCGCTATACAACACAATCGATGAATAAGAAGAATGCCGAGTACCCAGTTCCAAGTTGCGGCAGGTGTTCAAGCATACGTGTCAGCAATTTCCACAACAGGTGCACAAACTTAGTGGAAACGTTCGGTGTTCCGACTCCTCCATTCCCACATTGTTCATGTATAAATACTTGGACGGAACCAACAGAAAGACAGTGTTAACCTAATATCGGTAGCATTCATTATGCTATTAGTTTTAGCTTAGGTTTAGTGTGAGAGTTAGCCTAACATCGGCGACACTCTCACAATGTAGGTTTAGTGTGAGAGTAAGCCTAACATCGGCGATAATCTCTAGTTTTAGATTCATTTTTGTAATTTTTATGTTTAATAAATTCATTTATAGTAATTTGGTTTTTTTTGGATCCTCCGGCTCTGACCTTCGTAACTACGATAATAACAACAATAATAACAATAATAATAACAATAATAATAATAATGACATAAAAAATCATAAGAATAATGAAACATTAAGTAGAATAAAATTGCATTTAATTATTTTACAAATATTCAAACGAAAATTTTAGCAAATTGCAAACAGCAAAACAAAAAAACAGCAAACTGAATTGTACCAACTTAAAAATAAAAAAATTTGGAGCAGAGTAACTATCCAGAGAGGATCTGAGACACCAAATGGAAACGAACTAACTCTGATATTACACATAGTATACTATCCGCAGATAATGAAATCGTACCAACTTCGAAATAAAAAATTCGACCGAAATTAGTAAAATCTCTTGTAGAATCACAAAACGGGGGATCGGAAATTTTATAAATTAGAATAACATTAAATAATTATAAAAACAAAATAGTTGTTAGTGTTTTGTAGAAAGGACGAATAATTAACATATTTGAAGCTAGTGTAAAGTGTTGGCGTAAACGTAATAATAAAATAAATTAAGTTAAAAATATGGTGAGGTTATGTTGACATCTGACTCGAGAATAAGAGACACTGTAGCCTCACGCCTACACGTTCACACACATTATTACATATGTTGTTGAACGTGTACTTGGCTTGAGGCACTATAGTGCCTCCGGATAATTATGTTATTTATACAGTTTGTTTGAGATTATATTATATTTCCAATGAACAGTTCAAAATACTTATTGACGTTTTGGTACCAGTCTTTACGTTCTCTATATCCAATGTCACATTTATTTTTTTATTTTTTTTTAATTACTTTTTTGTCAACCATTATTCTTGATTATTATTGGCATGTTCGTGTAAGTAATAATACTGCAAGTGTCTTCTGATTATTTCAATGTTCTAACAAGATGGTTCGCCCGCTTGTTAGAATTTTCGAGGAAGTTTTTGTGCCATCTCGGAATTCATGCTCCGTGGTTTTATCTCTTATCTACTTCACTTATGCACAATAACTGAATTATATCACATAAAATTCCACCAATATTGCAAAATATAGAGTGAAATAATACAATATTATGAACAAAATATAAAAGCCACTACATGACGAAGATTAAAATAGGTCATACAAAAATATGAGAATATCAAACTACCGTTGTTTTTAAGTTGAGAATTTATCTCTAAATAAATTTCGTTATTTGGACTAAACAAATAATAATGTCTTATTCGTACACAGTGAATGACAAATTATTGAAGACAATTATTTTATTATTGACAGTGATAATAGTTGGTGTATAGAGTTCGCAAAATGCGAAAAAGCAAGCGTTATGTAACAGCCAATACATCTTCAAGATGCTCACGTTCAGTCAGTATGCAAACAACGAATATTAATTTCATTATCTCATCGTTGCAATACGACACAAAACAATAAATCACCAAACAGCAGAATAATTGATAACATTTTTTACAGCAGTTGTTGCGAAATAGCAACGTCATTAAATTAAATGCAAAACTGTTAAATCTACTCTTGTCACATGATATTGTTTAAAAAAATGTAATACAAAGGGATTTAGCGAGATATGTAAATGAGATTACATAACTAAACTTCAATTTGCAAAAAATAAAAGGTAGTTACTGAAAGAATACCATTTTTACTGAGGCTCAGCTATTATTTACATTATGCAAGAGGCAAGGACGGTAATTCATTTCAACAGAGACAAAAGGGCCGAGACTGCAAGCCCTGATTTGCATTTGAATTGGGAGGTTTATTGCATTAAAATAATAATCTCACTTCTCGACGTTAAACTTTTCGTGGTTTATTTGACGACCGTCTTAAGAAGGATTCTATTATACTTATTGAAGTGAAACTTCTAATGCGACTTCCAACAAGATTGCGTTAAACGTTTACCGCTACCATGGAGGGGGTATGAAAGCACTGTTGCGTTAAACGTTCAACGCTCCTGGGGAGGGGGAATAGAAAGAGACAGAGCGAGAAAAATAATCAAACATTTCATATCTTACTTTAGTTATCATAATCCCATTGTAAATGTTATAGATTTGGATATTTCTCCACTCGAAAATGATAATTAAAGAAACAATATGATTTCACTAAAAATCAATTTCTACCCCTTCCTATTTTCATTTCCACATTACGAAGTTTCACTTCTTCTGCGCGGAGAGACTACACGCACTATTTTTATTTAATTCTAAGTATGCATAAATTCGGAGGATCACTGGTTTCTAACTTAAACTAATTTAAAGACCTTTCGTAACTTAGGTCCAGTGAGCCGTATGAGCGAAATGTTATCTTTTGTCCGGGCTGATATCTCTACAAAGGCCGATTTTAACGAAACTTTTACGAAAATAAAGAAGATTTTTCAGAGTTTTATTTATATCACATCAGGCAAACGAATAGATGGGTCACCTGATGTTAAGTGATCACTACCGTCCATAGACACTTGGACCACCAGGGGAGTTGTAAGTGCGTTGCCAGTCAGTGTTTGGAGCAGAGAGGGGCGGAGGGAGGGGAGGAAGGAGGGGTACAGGAAGAGGAGGGGGGATGGGCCTCCTGACCGAACGAAACGCAACAATGCAAGCACTGTTACTTCACGTCGGTTTTCTGTGAGAGGGTGGTACTACCCCGGGCGAGCCGACCAATTCATGCTGAAACCAGTAATAGCTTCATCTTGGCTCTACCTGAGTATTATACTATACACACTTATACTAATTCTATAGGGGCCAAGTAGTCGTGGTTTACAATGAATAAAGGAAACTTAAAATTGGTAGATAAGTTATATGAGCAAGATCACAAATATCTATATGAATATAATGATAGAGTTCTGCAGCTGTACGTGAATCATGTAAAAAAATTGCAGAAATTTCGATCACATTTTTCAATTGAAATTTCTTGTAGCACGGTAGGGGAAAAAATTCTTTATGCGATACGCGTTAAATGTAAGATAGGTATGTGTAAGTATTGTATAAATAACTATCTGGGTGTTGATGTATACAAAAATTAGTAGATGTATAGTTATTACATCTTAATATATATATTTCTTGTGTGCGTGTGTATGTGACTGAACTCCTCCTAAACGACTGGACCGATTTTGATGAAATTTTTTGTGTGTGTTCGTGGAGATTCGAAAATGGTTTAGATTCACAATTGGACCCGGCAGGTGGCGCTGCGATCGACTTTTAGGATTTTTTTTGTTTTCAAGGCAGGACAACGTCCGCCCGGTCCGCTAGTTTTATATAATTAACCCGGCCTTATTTTGTCACTTAATTTAGGGGGCACGCTAATTTTTGAAAATTGTAAGACCATTTTTTTACGACCTCTTCTATAGAGACAAACCTCTATGCGACACGGTAACTGTTCAAGAAAGATAGATTAAATGTTGTACTTGGATCACTTACCTTGTAGATGGTAGAGCCACGCTGAAGCTATTACTGGTTTCAACATGAATGGGTCGGCTCGCCCGGGGTAGTACCACCCTCTCACAGAAAACCGATGTGAAGGAACAGTGCTTGCATTGTTGCGTTTCGTTCGGTCAACGAGAACGCCGGTGGCCCACTTCAACTAGCGCCCTCCCCTCCTCCTACCCCAAACACAGGCTGGCAACGTACTTGCGACTACTCTGGTGTTGCTATTGTATATGGACGGCGGTGATCAACATCAGATGACCCACCTGTTCGTTTGCCTCCTATTATATAAAACAAAAAAAAATAACTTTGACCTACTAAAAATATGGTTTTGTAATGGTTACCAAGATCGTTTTTTTACAAACTCTTTAATTTCTTAAAGTTTTTATGGCACAGTGTGACTGCGTGTGCCCTTACAAAAAAGCCCTATATATCTTTTTTTTTTTTTTTTTTTTTACTTTTCCCTTTTTTTTTTTTTTCTTTAAAATTCCTTCATATATATATATATACATATATATTATATTACGGGACTTCGTATAGTATATGATGAGCCAATGAATTTCAATCTCGTCCGCGTGTACGCACTGGTACACATAAAGTCATTTTTTGTTATATTTCTTAGACACTTAGCCCTTATACCAAAAAAGATTATCACGATATCTTAATTCCATATAAAGTTATTAAAGTTTTAGCTCTCCAACACGCTTCTAGCTCGATACAGTGACACTGTATTCGCTAGTTCATACAATCGCCACAGCTCACTCAACACACGGTAAGTACGCATTGTGGAAGAATTTTTACTACTCTTCCCCTTTTTGACTAGCCAAACGCGTACATATAGGGTTAGCTTAGCTCGTATGAATAGTTTAGATTGATACGCGGTATAGCATGTAAAGCAGCCGCACAAGCCGAAGCACACACGTACGCTCTTGAACTCGATGCTATACGGCTGAGTGCCTTAAGCGCTCGCCCGGAAAACCCTGTGACGCTGTAAAGACCCGTCAGGCCAACAAAGATAGTCAGAAAAAATATATATTCAAACTGCTAGCTCCCAATATTCGTATTTCATAAACTTTCATACTCGCATACAATAGAAATGGATTAACTCGCATGAAGAGAGTATAACGCTTTTTCTTATGTGACGTTTTTTACCAGGTAACTCATACCATAACTTGCATTGTGGAAATTCGTTCGAAAAATATTTATCTCTACACTCATTTATAATACCTGTTTATTATTTTAACATAACAACTACTACGATATTTTTGAAGTAAAACTTCTTATGCGAGGCCTTTGTGTGACGAAAAGTGGTGGAGATAAACACTATGTCGGATAGAGTGGGAGCAGTGTCTTCCTTGCCTTCGAGTATAGGAGAACAGTAAGACATACGCTTTTGGCGTTTCGTAGCCTCGAGGGTTCGTGTTGGTTGTTACCGGTAGAGCGAAATGAAATACAAAAGGCGTTCTGTTGACTATCCTTTGTGCAAATATGATTGATACAGGTTATAACACACTGTTATACAAATATTCTTAATATAGAGCCTCTTACGTTATGTCCCTACGCGTCCCGGGTGAAAAAGTGACAGCTGTCTGAGTAGCGCGTGGGTTTACATTTTTTAGGCCCCTGGTTACAAGTCTTTTGGGTGCTTTATTCGCAATGTTTTATATGCTAAGATTTATTAAACTAATGATATTAAAATTAAGAAAGGGCGGAACGCCACACGCTCTTCTCGCTTTATTTTTGAAGATTTCAATTCTACCGCATGTGAACTACACACATGTGTTTTATCATTAGTAACTAAAGGTTCGTTAGCAAACTAAACTACGCAAGTAATGTTTCGGATGTTACAAACGTTAAGTCCAGCGCACTATCAATACCGATTTTAAATTAAACTAAATATTGTAGGAAGCAATCACCGAAATATCAAGTTGCCAAGGTCTCGTGTTCGGTAAGTTTTCGTCCCAACTCGGTTAATGTTTCGAACAGTTAGCACGTGTCAAAGTTCACCGAAATTCGCCCGTTAAGCTGGAATTTTATGTGACGAGGGCAAAAGGTGGCGGGTTTAAAGGAAAGTTAGTACTTTGTCATATTTCGAGAGCCTGTTATAAGTCGGATTTAAAATACGATGTCATAATTCGCTAGCGAGTTTATATTGTTTAGCGTTCAGATAATTACTAAAGCTATAGATATAAAATGTATAGGAATACTAGGCTGTTGGCTGCAGCTTCGCAAGTGTTTACGTAGACTTAACCTATCCTCAGGAACTGTACTTTTTCTTGGACAAAAATACCCTCTGACCATATGTATGCAAAATATCATTAGAATCTGTTCATTAATTGAAGTGTCAAAAGTGTGAAAACAAACAGATAAATACTCTTTTACGTTTATAATATTTGATAGGATTACCAATATCGTATGGAATATTATTTGTATTGATTTTTTTGCTATTTGTCTGTCTGTATTCATTGTTATTTGTACTGTTCTATATTTTGGTAAGCGTACATAATAACAAGAATGTGTATTTGAAATAGCGAATTAAACACATTTCCCCACTTTATTTCATGTTACGATACGTGACCTTAAAATGCAAGAATGCATAAAACTAATAATTTGAAATAAGAAATTAAATGTTCAATTAATTAAGTAGTCATACTAGCGGGCCTGGCGGACATTGTCCATAATTATAAAAAAAAGTGCATGTGTACTTATTAAGTTACACTTCTTTGGCGTAACAAGATAAAAATCTTTACAAAAATTTTATCTTTCGCCTTATTCTACGTTTGTAGAAAAAAACTACACTAACAATAGAAAAAGGGTATATTTAATACATTGAAAGTTTTAATACAAAGAAATACAAAGAAACAAAATGTTGACTATAGCTATCTTCAGGGTATCGGTTTTTCGTGACGGTGTGCTCGCGCGTCGTAATAACTTCAGATTGTCGGTTTTTCGTGACGGTGTGCGCGCGCGTCGTAATAACTTCAGATTGTCGGTTTTTCGTGACGGTGTGCGCGCGCATCGTAATAACTTCAGATTGTCGGTTTTTCGTGACGGTGTGCGCGCGCATCGTAATAACTTCAGGGAGTCGGTTTTTCGTGACGGTGTGCGCGCGCATCGTAATAACTTCAAGGTGTCGGTTTTTCGTGACGGTGTGCGCGCGCATCGTAAAAACTTACTCTCATAATTTTTCCCTAACGCGCCAAAAGAAGTATATTCATTGTAGTAATGATTTATGACGCCAAGAGATGGCGCTTTTTATTTTGCAAACTAGGTATGGTTTGTGTATTGTTAAAATACTAGGTCATTAAGTTGATTGAATATAACTCTTGTCTTTTATAAATAAATATAGTGTTGAAAGTAAAGTGTTATGTTTTGTGATTGAACAAGTATAACTTCAAAAAACCTTGACAAATTTGATTAAATATATTAAACAGAAACAACGTGATAACTTAAGACTATTTGTTTAAACAAGTGACAATAATCGTGGGTGCACTTATCACACTGGACTTGTACTTGACCTTCGTATATGTACCTCCCTTATTATATATATACATCTATATAGTATACAGTATGTTATTAATTGAAGTGCGTTATGACTTATACTACAAAATTATAACCTAACCTAACCTAAACCTTCCTTATGAATCACTTTATCTACTGGTGTAAACTGAATGAAAATCCGTTCAGTAGTTTTTGAGTTTATCGCGAACAGACAGACAGACGTGGCAGAGGACTTTGTTTTACAATATGTAATAATAATAAATAAAATACGTCTTCGTAAGTTCTTACATTATTTATATTATGATGAGTTAGATATCGATCTGCATTAATAAGGCCATTGTCAATCGGGAGGAATGATTACCAACTCTTACAGTAAGTATGAACATCTTTTAAGAGAATATTTCAAAATGAAACCATAGCTTTTTTTTTTTTCGAACTGACTCCGCTATTGACCAAGCAAGGTCTTAACAGCTTCACCGGACTACAGAAACCATAGCATTTTTAATACATTCCTGGCTAGCTTAAGTTGTTAAGTTAAAATCTTAAGTTGTCCTTAAATTGTATCCCTTAAGTGTGTTCTGGCAGCTATACCGCGAGACATTTTCATTAGGGTTAGAGTGTTTTTACATTGTACTTTCACGTCAACGTTAGCCGAGTAAAATATTACATGGATGTATATAGAATATTCCAGTAGTTTCTCTAACATTTTACGAATACCACTATTTTTTAATCCCGGTAACGTTATGAAGAATGTACCGTTTACGTAGCACGCTCTATTGAAGTAGGGTCAGCAATCGTTAGGCGTAATTGGAATTTAATGTAAAGAAATGTATCAAAGGAATTCTCAAGATTGTAGAGTTAGAGAATGTACAGTCACAAAGAAAAATGTTAACGTGATTTCATTTTATATTAAAGTTATTTCAAATAATAGGGAAACTGCATGGTATGGTATACATGGTAATATAGATCTTAAACTAACCTTAATCAAAAATATAGTTTCTTCGTGGTCAGCAACTAACTAAGATCGAATACATCTGGATTAATTTAAAACAGAAAAAATCGGAGAAAGTTTTCTTTTCAGAAACCTATTTCATAAGCCTAAATACTAATTATTTACACTAATAAATCGATTTTAAGCTAACCTGAAAATATATAAAACTAGCTTTCGCTCTCGGCTTCCCTTGTGTCAATGTACATTTAGAACAAATCCCTCGAGAACAGCACCTTTTTCTAGATGAAAGGTATCTTATGTCCTTTTCTATGTCCGCGATAACGTGTATGCAAAAGTTCGTGACAGTCAGTAGAATAGTTAAGGCGTGAAATCGTAACAAACAAACTCACATTCGCACTTTTAATGATAGTTACAGAATATCTAATTTAATTAATGTTTTTATTTTATTTTTACAGTCAGGTTGATTTAATGCTTTCTAAGTAAACGTTTATAGATTTCTTGATACAAAGACCTTGAAGTATCTACGTATGATGTTAAAGAATCAACTATATAATTCAACGATGTTACTACGTACTCATTTATTACAGTAATAAGGACTATATAAAAGAATTAGCTGTGCCCACAGTTACGTAAGCGTGCAATTTCATGAAGAAAACTGTGGTTAAAAAAATCAACTTCGACGTTTTAACCTGGCCACATGATTTGTGAATAATTAATACACTAATTTTACACATAACACTAGGAGAAAACGTTTTTTTTTTTTTTTTTTTTTTTATTCTTCCTCCTTTTTTTTTTTTCTTCTTTTTCGTTTTATAAATATAGGGGGAATTTTTTTTTTCCCCCCTCTTACACAAAATTACAGTATGAAGCTTCTCTTAACCCTCCCTGAAGTTAGCTATAGTCACTTTTGTTTCTTTTATTTGTTGTTCGTATTTCTTTGTATTAAAATTTTCAATGTATTAAATACCTTTTTTTCTATTGTTAGTGTCGTTTTTTTCTACAAACGTAGATTAAGGCGAAAGATAAAATTTTTGAACAGATTGTTATCTTGTTACGCCAAAGAAGTATAACTTCTAACGCGTGTACATAAGTACACACACACTTTTTTTTAATAATAACTACTTCATTCGTGTAAATGTAGATTTGATTTATACTTCGGGAAAAGTACTTTTTTCCGGGTAAAAATATCTTACGACTTGTTCTGTGCTCCTGGGAATATCTATGCAAAATGTCATTATGATCGGTTTAGCAGTTAAGACTTTAAAGCGTAAGCGTATAATATTAGTAAGGGAATACAGTTAAGATTACTAGAGCTAAGATTACTAGAATCAGTTAAATCAATAAATATATATTTACATGTCTGTTACGATTAATTTGGTAAAGTAATAACACGATCGAAATAAAAAAAGTGTAATATTACAAATCATACTTTTCACATCGACTGTACCTCTTTGCTATATTTGCTGTGCGGATGTTCCGCTTGGCACCGGAAATGACTGACACGATACATCACGAGCATGTTCGCCTGCTCGTGCCTCGTTTGAGTGTCACGTGGCTTCGACACTACGTTACCCGCTTTCAGAACAAATATGGCGGATGTTAGGCTTGTTTGGCGGTTTCCGCTTTACGAATACGTGTCTGATAGATATTTATACGTCAAAGCGAACTGTTTGACGGTGATTCGGGGTTGGTTTCCGAGAAGGGTTTTTGATTTTCTTTTAGTGTCTATTTCGGAATTAATTTTATACTGTAATAAATAATTATGTTTGTTTATCTAAATAAAATGATTGAAGGCTGACATTGTGCGCAAATCACGGAAAAGGTACTCGTTAACATTTTTGGCAGCTCTGAGTATCACTATCATTACATAGTTTAAAGAAGAGTCCTCTGCCGCATCTGTCTGTCTGTCTGTTTGCGATAAATTCAAAAACAACTCAACGGTTTTTCATGCGGTTGTCACTAGTAGATAGAGTGATTCACGAGGAAGGTTCAGATATATAATTAGTCTACATCTTCTTTATTATTATGGCGGGACAACGTCTGTCGGACCCACTAGTAGTATATAAGTTAGAGCTTGCGTATAATAAAGTCAAGTGTAATTTAAAACAAAGTTACGATACTATTATAGAAATCAAAAATTGGCGTTTATTTATCGTTCAGTTGCATCGAAGTTATATAGATACAACATAATACTTTTCTTATACCTACATTTGTGTTATGCGTATTCAGTGTGTGGAGTGTTAATATTCAGAGCGGTCAAACAGTTTGGCAAGGACTGCTGATAGATTTCGAACTAACTTTCTTAGTTTTACTTTTCAGACACTTGGTGCTTACGAAAAGAAAATATCGCAATACTTCATCTATACATATTCTCTTCGGCTATTCGTTTAGAGCATTATAAAATGAAACCATTACAGACTCGTAGAAATGTAACCGATGTAATGTTGATATACAAATTGATACACGGTTTCCTACAATATTCAGATTTTCTACAAAAATTACCCTTGAGTGTCCCACGTATAGGCAGTCGTTTATTCAACCGGCAAACATTTCATCTACCATTAGCAAGAACCAATGTAGGCCAGCTTTGTCCTTTGTATCGCATGCTTTCTTTTTGTAATAGCTTACGTTTCAAATTCGATTTTTTTTGTGTTTCTTTGGCCTCGACTAGTTTTTTTTAAATTTAAATGTTTAATTTAATTTTTCTTTGTTTTAATAATATGTATTGATCTTCTTATTTTATACATGCTGTGTTCACATATAGCAGAGATCGTGTCCATTTCTGTTCATCGAACTCAGTTTTTTGGGCCTTAAATCAAGAAATATACATATAATAAATCTGTAACGAGACCAAATCTGTACATTAAATATTTTTTGAAAATTATAATCGGGGTAGATTTTATTATCGATATAGAAGCCAAAAATAATCCTTTTACATTTTTTGTCTGTCCGTCTGTCCTTGTGAACACGTATCACTCTGAAAGTACTGAACCAATTTTGACGAAACTTGACACAGTAATAACTAATAATTAATATTATAAAGTAACATCTAACTTTTTGTCCCATAAAATGCAAGGGGTTCTCCAGGATAACGGACGAGTAATAATTGAATTGCGAACGAAGTTGCACGGGTCAGCTAGTTTAATATAAAGTTATTAAAGTATTAGGAAACTGTGATTTTAATAAGCAATGTGCTTGCTTGCAATGACGTATGTTTTTTTGCTGTGATGAAGTGGGGCTAGCGGTGTAGTGCACATGCGTAAGATAACGTGGACAAAATATTTCACCATCTAATCATTCCATCATCATCTAGTTTATTTATTTATTTATTTACACATTATGCGTTAAATACGCAATGGCGGACTTAATGCCGAAAGCATTCTCTGCCAGTCAACCATTAGGTGATGCAGAGATAAATGTTGGTAGGTGTTATTTGGTGGTATAAGGTGGTAGTTTATCATCTAATCTTGAATAGATTGACACAACCTCTACTGGTATTCAGATATATATATATATATTTCCGATTAATCAATACAACAGACATACTAATAAAAACTCACTTTCAAATGGTTACATTCACAAATACAGAAAAATTACTATTACCACAATTTAAATTATAATTATAAATTCGGTAGTTCAAATCATACACTTTTAATTAAAAAACAATTCACTCATTACTATCATAAAACACTCATGTCTCACTCGGAATACTGTGTTACATAATAATCTCACATATTTAGTTAATTCAAATTAAGTTTTTATTTATTACATATGTTTGAGTCACTGTTTGTTTTAGTTCTCATTATATGAAATTGTGATATCTGTGATACGGTTTGTAACCAGTGCAGTTACCAATGTTACTGTCAATTATGTACACATTGACTTGGAACATTAAAATATTATTATTATTCATTGAGTTTCAATATTCAAATTCAAATTGAGTTCCAATTAAGAAAAGCCTAACTTAATAACAATGGCAACTTCTACCGTAAACCATTCACAGCATCCGGATGTAAAAATCAAATAATATTCAAATCTATATCTATCTATCTGTCTGTCTACCTATCTGTTTATCTATCCTTAGACTAACCGCCCACCCCGGTTTCGCAATGGTGTAGTAAAGATGAAAATGAGATCAAATCTTCCCTACGAACATTTAATAAAATTAAATGGAAACTATTTTTGAAGATATTCCTACCTACGCCTTCTGTTTCAGACACTTAATCACTTTCTTTATGAAAAATCTTTAATTCAAATGTTTCACTTTTCTGATTTTTCAAATATTTTTTATCATACAAACCTTGTCCTGACAATTAAAAATACAGTTTAAAAAAATTATCCTTATTTATACATATTATGCTTTTCCATAGGGGAAACATTGTAATGATAAAATTACTACCATTTTTTGGACCTGATTAACCTCGTGCAGAAGTGCCTCTTCAGCTTCACCGAGCTTGAGAACGATCGCGGAAGGCACTCCACACTATGAGAACTAACTCGAAGTAGCCAAGTTGGTCGAACCTCCGCTTAGGTAGTTGCCTTACATACGTTTATCGTGAATTTGGATCGAACTAACTAACTATATATATACGTGGCATGGAGTAGATGCTTATTGCACGCCAACTGGGATGAAAGCATGAGTAACTCTAGGTTGCGTAAGTCTGTGTTTTACTCACTGCTCAAGTATGGAAAGCGCAAACTTAGGTTCCAGTACCTCCGCTACAGAGATGTGACTAAGCGGCATCACATTAAATGTAACATACACTGAGAAGTGCTTGCGAAACAGAGATCAGAATGGCCTAACTCTGTTAAAAACGCGGAAGAAGAATTCGAGGAACATCGACTAAACAATCTCTATGCAAAACGCCTCTTCACTAAGAACCATCCCAAGCCTTCCTATGTTTACACCTTAAATTGTTTCGGTCAGTTACACTGTGCAACTTGTAACGTACCGTCAAGACATGATTAGATTTCGTAAGCCAAATTCGCTCTCATCCCCGAAACTAACAAGGTTCGCCGTTGACCGATACCACAAGGAGGACATCATCAACACATGTATACGTATGACACAATACATATAACGTGTAATAATGAATAAGACAAAGGTAAAAATACTAGACACTTTAAAATTTTTCCAGTGTATTGTAAAAAGTAGGAACTATTTATTGATTCCAACACAGAGTGCAGCATTGCGGGACTTTAAAAGTCAATAAGTCAATAACTCGGAGCGAGACCGCTGTGGGATTCCGTGCCTTGAAAAACTTTAAAACTGGCTAAACGAGATACATCGCTGTTTGTGGAAATATTTAGAACTTCGCAGTACGTAACTAGTGCTGCACGACTACTTATTCATCTTGTTTTGTTACTCTTTCTTTT
Source organism: Antheraea yamamai (assembly GCA_036509395.1). Taxonomy (NCBI): domain Eukaryota; kingdom Metazoa; phylum Arthropoda; class Insecta; order Lepidoptera; family Saturniidae; genus Antheraea; species Antheraea yamamai. The sequence goes on from AP028451.1 coordinate 6,450,374, forward strand.
GTAGGGTAATTGAGAAGGATGGCAGATTTTAAAGTAATTTGTATTGCACCATTCAGTTTATCATTATACTGAAATCGTTACGTTTGTTTAATACGAAAGAAATATGAAAAACGAGCGCGATGCATTTAATACGAAAGTACCCAAACTTTTTAAATGAAGTATTCAATACGTATTTAACTTTTTTGTAATAACACGGCAAGTGTCTAAGAAGTCGAACTAAAAAAGGTTAGTCGAAATCGAGTTGATAGTCTTTATGTAACATGCGCACAACCTCATACCCCTATTATTGTATTTATCATCATTACATAGTATAAAACAAAGACCCCTAACGCATCTGTCTGTCTGTCTGTTTGTTCGCGATAATCTCAAAAACTACTGAACGGATTTATATGCGGTTCTCACCAGTAGATGGTTGAGGAAGGTTTTATTTAGTATATAATTTGTCAAGGATTTTTTTATAATCAGGGCGGGACATCGTCTGCCGGGTCCGCTAGTAAAATTATAAATTCGAATTAATACGCCGTATAATTACGTCCCATTTTATATTTCTCATTCATGTACTAATTTAGGCTTTTACTCTTGTACTATGTGGTTTTCTCCAATAGATAGAGTGATTCATGAGGAAGATTTTGATATATAATTTGTTAAGGATTTTTTTTTATAATCAGGGCGGGACAACGTCCGGTCCCGCTAGCATAAAATATAGCTAACATAAAAGAAATATGTAACAGAAAGTGATATATATATATAATTCTTAAATATTATGACTTTAATAACGCTGACGTATAATTTTAAAGTATTCCAATCAATTATAGCATAATCAAAGAAAACATAAAAGCATTTTTCTATATGATAGATCCGTTAAATTCCTACGCTATTCGCTGCGTAAAATTTTATCTGAAATTTCCAATTTCCCGATGCGATCAACTTTTCATCCAAGTTTTTAAAGCGGAAAATGGCATTGCAAGCGATTTCGGTTTGATCGTCTATCATGAATACTAGAGTATTTTAATAAAGATGGTTAACAAAAAAAATCCTATCCAAAATCATACGAAGTAAATGATGTTAGTGGAAAACTTTAGTCGCTTGGCAAGTCGCGTCGCGTCGCAGGAAATATGAAAAACATATTGCGCACACTAAATCAGTTTTGCGACCAAAAAAGTTTCTCTCCCGGTTGGAAATGAAGTTTACTTGCATATGCAGGGAATTTACTAAAATAGCAATGTAATATGATAAGAAATACGTGGACGGAAAACTAAACCGCATTGCGAATGAAACAAACGTATGTCATTCATCATTACATCAACCTGTAAAAGATCCACTGCAAGGCTATTGGTCTCTCTTCACTGCTACTAATTTAAAAGTATAAATTCGAACTATATAATATAGTTCTGAAAAATCCGTTGGTGCCTAAGCTTCGAACCATTCGTCCATTACGTCTTTTTACGTCAATATTTAAGATGAAATGCGATTGTCGTTTAGTCTACACGAATATATTTCTCTGTTTTATACCTGATGAATGGAACCAGATCAAATGTTTTTATTCCATGCAAACTATATTTGTCACTTTCTTGTTTCTCTGTTTTGATTTTTTCCATAAAATAAGTATTAGCCTATCTAGAAGCCTTATAAAAGTATTAAAATTGCCAAATTATATCGTCGTTTTAGGTATCCAGTAAAAGAATCTGATAAATATAATAATTGGCAGAAAAACATAAACACACAGTCAAAGTCCTTTTGATATTTGATTTGAAAAATAAAGGAAATTGATTCAGATTCTGAGGAGATAACAGAGGAATACGAAATCATGAGTCCGATTGTTTTTTTTATAGGTGTAAGCAATCAGAGTTATAGTTGTCTCTCTCACACTCATAATATAGGCAGAGTGTAATGACGATAGAATCCTGTTGAAACCTATCGCTTGCAGACAGGGCTTCCTCTTACTCAGTGGCGTTTAACTTTATTGTCGTTATATTGGACCGTTATGGCTACAGTTTTATTAAAACGACTACCGATGCTGGGTGGTGTTTTTATATATGATAGGACCCAAACGAACAGGTGAGTCACCTGATGTTAAGTGATCACCACCGTCCATAGACACTTGCAACATCAGGAGAGTCGCAAGTGCGTTGCCAGCTCGTGTTTGGGGAGAGGTGAGAGAGGGGATAGGGAGCGAGGAAAGGGAAGCGGGCCTCCGGCGCTCTCACTGACCGAACGAAACGCAACAATGCAAGCGCTGTTACTTCACGTCGGTTTTCTATGAGAGGGTAGTAGTAATCCGGGCGAGCCGACCTATTCATGCTGCAACCAATAAGCAGCAGCGTGGCTCTACCACCTACAGGCACTTTATTTAGATTCAGACCATAGTACGTTAAGTATAACAGCGTATCACTCATGATAGTGAGATGCTCCGAGACCATAAAGTATATTCAAACAGAGTATAAGTACAGACCATACAAATCTGTACCCAAATACCGATTTTTCTACGCTTTGTAGGTGTTAGCATTTGACCATAATCTCATAATTAAACGACGATGTAATCTATGATGATAGAAATGCAAAACCTAGAGAGGACCGGCTGTCAGGTGTGGCTGTCTGAATATACCAACAGATGCTTGGCGAGAGATTTTGAACTTGTGGGTGGTAGCTAACCAGGCGGACATAGAAAAAGCTCTACTACAATATTATGAGTTTCATTCTAATATATAAAAATCTCGTGTCACGGTGTCTGCGGTCGAACTCCTCCGAAACGGTTGTACGGATATTTATGAAATTTTCAATGTATATTTGGTAGGTATGAGAATAGGTCGCAAAGTATATCTTATACCTCAAAGTGATTAGGGTGTCTTTATGCAGATTTTTTAAATCAATTTATCTAATTTGTTATCTATATTTTTGATAATTTTTATTTACCATCAAAAAATACACATAACCCCAAATTTTCACCTACCTAACCCCACCCTCCCAGTTTTTATTCTTGATTTTAATATTTTTGTATGAACAATATCCAAATGATATAATGGTCGTTCGTATTTCAAACAAAACGAAATGATTGATGTTGTTGAATGATAGATAGCGGTACGTCCGCCTTATCGAAATTTCTTCTACATATGCGTAAGTCATTCAATAAACCATCTAGATATTCGTTTGAGTGAGTCCCTGAATTGTATAGTTTCACAATTTAAAAAAATGAGAGTCGCTATAGTCGGGTTCTAGGTATTTTAAGATTTTTCGAGTTTGGAAATGCAATTTGAACCGAATAGGTGACCGATTTCACGCAGACGAAGTTGCGCGGGTCAGCTAGTGTTATTATATTTTTTCTTCTATATGTTAATACAATGAAAATTTCAAGTATGTTGTGTTCTGGGTTGGACTATACTGAATATAAGGTACATTGCAGTCAATCTATCTAGCTATAAATAAAAAAAATAAGGGAGTGAACAAATATACATTGGTACATTATTCTAAATCGCTACCTCATCCATTACCGTTCGGTGAAATATTTCCATCTTGAGACCTAAGTAATACTAACTTATGGGCACCGATTGAATTTTAAGCAGGTAATTGATATTCTTAGCTCTTAGAAATATTATATAAGCTAGTAGATATTATATTGCTCCTTATCCAGCCATAATGCTACATAAGTATTTGAAGTGATGGTGGCTCTGCGTGTAGCGAGATTGGACACCGTGTTGATTTTCATAGGTTCGAAAACTTACGAGTGAAGTGTTCCCTTTCAGTGAAGGGAATCCTGAAGAGTTCTATACAAGAGCTTGTCTAACTACTACCCTCAAGTTGAAAGTCTATCAATAAGCATCTATAGGTGTGTTCCGGCAGTTCCACTTAAAAGCCAGTCATCTCTATATTTAGCTTATTTACCATATTAAACCCTCCACGGTGTACCGTCCGCCGCATGGTAGGAATTGAACCTGCTATCTTCCTGAGAACCGCCACCATCGTAAGCCAGATCAACATTTACCATCAGATGAGGCAGAGTTCAATTGCTAAACTATAAACTATTCGCGTGAAATAGTTACAAATATTCATTCTTCATCAGAAATTCTCTCGTAATAATTGTAGTAGCTTTATTAATTCCAGACCGCTTTTATGTGAATTCTAGTAGTTTAATAAAGTCTATGGTTTATACGCAACGGAATCCGGCTAGTGGAGTGTTGGAATAACTCGAATAAATTTAGTCTAGAAAACACTAATATTTCATAACTATATTCCAGCTAGTTTTGTTAACATATATACCTTATTTGAGTTAATTTTTGTGATATAACTCTTTTACTGAATACGTTTTTAACGATTTAAAATCAAATGCTCATAGTGTGAGCTGCCATTTAGTTTTGATCTCGATTCTGTTTATATAATAGCTCTATAAAAGTCAGCGCACGACGTATTGGCGATGTTAAACATTGTAGTTCCAAATATTATTGCTTCTCTATGAACTATGTAATTTTTCTGGATTAATTGTGGACTGTTTTTTTCTATTACTACTTTATTAATTTCTATAATTATTTTACCGATCTAAGTTACATCTATAAAATATATTCATTGTAACATTTTGTTACCACAGCTTGATCCATATAGAAACGCGTAGTGATTCTATAATACTTGGAGACATCTTCTATCTGCCAGTAAAAGTCTCGTGAAAATCGATTCAGCCGTTTCGGAGTTTAGCGCGAGAAAACGGCAGGCACTCCAATTTTATTTTTATTATAGATTCCAATGCAGAATCCATGTCCTAACGCAATGCGTTAACACCGTGTCGTAAGCACTTCAGTATTTATATACGCAAATTAAACATTTGAGTTTGTCACATAGGTAAATTATTTTTAGCTATTAAAAAAATCCTTTTTTGTTTTCTTTGTTCAGAATTATCTCGCTGTAGTGAAGTGATATGCATATAACTAAAACACACATCGGAGAAAAATCGATAAATGAAGTAGTACCCTGCCCCTTTGGCGATGTACATCTAACTCCACTTGCTATTATTTTTTTATTATTCTCAGTTATTTCTTTTTATTTCTCACATACAAAACATAGTTAAACGCCAAATTTTTAATAACACCTTAAGAAAGACTAAATATTTCTTAGTTCAAAAACAAAACTTCTCTTCTGACTCGACTTGTAAATGCCTAAAATAATAAACTAATGACAATTTAAAAGCACTTCGCATTCTTTGTGAATTCTCAACCCTATCCATTCTAGTCACGCCATACATCCATCTTAACATTCGCGTCCCTGTCACATGTCATCTTCGCTCATCCCTCTTTTTCGTAGCTCAGCAGCCAAATCCATACAGCATGACTAGTCTTATAATAGTTTTATACACTTTCCTCTTTAGTTTCAGGGACATACGTGGATCATAAGCTACCCCAGATACTTCTCGCCATGACATTCGCCCTAAATTTATCCTATTCCTTTATTTATCCTATGCTGCCGTTGTTTGGGATCGATATGTAAATATCTTTATCTTATTTTGTTCTGAAGACACTAAATACTAGTTTCAAGTATAAATAGAAAGACAGATAAATATAAAAATAGTTTCTTGTTGGAACTACCAAATAATTAAATTAAGCGATCAACCCGTTCAGCAAATATGTTGCAGTACTGCAGTACTGAGTTTCGATGGAAGTATATATATGGTATACGGACGTTCGTCGGTCATAGTAATGTAACAAAATTAAAAAGAACAAACCTTTACGTTACCAACAATAACACATCATATATCACATCAAATGGGTATATTTTATGGTTTATAGATTTATTACATTAAACCTAACTTATAACATTGTGGAACGCAGCACTTTCAAACATTTTCTATATAAAAATAAACAAAAATGAAACAAATTAGAGTTTCAATAGGTTTTCATTTTAATTTAATACGTTAAACCTAACTTATACCATTGTGGAACAGGCCGATTTTAAACAGGCTCTTCACAAACGCGTCCAAATGAAACAGACAATAATTTTAAAGAAAAAGGTCCTGCATAATCAAAGAGAAAGGTACTGAGCGTATTCTGAATTTAAATAATTTAACGATATACAAAACTTTAACAGTAGCGAATTGTACAAAACGATGTGCAAGCAAGCCGTTCTCTTAAAACAAAGCACGTAATGCCTAGTAATGTACCTAGTTAGTTAAGTTTGATGCAAGAGGTCAACCGATGCGCGCAAACTTACTATACGAAGCGACTTTAATTTAGTTTAAGATTATCTCTTGAGATGCTTTTTAAACTTTACTAACTTCTGCTTGCGACTTCTGTTCTCTAAAGGAAAAAAAACGGTTTTGAAACATTATTCATTGATGTTCCGTTCCTATTGGTGTTAGCGTGATGATGTATATCATATAGCCTTCCTCGATAAATGAGCTATCTAATACAAAAAGAATTTTTCAAATCGAATCGATAGTTCCTGAGATTAGCGCGTTCAACCAAATAAACAAACTCTCCAGCTTTTTATATTAGATTAGAGTATATATATGTTTTATTAATTGGTAACAGTATCACCTGGTGTTAAATGACGATGTGATTAACATCGTATACATGCTAAGCCTAAAGGGGGCTGGGTCTCAAGTACAACCACCGAAACAAATCTATTGGCGACAGGTTTTCTAATTGAAGGTGATAGTTTACTAGATAGACCTAATGTTCTACCACTCGACTGCTATAGGAGTTGCACAATTAATAACGTTAACATATAACGGTATAAGCAGATTATACAAAAGTGTGGATGATGAAAAACGAAAATCAGTTGAACTATTGACACATTAACGCCCACATTCCCCATTTTAAATCTTATTAATATTTCCATTGCTATTCAAAATTCACAATCATAAATTTTCAATGTATTATCCTGTCAAATATGAATATTAAACACACACACACACTTACACGCACATACACACACGCTCTCACTTTTTTTTTCTTTCTTCTGCATATGACACTTCACATATATCAATATATATATGAATATACACGTGTACTATATTTTATTTGAGGAACGAAATATGTTACTCTGGAGGTGAGCGACATTGGATGCGATACAGGACAACTAATGCAGCTGATATCGGTCCTTTTTCATATTGTACAAATTTTTCGGTTTCAATAGATAAATGTAAATGTAAATAAATAAATAAAAATGAAATTTTGGAAAACTTGAGGAGTTTTTAAATGAAGGGCTAAAGGAAAAAACTGGCTCAATTTTTTCCTCTCCATTCAGATTGATTTTTTGGAGTTTATCTCCATAAAATACTCATTTCATAATATGACTATTTAAGATAAGTGTAAAACACATTTTTTTTGTTGTATCCCTTCTTTAATAGTAAATAATTAGCTTAGTCAATGACTCGACCACGTCGGTTATCATTATTAGGCATATTTTATATAGAAAACAATTCAAAATACATATAACAAACCAAATTTCCTTTCAAAATCATTCATTCTAATATATTCAAGTCCACTACAAAATGCTTTCAAATTTAAATTGTCTATCCTGTAATGTTTTGTAAATGTGACTTAGTCAGTTTTTGCCTGTAACCCTTCAAACGTTTTTGAGGCTAGGAGAGAGATATTTCATAGCTACTAAACGACGTATTAACAATTCTAACATTTACCATTAAAAACATTTGTTAATAATAATCTCTATAATATTATTTTGAAGTAAAACTTCTTTAGGCGCGACTAGGACGTAACTGGACGACAATGCAACGGAAGTCCGTTACGGCAATATGGCGCCACGCTCCTGTACCATCCGATTAGATAATAATTAAACATAACCAAAACTTCTATTAAATCGTTATTAATTTAATCCCCTATTTATCATAGTAATCTGTTCGTACTTTTCTATAATAGGTCTTTACCTATGAAATTGCCGTTCTGCAGTACTGGCCAATTCATATCAAAATAATTTTTGTTTGGCTAAGAATTCTAATTTCAAATTAATTTTATTTTAAAAACATGGAATTCTTTTTCCAAAAGTAGTCATTTGTTTATTGATTACTGTTACATTTTCATCGCATTTCAATCTTTTTTGTCATCATGGATACGTTAAAAATTCGAGTAATTATGGAATATGAGTACCGTCGTGGCAGCAACGCGGCACAAGCGGCACGCAACATCAACGACGTTTACGGAGCTAACACTACAAACCAAAGCACCACCTGTTATTGGTTTGCTCGCTTCCGTTCTGGGAATTTCGACCTGAAAAATGAACCTCGCGGTCGTCCGAAGACTTTGGTCGACAATGACGAATTAAAGGCCATTGTGGAAGCTGATGATACACAATCTACGGCTGAATTAGCAACAGCTTTCGACGTTAGCGTCAATTGTAAAAAAGGTAAAAAAGCTTGACAAATGGGTGCCCCACGAACTCAATGGTCGCCAGCGCGAAGTACGCGTCGAGACGTGCCTTGCACTGCTCAACAGACACACAAATGAAGGAATTTCGAACCGCATTGTTACATGCGATGAAAAATGGATTCTGTTTGATAACCGCAAGCGCTCAGCAAGTTGGTTGGATCCTGGTTCAGCACCTAAACAATGCCCTAAACGAAAACTTACCCCTAGAAAAGTGATGGTCACTGTTTGGTGGTCTAGCGCCGGTGTGATTCATCACAGCTTCTTACCAAACGGGGTGAGCATTACTGCAGATGTGTACTGTGAAGAACTGAACACAATGATGGAGAAGCTGGCACATCTCCAACCAGCATTGGTCAATCGCTCGTCTCCGCTGCTCCTGCACGACAACACGCGACCTCATACTGCACAGCAGACGGTCTCTAAGTTGCAAGAACTGGGGTTGGAAGTTCTCCGTCATCCGCCCTACTCACCAGACCTTGCGCCTACAGACTACTACTTTTTCCAGAATTTGGATAACTCCTTGGCGGGAAAAAAATTCAATACCCGAGAGGCAGTACAAAATGCCTTTGAAGAATTTGTTGCCTCCCGTCCAGCTGATTTCTTTAAGAAGGGCATCAATAAACTGCCACTGCGTTGGCAAAGATGCATTGATTGAATGGGTGATTACTTCGATTAATACAAATAAAAAATACATGAAAAAAATTAGTTTAAATTTTTTCATACAAAACAGCAATTTCATAGGTAAAGACCTAATATTTTATTTCATTTATAACAAAGAGTTGCTAATAATATTTCCTGTGTTATTTAAGTTCCGAATTAGCTGATAGATGGCACTACAGATAATTAAGCTTTGATTTAATTTGTTGCTTACTTACATTGAAACCAAACAGCAGGACGGTCGCGCGCCCATGTATACATAATTAATTCTATTGTATGATTTCTATTATTATTTAATTTAATATTTTACTTCAATCGTGTATGACAGTTACACGCACTCATTTTTTTCATTTCGCTATTGAGGTTCAAGTTATTTAGTATTTACTGCAGTTCACCACTGACTAAGCTCACAGCCTACTAAGTTAATTTTATTCTTAACTTGTAGAAGCTAAAGTTATTACAGTATATACGTATAATAACGACACATAACCCATTCTGATGAATCAGTCGAACAATCGGTTCAATATGTGAATCATTTCCATATTAATACGCAAATTGATAATATATGGACGTAAAGTCATGCGTATCTATTTATCCATATTGACGTTTGAGAGATGCGATGACGGTCCAAGTTAAGATATACTACGGACTGTGGAAAACACAGCTTAAAATCCCACACGGCCACGGCTATATTTTACTATTTCGTTCATGTTAGTTGCAATGTTAATGTTAGGTTAGTTCGTTTAATTAAAAAAAAAATTGTGTGTGGAGTCCCTCCTCGCGGAAGAAGTGAAACTTCGTAATGTGGAAATTAAAATAAGAAGGGGTAGAAATTGATTTTTAGTGAAATCATATTGTTTCTTTATGACAAACTTTATTAACATTGCCTACGATTCACAATTGATCGCATCTTTTAATTATCATTTTCGAGTGGAGAAATATCCAAATCTATAACATTTACAATGGGATTATGATAACTAAAGTAAGATACGAAATGTTTGATTATTTTTCTCGCCCTGTCTCTTTCTATTCCCCCTCCCCAGGAGCGTTGAACGTTTAACGCGACAGTGCTTTCATACCACCTCCATGGTAGCGTTAAACGTTTAACGCAACCTTACTGGAAGTCGCATTAGAAGTTTCATTTCAAAAAGGGTTGTCTGTGAAGTCGGTTTAGGGGCGATAAATTTATGTCATGACGTCATAAGAAAATATTCATGAAAGATTGCAAACTTTTATGAATTTAATTGAATTATTCTATATATAGATAGATGCGTCACAAGCCGAATGCTTAGGCTGATCGCGCCTCTATCGCTTGCTCCGCGCTCTCGCTTGCACGCTCGGTTCAGGTGAAACGTGATAATGAGCCATTCTTTTTCGTGCGTGCCGTAATAATGTAATAGTTTACAACTAATGAAATGTACATAATAAAAACTATAATTGATTTAAAAATTAAAAAGAAAACAGTTATTTCATCGATTTGAATTTTCACTTCTGTCGACATTCTTTATGACTGTCTCGTTTTTTTATACTATTGTAATGCAGCATGTTATAATGCTATATTAAGTTATAATTATCCTAATAAATAGATGTCATAGATGCCTGTGATTTGTAATATTACACTGTAATTGTATATTAGAAATAGCTAAGAATACATATTTATACCTTTATCTTATCACTATTTGAAATCAACCGCTGTACTTCAAAAATGATAAAGAATCAAAGGCGTCCAAAAAATAAGTATCTAGAACCAACTACGAAAAATTTTGCATCGAATATTCATAGTCCTATGTCGATACATTCAGTAGTTTCAACTTCATGGATTTTGAATGGAACTGTATTCATTATATATACTAACAGATTATATTAGTGTGCTAAATATACTATAAAATGAAATAAAAATAAACGACAGTATAATAATAAAATAGGTATTTACCGTATCTGTTATTTTGCGAAAACCTATTTCCATTTAAATTTCAAATTCGAAAACACAGAACTGTACTTATATAACATTGTTTAAAATTATACTTAAATAATTTAGTTCAAAAACGTCTCCAATAGGATGTTACGGAAAAGTAAATTTCATTAGAGTACAAGGAGATAAAATTTTGTGAACAGTAAAAAGCGTCGTTAGAAAATCGTCTTGGAAATTGGACGCCACATGTTACAACGTGCGATGCCAAAAGCAATAACAATACGGGCGAGTTGTGAACGCTGCGTTTCTGACCGAATCGCTTCCCGTATTGAACGTCCCGAGTCGATCTAGATATCTGCAATCGCTGTCGACCATCAATGTAACTAATTGGCCGTGTAATTTATGCGGCCGGTCACTTTGACTAATGACCGTAGTTTGCGCCTAAACCGCTTGCTTTGGTCCGATTTCACGGTTGCTTATATATTATTCGATAGTTAGTCTCGCGGTTTTATTTGAATATTTTATTTAAATTTGTTAAAATAATGATGATTATATTCACTATGAAGGGAATATTTATACAGAGATACCTCTTTAGAATGTTAAGGGTTTGATTTTATTTGTATTTAATGATAAACTATGCATTTTCACTGAGTTCTATTCAGCTTATATCATGCTTATAGGTATATAATATGGGCGTCATAAACATACAACCAGTTTTAACAAATTTTAACAAATATGTACTTTACCTACGTTTCATACTTCGCACGTGGGGTAGTCCATTTTTCAGTCATAGTTTGGGCTTGACCATAAACAGAGTTGACGAGAGTAATACCGTTGAAGGCTGCAGTTTGGAAAATAGACAAATGGAAGCTTTATAATTAATTTCATAATGATTGTTTCATTGAAAGAAAGTCTATTGAATCTATACAAGTATAGAAACCATTAACGGAATATCGCTTCTATTTCAACGAAATTAAACTGATATTTGCTCTAAATCTTTCATATTTTATACTTTCTTGTTTGGGGGTAAGATACAAGAGTTTTGTCATATCCGTTATAGTGTCATACTCAGGTGCGTTGCGTTTCAATATATACAAGCGTATCTAGTAATCAGACGGTGTGGTAAGTACAGTTCTATTCGCGACTGGATAGCGGTTAGAACGAAAAAGTAATTATTTATTTATTCGTAACACCAAAAAGATTTATACTAGAACATTATTTTTCTTTTTTATACTTTGTAGATTCTAGCATTAATCACAATCTCACCTGATGTTAAATAATGACGTAGACAAGTTGATCAAGACGCTAAACGTACAGGGCACTGGCTCTCAAGAGCAACTGCCGGAAATACACTAACAGTATATGCATGTATATTAGGGTAGTTCATTTCCGCAAATATTTTTTTTTTCGTTGCTCATGCAAAATATTAATCTACATATAGAAAAAAAAATTCTCACCAAGTTTGAGCTCTTAATATTAATTTTAAGTACTTACAATTTAAATTTAAAGTTTTACCATTCAAAATGCATTTATAAAAATCTTTTTTTTTTTCAAATTTCTAATGCCTACCCGGCTTTTACAATATTGCAAATCGGTTTGATGGAACTTGTGGGGAATTTCACGCTCTTTAAAAAGTCTTGGTGTTTTTTTTGTGTAACTCGCACTGGTTCACCAGTAGGAGTCGTCAAAGTACAGTTTTTGAAAAAAATATATTTTTATATATACATTGTATATATATGCTTGGCGGCATATTTTCAACTTTGGAATGGTAGCTAGACAGTATACTAAATGCTATGCTATATACTATTACTGTGTTATTGTATAATCATGAGGTTATTATTCGCTCCAACTACGCACGCAAGGATTCGAAACTATGTCGAGCAACACGATGCCTGAACATGCTTGCAACTAAGTCCTCATCGCCTCATACATACATTTATTCAATACATATGTCTGGAAAGAATGAGTGCAAAGGATTACAATTTCAGTCATAAGTACATCCCATTGCATGCTGTGAATTAGTAACTTCGTTACAGGGTTAAAAGTAAAAAAAAATACTAACAGTATGAACAAACCTATTTTAGTTTTTATATTTACGTATCAAGGTGGAAATTCGTCACAGTGCCTCTATGTTATTTTGTGACGCTTGTATATTCGTCACTGTATATCTCAGCAGTTTGTATTGCGAAGCAGCATGATAGCTTCGAATCTTTACGAATGAGTCAGGTCTTTCAGTAAAAGCAACTTCGTCATGAATTCATAATGCAGTCGTAGGGCTTTTTATAAACCCGCCTGTCTATTTATCACTCTGAAGTTGGAAATCTATCACCAATCACTTATACGTGTATTTCGGCAGCTATACTTAAGAGCTAATTCGTCTAGATTTAGCGTGTCTACCATATTAGACCACGTGGTCTATTAACATCAGATAGAAGTATGGTGAAACGCTAAAGCCTGTGAAGTAGGAAAAAAATATGTATCGTAATATTATCCTGTAAATATAAAATGAAAACTCATAAGTTGCATTGTTCGTGGAATAAGAAACGGCGGAGATTTTTACAACTTAGCTACTTTATGTGGAAGTCTGTAAACTACAAAGAAATAGTTCAGCAGAGCTTAAGTCGCACACAGCTGGTTTATAACGAAACAGTAAATAGAACCAACATTTAGTGAGAATTTTTTAAAGTTTTTACAGAAGAATGGTGGAAAGATCATTAAGTTTCAGAATGTATAACTTATTATAATGATTTTTAGTAAACGTTTAGTATTCATTTAAATACTTCTAGTTTTAATGTTTGTTATTTAAGATACAGGACTTCTATTCATTTTATTTCACTACACATCAATGGAGTTCTGAAAATAATTTCATTTCCAATGGTTTTATAATTTGTAACAAAATAATTTAATAGATGTTTATGATCACGTCCATAATTAGTCTTCGATTTTAACATTTTAAAACAAGTCTTTAATTATTTTTTTATTTAAAAATCTTCGATTTTTTGACTATATTTATGTACTAGCTTTTGTCAGCTCGTTCGCGCAAGTTAATGTAAATTTGGCCTTTTCCTCGGGGACAGTACTTTTTTCTGGGTAGGGGGAATCCTATGTCCTTTTTCGTACTCCTAACAACGTGTATGCTAAATTTTATAAGGGTTGGTTGAGCAGTTACTGATTGCATTAAAAATAAAAAAAATACATAATAAAAATACATACCTAGAACGCCATTTACTCTTCTTCCAATCAGAACTTTTCCTCAGAGACGTAATTCCTGCGGAACGACTGAAACTTGTAACTCGCTATTATTTCATAAGAAATACATTATTCAAATTCGCAAACAGTCCGTCGGACGTGTTAAGTTCTTTTTAAAGTGATGCAAGATGGATGAGAATATCTGAGTTGGTAGTTTTTTTTTACGTTGAAGAAGATAATGTACTGAAATAATTTTAAAATCTCTGTTTTTATTCATGAATCTAGATTTACTTGATATTTTCGAGAATACCTCCATACAGTTCATCTGCTTTTAAGTGATTATTGCAATATATAATCACTGAAATTCATGGACATCTACTATTTATGTTCTTCTAGCGGGCCCAGCACCCGGTGCATGCCCTGATAATGTAAAAAACCTTGACAAATTATACACCTAAACCTTCCTCTTAAATTACTTTATATACTGGTGAAAATCGCATAAAAATACGTTCACTAGTTTTTGAGTTTATCACGAACAGACAGACAGACAAACAAACGTTGCAAAGGACTTTGTTTTATAATATACTAGCGGACCCGGCAGACGTTATCCCGCCCAGATAATAGAAAAAAACCTTAACAAATTATATACAGCAACCTTCCTCATAAATCACTTTATCTACTTGTGAAAATCGCATGAAAATCCGTTCACTAGTTTTTGAGTTTATCGTGAACAAACAGACAGACAAACAAACGTGGCAAAGGACTTTGTTTTATATTATGATGGTGATGATGATGGTGATGGTGACGATGATGATGATGATGATGTTGATAGTGATAGTAATTGAATTGTGCCGCAATGCCTGCAAATATTAAAGATCTTTGTTGTGTTTAAAAATTATACATTTCATTAAGATTTTAAAGTGTTCTAAAGGAGATACGTCACCTTAAATTTGCAGCAACTATGAATGGCATGTGTTTATTAGTAGTGAGCTATGTATTATTCTAATAAACAATTCTAACTTACTAACTATTCTAACTTAAAGGTCCAAGACGGCAAACACGCTAAATTTAAAGGGACTGGCTCTCAAATGCAACTGGCGGAACACACACTTCGTGTATGCATAGGTAGGTGCTTCATCATCAGCTTATAAAAGACTCACTGCAATGCCATAGGCCTCTTCCCGGAGGAAGGTATGGACGTAATCACCACGCCAGCCCACTACGTACTGCCGATTTCAAACTCTGAGAAATCTACAGTTCTATATTTTCCCTAATACAGTAAAGTGGTACAGTGGCAATATCCAGGAACACTGACACCTGTGTCTACTATACCGACGTGACTGACGACGCGGTTAGTAAGTTCATCCATCGGGCCGTGGACGCTCCGGCGCGGGACATCGTGGATTATAACCTAAAGATGGCCATAAAGGACCAAAATGAAACCGCCATAAAGGCAATAACGTCATTACAAATAAATATATAAAATAATAATAAATAAATAAAAAACACCCAATAGCTGCTCAAAGATACAATTTATGACGAACACATTAAAAAAAAAGACGAAAGCAAAAAGAGGTGCAGACTAAGAGTCTGCAGAACAGAAGAAGAAATACCAGAGTTCGAACCTGCGGACGTCGGATTGATATTCCTCTAGATCATAACAACTTAGGTAGGTTTTTTTTTATTGTAGCGCGAAAAAGTGACTGCATTGTGCCTGATGGTAAGTGTAGTACAATTTAATAACAATGGCAACCACCAAGAGACAAACTATCCATTGCCGGTCGTCGCTGTCATGCGGGCCTGCGTGTCTTTTCAGGTGCTTTACCATTGATTTTCAACTTGAGAGAGACTAGTAGCGGGTGGGAAGTTAGTAAAAGGCTATGAGTTCATCACGATGCTTTCTTTCATCGAAAGCTCCGGTTCGCCCTTAAAGTTTTGAACCTACGTCTATCAACACGGTGCCCAAAGAAACTAACCATTAAGCGATCATTGTTTCGAATTATCGAATCGCATTTTGAGTTATAACAATTTTTTTGGTGATCCTTGAAAGGCTCTCCCTAGTATGGGTTCACTTTTTGTCCTCTAACTGTATGGTTGTAAAGCCCCTGGCTTCATATAACTTGATTCTTAAATCGGGAATTGTATTAATTTTTTTTCTTGAACTGACTACGCTATTTACCTCGCAAGGTCTTAGAAGCTTCACCGTACTACTCGCGACGAGCGCTTAATGCACTCAGCCGATTATATTTTGACAACTAGCTCAAGGGTTTACGGCACACCTAGTTCATGCAAATCGCAGGAATTGTATTAAAATTCCTCTCCGACCATTTATCTCCAACATTGATTTTATTTATATTCACATATCCCTTCACATATCCCTTGTGCGAAACTGCAACAGGTATATCAAAACACGACGTAAGAAATTTCACAATTCACTATTTACCTTCAGCATTATTCTCTCACAATATTATGAACAAAAACGGTTATTTTAATACCAAAAGAGCTGCACGCTGTATAATAAATCTGAATGAAATTAATTTAAAAGCCAAGGAGTTGGTGAAATACGCGGATACGTGGGAATTATGGTGAGTCCGCATTAACTCTTTGTTTACTGTGGTTTTACTGTATTAAGCTCTCTGTTGGTATAAGTATTTCATGTCTAATACTTTACATATAACAAAAATGTAAATCTAATATGTCTGTACTTTTTAGATTATTATGAAAAAAATTGTTGCAGGCGGAATAAGTAATAAAATATATTTCAATCATTTTTAGAAATGTCTGCGTGTATGTCTATTTGTATGAACACACATCACTGCTAAAGTACTGCATTTGCGATAAAACCATAAAACATATCTTAGAGTAAAATTTAGTCTTGACTTCATTAAAATCGGTTCACTCTATCAAAAGTTATTGTAATTTTTATGGCGATGCGACTTAAGTATGAGAGAAAAGTTTTTTTATATCATAGGAGGCAAACTGACAAGTGGGTCACCTGATGTTAAGTGATCACCACCGTCCGTAGACACTTGCAATACCAGGGGAGGTGCAAATGCGTTGCCGACCTGTCTTGGGGAGAGGGGGAGTAAGGGAATGGGGTAGGGAGGGGAGGTGAGCCTCCGGCGCTCTCACTGACCTAACGAAACGCAACAATGCAAGCATTGTTACTTCACGTCGGTTTTCTGTGAGAGGGTGGTACTGCCCCGGGCGAGCCGGCCCATTCATGTTGAAACCTTTAATAGCTTCAGCGTAGCTCTACCACTTACAAAAGCATATAAGTAAATGGACTTAATACATACAGATGATTTTATTAGTCACTGTTTTTTACATTAGGTTCCGTCCGAACGGAGTCGCGGACACAGCTAGTTGTAAATAATTTTAAAATACATAATTTATTTTACACGTTGAATTTTTGGAAGCGGACTTTTTGGTAAGGAATAACATCGTAATGTAACCATAGAATAATGGTAAGACCTTCTCTAAGTCCGCCTAGCTACTACCTACCATCCTCAAATTGAAAATCAGTCGCCAAACACCTATGAGTGTGTTCCGGCAGCTGCATTTGAGAGCCAGTTCCCTCTAGGTTTATTGTGTTTACCATTTTAGACCACATCGTCACTTAATATCAGGTGAGATCATGGTCAAACACTGAAATCTATAAAGAAACTTAAAAAAACTAAGGCCAGTAGTTAAACTATATACAACAATAAATTTGAAGAAATTTTAGAAGTGGTTGAGCCACGCTGAAGCTATTACTGGCTTCAGCATGAGTGGGTCGGCTCGCCCGGGGTAGTACCACCCTTTCACGGATTGCAGGTGGTAGAGCCACGCTAAAGCTAATACTGGTTTCAGCATGAATGGGTCGGCTCGCCCTGGGTACTACCACCCTTTCACAGATTGTAGGTGGTAGAGCCACGCAGAAGCTATTACTGGTTTCAGCGTGGATGGGTCGGCTCACCCGGCGTAATACCACCTGACCCACAGATTGTAGGTGGTAGAGCCACGCTGAAACTATTACTGGTTTCAGCACGAATGAGTCGGCTCGCCCGGGGTACTACCATCCTCTCACAGATTGTTGGTGGTAGAGCCACGCTGAAGCTATTACTGGTTTCAGCGTGGATGGGTCGGCACAGAACACCGACCGACGTGAAGTAACAGTGCTTGCATTGTTGCGTTTCTCGTTCGGTCAGTGAGAGCGCCGAATAACCCACCTCCCCTCCCCCTTCCACAAACACAGGGTGGCAACGCACTTCCAACTCTTCTGGTGTTGCAAGTGTCTATGGACGGTGGTGCTCACTTAACATCAAGTGACCCACCTGTTCGTTTACCTCCTATGATATTAAAAAAATAAACAATTTCTCTCCGTATCAATAAGTATTATACATGAGACACGGATTCATCAACAGGGCAGTTAAGTAAAGTTGATAAATGTCCATCTCAAGTTGACTAATAAAACGTTGATTATTTCTATCATAATTTAATAATACTGCGTTATCAATTATCAAAAAACAATTTTAATACTTCCATGAAAGGAAAATATGTAACGCAATTAATCATGAAGGTCAATATAAACATTTGGAGAAGATAAACAGCGCAGTGAGACCTCAACGATGAACTCTATTTGCGTTGAAAGAAAAAAACGCAGTAACGATGTAGATTTTAATTATACTGAAGGGCCATTTTATGACGACATTCGAAGGAAATCTCAGCGAGACAGGCTCTCATGTTTACTTAGGACCACAACGAAATGTATTAAAATTGCGTCGCTTTTTCCTTGATTTCAACCGAGACCGTAACCGTTCTGAGATAGGGCAAGTATTTTGTTTTGCATCCTCAATTTAATTATGTTAAAAATATAAATGTTGTAATATTATTTTACTAAAGGAATTTAATTTAGGTATTCGTCAATTATTTATAAAAAACACTGATTACGAACATATAAAAATTTATCATGAAATCTTCGTAAATAAAATAGATTACGCTTTTGGTAAATAACATGATATTACTTCGTTATTCAATGTTATTCGTCTATACTAATATTATGTACTCCGATCAAGCTATTACGGCCTTGCTAGGCCAATAGCGAAGTCAGTTCGAAAAAAATAATAATATTATAAGGTTATGTTTGGCTGAACACGCTAATCTCAAAACTACTGGTCCGATTTAAAAAAATTCTTTCATTGTTATATAGCTCATTTATCGAGGAAGGCTATAGGCTATATGTCATCATGCTAAGACCAATAGGAGCGGTGCACCAATGAAGAATGTTTCAAAATCGTTTTCTTTTTCCCTTTGACTTTCCGCTGCGTGTTAGTTAGCCTAAAGTAACTATTCCACGCGAACGAAGTCGCGGGCAGAATCTAGTTAAAAATAAAACAGACGCGATAAGCGATTTAAAAACAATTAATTGTAAAGAATTATTGAAGTGATAACTAATTTAGTCGCGTTGAGCAGTGTTCAAGACTATATATTACAAACTTCTTTCTCGTATGGCTATTCATATATTTTTCTTTTAATTGTTATTTAAAATCTGACATTGTCATTTGTCCTGTGTATAAAATGATATTCCTTCAATGTAGCATATCTCACCCTTTTCTTTTTTCTATTGAATCCGAAGATCCACAATAAATATATACAAGCGGTATTGGAAGGTTATAATGGCAGGATTTAAACTTATTATTTCCTGTCGGTGATATGTTACTAGCGTGACCAGGGTCTATCGCGCTTGCGCGGTTTGTGTCAGACTAGCGACACGTAGTATAGTGACCTGTGTACATCTAATATGGACATCTTTTTGAGATTGTGCAACTCATGTTTGATTAATTAATAAAATGTATAAAAATGTATATAATTATTGTTCGAAGTGCCAATAGATGTGAACACCAGACTAATGATGATAATTTAAATAATTCAACACTATAATTAATTTAGAAATTCATAAGAGAACACAGTTACTCCATTGTTTTGAGCTTGCATTTCTGTCGGTAATTCTTATGAGTGTTTCGAATTAAAAAAAACATTTTCCATTCAATTCAACTCATCTCTACATATACGTCAAAAATCAGACGACTTTAAAACACAGATTTAAAACAGAAGTCACCATAAAACGTAACTTTAAACATTTCCTGCAAAACTTTAGAAGAGATATCTATATTGTTTTGACAAGATTACTTCTCGAGCTCAGTGGAGCGTTAACACTTGAAAACATTTTTGGCAAAACAAAAGAGGTGTATGAATAAATAATAATTTATGGAGTAATTTAAATTTCTTGTGTTATGTTCTAGCTGTATGTAGGTCTGATATATTCCTAGCTGAAGTGAATTACATTCCCTTTAAGATAATAATAATGTATGCCTTGTTTTGCTATATTTTTATGCTGAAATTTGATTACAAGCTAACCAGGGAATCTAGAATAATAGTTTCTGAAAGATGCATGGATGATGAAGTATGTATGAAAGAGAGTATAACATTTATTTAATTATAGGTACAAGCACATAAGTATTATTAAGCTTAGACAACAATAAATATAATATCTAATTTGTTAAATTTATATGTTACTACCTTCTGCTCGCGAATTCATCCGCGCAGAATAGGGAATAGAATAATAAACTCTGGGCTAACACACGCAACAGAAGCTCTAAAAAAACATCCCGGTTTTAAAACATTTTTCATTGGTGCTGCGCTCGTATTAGTAGTCTTAGCTGTAATAATATATAGCCCATAGCGTTCCTTCATAAATTAGCTATCTAACAACGAAGTAGTTTTCAAATCAGACCAGTAGTTCTTGAGATTAGCGCGTTCAAGCAAACAAACTCTTCAACTTTATAATATTAGTATAGGCTAGCTGTACCCGCGACTTCGTCCACGTGGAACCTGATGTACAATACAATGACTAATAAAGTCATCTGAACGTATTTAGTCCATTCGCTTATCTGCTTTTCTCTCATACTTAAGTCGTGGCGCCATTAAAATTACAATAACTTTTGATAGAGTGGCCCGATTTGAATGCAACAAAGCCTAAGTTACTCACGAGGATATGCTTTAAGATTTTTTTATATGAGGTTTTATTGTGAATCGAGTACTTTAGCAGTGATGCGTGTTCATAAAAACAGACAGATAGACAGACAGACATTTCTAAAAATGATTGAAATGTATTCTATTACTTATTCCTAGACACCGGCAACATTTTTTTCACGAAAATCGAAAAAGTATAGAAGAAGATGTAGATTTACCGTAATTTAAAAACTGACAAAATGTATACTTTAGTAGTTATAAAGTAACTAGCGGGCCCGGCAGACGTTGTCCCGCTCTGAGTATAAAAAAAATCCTGGACAAATTATATACCAAAACGTTCCTCGTGAATCACTTTATCCGCAGGTGAAAACCGCATAAAGATCCGTTCAGTAGTTTTTGAGTTTATCGCGAACAGACAGACAGACAGACGCGGTAGGGGACTTTGTTTTATACTATGTAATGATATGCTTAGCTTATTTCAAGATTTACTCTAAATTTCTGTTGGCAAATTATCAATAGAATATTGTTAACAGGTTTTAAGTGAAGAATGGAAAGAATTTCATCAACACAGTCAATTGTTGGAATATATCTTAATATCATGATATACGATTAGGTATATGAGACATAGTACTAAGTAAAAGAATCCCAAAATGTAGGTTGGGTGTAATATATACAAAAAAATACAGGTTTTTAATGCAAAACTGTGTATTTATGATTTATTGACAAATTATCCTGATATTATAAATGCAAATCATTATCTATACTAATATCATAAAGAGGTAAGGTTTGTGACGTTGTGAGTTTGTGAAGTTGTAGGGGGTAATCACAAGAACTACTGATCCGATTTGAAAAAAATCTTTCAGTGTTATATAGTTCATTTACCGAGGAAGGTTATAGACTATATATCATCACGCTAAGACCAATAGGAGCGGAGCACCAATGAAGAATGTTTCAAAATCGGGGTTTTTTCCTCTTTTTCCTAATTATTGTACGCGGACGAAGTCGCGGGCAGAGGCTAGTATGTTATTAATAAAATAGTCCTCTGCTACGTCTGTTTGTCTATCTGTCTGTTCGCGATAAACTTAAAAACTACTAAACGGATTTTCATGCAGTTTTTATCGGTAGATAAAGTAATTCATGAGGAAGGTTTAGGTATATAATTTGTCAAGGTTTTCTTTATTATCAGGGCGGGAGAACGTCCGCTGGGCCCACTAACATATATATATATATATATGTTTCTTTGTTATACCTTCACTCTTTAACTACCCGATTGTTATAAAATTTTACATACACTTTGTTAGGTGTATAAAAAAATATAAGGTAGATTCATTCAGAGACATGTACTGTTTCCAAGGTATAAATTAAATCTACATTAACGTAAGCGAAACCGCAAGTAAAAGCTAGTATTCTATATGGCTACGTATTAAATAGTAAGGCAAGTAAATAGGCTATGTATATTTACTGCGTTAAAAGAAATTACTCTTGATATTTTCTATCGTTTAACGTTTTGCATAATTATGACCGAATTTCGTTGATACAGCGCTCAATTTTCCTCTTCAATGCGTAAGTAATCTCGGTCTTGTTGACACAAACCTTTGACTTAAATGAACCTCAAAGAAAAAAGTTCAGTGGAGTTAAATCGCGTGATTAAGGCAGCTACTTTTGTTCATTAGAGCGGAAAACTACATAACCTGAAAATTACTACTGACCGCCATATTGGAGCCATGGTAAACATGTAACTATTCACATCCTTGTCTTGCAATTTAATAAATCTATCTATCTTATATCTTACTAGCGGGCCCGGCAGACGTTGTTCCGCCCTGATTATGAAAAACTCCTTGACAAATTATATACTAAAACGTTCCTCGCGTTTATCGCGAACAGACAGACGCGGTAGGGGGCTTTGTTTTATATTATGTAATGATGGTAATACTATAATAAAACTGTAACAAGGCCAAATCTATACATTCAATATTTTTTGAAAATTATAATCGGGGTAGCCAAAAATAATCCTTTTACAATTTTTGTCTATCTGTCTATCTGTCTGTCTGTCTGTCTGTCCCTGTGAACACGTATCGCTCTGAAAGTACTGAACCAATTTTGACGAAACTTGACACAGTGATAACTAATATTACAAGGTTACATTTAGGATACTTTTTGTCCCATAAACGCAAGGGGTTTCTCCAGAATAACGGACGAAAGTGTAAAATTTGTAATTAGTGAAATTCTTGACGGATTTTGGTAAATTTTCTTTGTGCGGACAGATTAGCTAAAAATTTAAGCTATATTGGAACGAAGTTCCTAATTGCGCATTCCACGCTTTCAGCAGATGGAAGGTAGACCGAAGAAAGTGTAAGACTTTTTTGCGACACCTTAGTACAAGAGCCAGCAATGTTGGAAGAATAAAGATTTTAGAAAAGCTGGTTCTTTAATATATCATTCTTTATGCTCTTCCAAACAAGGTTCAGGATACCTGGTTACCGGTAAACGTTGTATTTATTAATGCGCATCACACCTTTACAGGTAAAAATATTGAATTTAAATAATTTTAGGAAACTTTTTTTCCATTAAACTTTATTAAAAACATGAATTTGTCACTGCCAGATAATTTTGTTATTGGCAATAATGTGCCCGATGATATTTTTTTTAAATAAAAATAATTCATTTCAAACTATTTCATTGTTTCCATTGCAAAGAATATTCATCGTATTAACTATTATTTATATTAAGATTTCACCGTAAACAATGAAAAACAACGATAAACGTAAATAATGACTTGGGACGGACGCCATCTTGAATACATGCGTCTATAACAGGCGTTGCCACAATTATCGCTATCTTTATCATAAAGCCAGTGTTGCACTAAACTATAGCTACAGCTAAGTTATTCTATACATATTATTTTTAATTTACCCTCTTTTATGTCTAAATAAAATAAGATTAAAATTACAGCTATCTTAACATGGTTTGAACATACTTTTTTATTTACAAAAAAATAGCATCGGGCACATTATTGCTAATAAGAAAAATGTCTGGCAATAATAATTTCCTGTTTTAGTTGCATTTCAAAGTTAGTGAGAAACAAAACATACTGGCAGCAAGGTAGCCCACACATTCGGAAAAACATAAAGTTATATAAAAAAGTGGCCTATTAAAATTCGCTGTCGAAACCGTTGCTAGCTCTTAAACGAATAGTTCCAGGCAAGTGACAGTTGACGCGTCGACGCGATGCTCATATCTTTTTTATATTTATATATTTCTTCAATACAAAGGAGTGTGAAAAAGTTTTGATACAAGTTGAAGATAGTTATGATAAAGTGGTAGAGATGATTATTTAATTTTATTTTAACGTATTGTGCATGTGCAGAGTCCATCTGTAGTAGGTTAGGTATCGTGACAGAGAAAAAGAGAGAGTTATATAATATATGCAGACATAAAATTTTCATTTCAATAGCAAACCAACTCAAGGATTATCTATTGATGTATTAACTTTTATTAACTTGATTATCCCAGACCATTCAGTGTTTAATTAATCATTATATATTTTATCGTTTAATTTACAATTTAACTCTATCAACTTGATATTTCATAATCTAAGCTATACTGGCTGTATACAAAAAAGTGAAAGGAACTTCATTCCAACGGGGGTCCATAGACCCCTCAAGTTTTTTTTACGTTACTGCCAATATATGTAGGTTAGTTTTTATCTTAATTGATCCCTGTAGATGATGCTAGGAACGGGTTCTAGGCTTATTTTAAAATATTTCTCACATATCATCTTGGTATATGTTTGATTCACAATGATCAATCAAATGATTCACAATTGGAACCGTTAACATACAATTATTGTATCATTAATTTTCGTGGACCCTCCTTTGGGTAAAGGCCTTCTCGGGAGAAAGCCAGGCGTTGCAATTCCTTACAACGTCTATCCAGCTATAGATTGTATTTCGTCTCTCCATCGTACTTCTGGCCTACCTCTATATCCGTGAGGCCCTTTGCATAGAGTTATGGTTTTTGTCCATCTGTTATCGGGGATACGAGCTACATGTCGTGCCCATTTCCACTTTAGACTGCGAGCGAAGGATAGAGCATCTATTATTTTGGTTTTCTCTCTAAATCTTTACTACGGCTAAATCTTCGCTTTCAAAACTTCATTATCTTTCCAATCATGGTTAACAATGAAAGATGAAGATGGAATTTCCATTTGTGACAATTCGGTAGTGGAACTTAGCAGCAAGTATCAATCCGTACAGCTTTTGGAAAATTTCTAATCTTCCTCGAGGCGTCCGATATCCGATGTAACACAGTTTAAAAATACAGTGTGGGATTTGTTAAAATTTTAAATTGCCTCTTGGTAGTATATATACTGTGCTTATGTTTGTTCAAGTATAACACAGAGGTGCCTGCAGACGGCGCGATGCTCCACGCGTCCGGATACCCGCTTCGCTTGAAACCAACAGTGCGGGAAATCTATTCGCTGTGTGCTCCTAAACTTTGCCCAAGTGAATCCTTACCCAACTTAAAGAGAAGGTGTTTTTAATTCACAAACTTTAATATTGAAAATATTTTGTATGTATAGTTTGTGATGTTAAAATTAAAACTTATTAGAGAGGATTATAGTTTCTAAAAATACTTATTTAATACGAGTTATGTGTTTCAACATGCTTTCTGATACATATATTTTGGTTGATCCAGTTACGAACATCTTTCTAACTTATAGGAACCAGCTAAACATATCCAGTAATCCAAAAGAATTCAAGTATACTATATCACCCAATAATATTGTAAAAATAATGGTTTATACTTAGGATTACCATTCTTCCCGATGGACCGGGATTGTTACTATTATTAGCCCACCTGTTCCGACATCCCAATAAAACACTACTACTCTATTGGAAGGCAAATGGAGATTTTGAGCGAGGCTTGATTTCAATTATATTACCTATGCAAAACTTTTTGAAGGTCAAAGCTTCCTTGAAAGAATAAAAGGTCGAAAACTCTGAAGCAGAGAAGTAAACCGAGATATTTACAATTGAAATTAATAAAATAATCTTAAAAGAAACTGCGAAAATCTCAAAATGTGCTAATATTTGTTTGGAGTAATTAGTCAACGCTACTGTCGAAATCATATTTTGTAATAATAGCGAGTCAATGCACCGATTAAAGAATTCGCCTGCTCCCAAAGACTGTGAGTTCAAAGTACCAGATCACATTGCAATCTATTAATACATAAATATTTGTATTATTTTTCGTTCGGTCACCAAAAGAACACTAGAAAAATATGGCGACCTTAGCCATTTTATATAGTTACCGCCTATAACTTGTGACAATGTTTTTACATATTTTTTTTATAAATAAAGGCCGGCGGCTTCCCCCCCCCCCCTTTAAAAAAAAACCGTGACAAATTATATACTAAAACGTTCCTCATTATTCACTTTATCCCCTAGTGAAAACCCATGAAAATCCGTCAGGTAGACTTTGTTTTATACTATGTAATGATTAACAACTGTACGGTAACCTGTCAATTTCTTTGGAAATCTCTCTACTCTCTTCTACACACTATTTTTTTTATATGGAGACTTTTCAACTCATTTTTTTTAACTTTCCATACAATTTTTCAAACATTCTCCTTCATACAAAAATTGTCTAGACAAAACTAGAAACAAAAATTTAGCTAAAAACGTTCAGCTGTTCTGAGTGAAGCGCTTACAACGGGGAATTAATTTTTAATATATTGAGTAAGTAAGGTAAGGTAAGTAGATAAAATACAAGTTTTAAATAGCTACGTTTATTTTCCGTCTTTTAAAGCATTTAGAGATGCGTATTGCGTTAAACTCTTTGAAAATTTCTTATAACGAGCTAAAGTTACACCCGTCTTTATCTTCCTCCAATGGCTGGTGTTTAACAGAGAAAGTTTGTATGGGGGCCAATTTTAAAGAGTACGTTTCAGAATGTTAATTTACTGTACAAAATGAGTATATATAACAACGGTACAATAAGTTATAAATACAAAAACAAATGCGTGTCGCTATATGAGTCGTTACATTTCAACGTAAATCCAATTTTAGACGTTCCTAATATTTTACGTTGTCTTTTGAAGATCCTCAAATTTTGTATATCTAAAATATGAAGATCATAAAAAACAACTAAAAACCTTATGAACGATAAAATTTAAACTTAGTTCTTGGTGTATAAAGACTGGAAATCTTGACAAGATTAAACTGTTATATGAACTATTAAAACTGGATCGACTTCGAGTATGTATTTAAAATGAGATATACACTTAATTATTCATCTTAACTTATTTACTATTAAATAGCAATCGCGACTTCGTCTGTGTTGTTAATCTGATCTGATCTGATACTTTATGTAGAGAGAAAAAAAAATTAAAGCAAAAATATTTTTCCTTATAAATTTTCTTCAATCTTATATAGTGCTTATAAAGTTCGTACGAAGTTTCGCCGCGAAGATAGGCTACATAAGGCATCTTCGAGCGCACCAGCGCCTTTTCTAAATTTAGGGGTCAAAGTGGTCGCCATGGCCGAAACCGGTCGGAACAACATCATCAAAGTTCGTAGTTTCTTAAAACGTTTATAACCAAGTGAAAGTATCGTGAATTTTCTTTCAGATAAGAGCAAATTGTCTAAGAAATCAAACAACATTTTTTTTATTGAAATTTGTCCAGTAATTTTTGTGTGGAATTCGAATCCACAACACCCAGAACGATGGCAACAGCGAGGAACCAATTTGATCGAATACGCTATTAGTGAACAGAAACCATTAATAATATAGTAATCTATATTATAACTAGCTGACCCGGCAAACGTTGTTTTGCCATATAAATAATTTCCTAGTAACTTATAGTGTAGACAAAAAATAGCTTACTTATTGTAAGTATGTATGTATGTTAGAATGTGTATATTGTATGTATGTAAGAATGTGGTATATGCGTGAAATAAGTATGGAGCGCTGTGAACGATGAGGGAATATAAAAATAACAAAAGGCAAACATTATTTTTAAGTTATTATAATTTATTCCTTAAAATTATATATCATTAATTAAACAATTACGACAGTAACACTATTAAACAATATCAATCTCTTAATGCTATAGCGTGAACAATATTTTTTGTTAGTCCATCTTTAGCTAACACAAACAAACTGGATGGTTTACCCACTCGAGATGCCACGTATAATTGTCCGTGTGAAAAACATGGTGTTCTCAAATCTAATCCACAAACAGACATCGTTTGACCTTGGGATTTGTTGATAGTCATTGCAAATGCCAATCTAATCGGAAACTGAATACGTTTGAATTGAATTGGCACATCTGTAGGTATAATAGGAATCCGTGGTATGAGTATATTTTCACCTCTGAACTTGCCATTTAAAATCCTGGCTTCGATCACGTTTTTCATTAATTTTTGAATGACTAATCGCGTACCGTTGCACAGCCGGGGCGGGTTCAAATTACGAAGCAAGATAATTGGAGATCCAACCTTTAATTGTAAATTATGCGGTGGCATGCCTGGCAAATCCAGTGAGTTCAAAAACTCTGTGGGAAAATTTACTGCTTCGCTGTCGTCGCAAACTGTATCAATAGATTTATATGATACCAAGTTCCCTGGCAACAACATTTGTATCTTCAGATTTAAATTGTCAACGTCTACATTTTTTGCCGCTAAAATCGCTCTTTCTGCAAGCCACTCATGATTTATGTACTGTGTGTGTACATCGGGAAATATTTGTTCAATGAGAGTATCTTGCGAATCAGCGATTGTGCAGAAATCGGTCGGTAATTTTACGTATCCAGTTTCATCTATAGCAACTTTTCCATCACCGATATCTAAGAGTTGTTTTGAAAATGTTTCAGCGGATGGATCTTGAAGCATTTGAACGCGCATATTTATTTTTAGCTGTAATTTTTCAACATTACGCCACAATGGAAATGATTTTAAGCAAGCGTTGATCTCATCAGCGTATGTTGAACGTGGAATGACTGGAAGTGTTTGTCTGAAATCACCTGAAAGGACCAACAGAGTTCCGCCAAATAGTTTGTCACTGTTTTTAATATCTTTCAATGTCCTGTTCAACGCCTCAAGTGAATGTTTGTGTGCCATAGTACATTCATCCCAAATAATAATTTTACACCGTTTCAGTACAGTGGCCATGGACGATTGTTTCTTAATGTTGCATACTGCGTCAGGGTTATTCTGAATATTTAGTGGCAGCTTAAATACTGAATGAGCTGTTCTACCTCCATCCAATAAAGTTGCTGCAATGCCCGATGATGCAACGGCCAATGCGATGCCATTATTTGATCGTATTTCAGCAAGAATTAGCGAAATAACGAATGTTTTGCCAGTTCCACCCGGTGCATCCAAAAAGAAGAACCCACCTTGTCCAGCTGAAACTGCGAGCATAATGCGATCATAAATGGTTCTTTGTTCCTCATTCATTAGTGGGACATTGCGGGCAACAATCGCTGCCATTTCTACAGTACTGTACTGCAGTTCACGATTCATTTCAGTATTCATTAAATCAGATGCAGTTCGATTTGGCGAATTCATACCGAAATTACTAAGTGGTAAGTTGGCAATGACAATGCAAAGATCCTCAATAGCAATCAATGCTTCATTGTACATTTCGTCGCTGAATGTTATGGTTAGATCGTGGCACCGTATACGATATTGATGCAATATATCATCAGTCATTGAATCTTTGTGATTTTCCCATAATATCTGTGCTCG
Organism: Antheraea yamamai; assembly: GCA_036509395.1. Lineage (NCBI taxonomy): Eukaryota > Metazoa > Arthropoda > Insecta > Lepidoptera > Saturniidae > Antheraea > Antheraea yamamai. Next base: position 6,480,265 of record AP028451.1, read on the forward strand.
GGCTGGGAAACATGTAGTCAACACTATAGCGAATAGTAGACGAATTTGTATTGCTGTACAGTTCAATGCAGCTTCAGCAAGCATGCATTCCCACTGGTTGTCATCTTCCAGCAAGCCGAGTGCAAGGCATGCATCTTTATACGTTGGATATTGTTGCCCATTCACTTTACGTATATCTTGAAATGATAATGGGCCAGTAACATTAACCAACAACAGTCGAAGATAAAAGCACTCCGTGTGTCTTGGATTGACTGTAAATAATCGCCCCAAGGAGTTTGATTTAAATAAATTGAGACATGCAGCAACTGGTGAGCCTTGCTTGCGGGGCATCCATGTTTTTGTTTGAGTCCATGTGAAATAGCGTGGTACTTGTGAATAGAGTAATGTTCGTGCAAAGGCACCAAAATCATCCGCACGATTACACAATTCAAAAAATGCAGTGAGTGTAGTTTTAGGTGGATTTATTGCACGATCAATCGCTGTCTCGTTCGTGAAAAATACACGCTGACCGTTTTCAAGATGGATGGCTAACTGAACAACTGCTGGATCCCGTTCATGAATTGGAAAACCAAAGATACGCCAAGCAGGTTCATTGGAGCTGATGTACCGACCAATTTGGTAGAGCGTTATTTCATCGTTTTTATTCACTGGAGGAGCATTCACATTAGTATTTTCCACTCTAAACACAGCCATATCACTGCCTTTATGGACATACTTGCAAATGTATTTGATGCTCTTCACAGAACTGCAGAACTCAACATTAATATGAGCATTATATGTCTTGCTCAGCAGAGGCGAATATGGCACCACCCAACGATTGTCAATATCAATGTCTGTGTTGATGATATTTTTAATAAATGATTGTCCGCTATTTTCAGGATTTCTTCGACGATATATTGGGTATCCGTCGACATTTGTGACCGTATCATTGGTAAAATCTTTAGGGAAATTTTTAGTACATTTTCCATCAGCCATGCAAGGCGATGAACTATTAAGAGTACCACATGGACCATGAATCATGTTTGTTGTAACAATATCAAACAGCAGTTGGTCAGTGGATGGATCTGGAATTTCCGCAGAAATGATACTATCGATTTCTTCAGGACGGATTTTGTCGATGAACCAAACCAAAATGTGTGCATGAGGTAATCCTTGCTTTTGCCACTCAACCGAATACATCCAGCAACGTGTTGGACCAAATACATGTGATTTAGTAATGAAACTTATTAAAGACTTCAACTTTTGTCTGAACACACGTGCTGTAATGTCATGGCGATGTATTGCATTTTGGCCAGGCAGTAGCAAAGATGTAATCTCTGGCCATTTTGGATTACATGTGAACGTGATAAATAAACATGGTCGTCCATATTCGCGCACGAAAGTCAGAGCATCCTGTATATATTCTTGCATATGACGTGGACTGCCTACGTACGATGATGGTAAAATGACATGGTTACCAATTTCGGCGACGTCGGCGTTGTTGTTGATAGCGTCTCGCAAATGAATGTACTCTTCCGCGCGCAGCTTTTGTTGATTATATCGTAAGTATCGTAGTCGTTCGCTCTCAATCTTCGCGTACATGTCGACCATGAATTGTTGACAAAGCTCACGACATCGTAAAATGACGTTGTCCAGGCCACGTCTAATCATTAATCGGTACGCATAATAATCCTTTGAGCTAACGTTCTTGTTTGTTTCAGCTCCTATAATATTTGTTCATTGTTTTATGTTTATGCAATATCCGTCTTGTCCCTTCCAGAATATTAGCGGATATTGGAGAGCATCATATGAACGATGTGTGTCAGCAATGAACTGAAGATTATTATTTCTTCTACGAATCACAATTTCTCGTGTAGCTGTACTATCGCCAACCATGATTCCAGCAACATCATCAACAACGGGTGCATTGAATCTACGAATATGCTCTCCAGCTGGTGTTTTATCAGGATTAATGACGATAGCGTGATTATCGCTTTGTAATTGGTGCATATGTGATTTGAATATTTTCAACAACTCGTTGTGCTCGTTCAAAAGAGCATCTAGCTCGCTGACGATGCGCCTGGCATAAAGTGAATCAAGGTTATTATAATCACAACGTGCATTCACGCGATTGGCAAGTGCGCTTCCGGAATCCTCGCCGCCCATAAAGTAGATTTGTAAGAATTTATGTGGTTCGTTTGGCATTGGCAGCAGTGAGCCCATTTTATGATAAACTTGGCCTCTGATTTTGAATGTAGAATTGAATTGTTGACCATTTGCATTAGTATTTCGAACTATTTCTGTTGCTCCGAACGATGTCATTTGAAAGCATGAATTGAATCTTCGAATTGACTTCAGGAACACGTTAGAATCTGGATCCGTGCCGATAAGTAAGCCGTTCAATGGTTCAGGTGGTGTTTCAATTTCAGGTAGTTGCACTTTTCCTGACGCGCAACACATCCCAGCTGGCTCATTTTTGAATTTCAGAGCATGACAATGCGGACATTCCTTGTCCATAGCACCAATTACCACTTTTGAATAAGCATAATATTCAATATCGGGCTCATACTGGAATGCTAGACGCAGGAATGAATCAGATATAAATGCTCGATGTACCTGTTGTCGTTGTTGGTCATTTGTTCTTCGTCTATTGACTGTGAAACGGCGTGATTGTCGTTGTTCTAATCTTCTGACTTCATTGCGTTCAGCTCGTGTATCTTCTGGCTCTTCTTGATGCAATTGCGCCATTCTGACACGTGCATCAGTATTTTGTTGCTGGATTTGTTCTTCTGTTCTTTCGGATCTGCTATTTCGCAAGTTTCGAGCTTTACTTGTACTGCGGCTCAAATCAGCCCCTTTGCGTTTTCTTGGCATTGCTCACTGTACAAAACATACATAAATAGAATTAATGAAATTATTTAATGATGAAAAATGTTAAAAGTATAATTAGGGCCAGGATTTTTGCCGCAGTTTTGAAATGATTAGTTTTAATTTATGAAATTATAACAAAAATATAAGTTTTATGGAAAAAATTTTCAAACAAAAGTAAATAACAAAAGTAAAAAATTAAATTTTATGAAAACATTGTCTCTTATAATTTTTTCATACAACCAATATTTCCATTGACATTTCAAAATAAAGATTCATAATGATTGATTTTTTGGAAACTATGAAAATCTTAATTGTTCAATTACATAATAAAATTAAATTAAAATTACATTTTTATAAGATCAACAACATTTTCGATATAAATAAAAAAAAGTATACTTACAACACAAAATCCGTTGTTATTGGAAGCTCGTGTCACGTGTTGAGTACTTTTGAGGTTATAAAATCACTTGATTAACTAATCGTGCAAAATACACTCAAAAGTGATAATTTAATTATTATTGATAAAATAGGAATGATTAAAAGTTAATATGAGAGTTACACTGAGATAGCAAAATAATAATTGTCAACGTTACTACTACACTTGATGCATAAACAATAATGATGGCCGACAACTGTGTAGCGAGTGAGAAAGAAAGGAGACCGGCTTCGTTCTCATTCCTACTCCGTGCTGTTTACTGGGTCAGAAGTGACACCTGTAGACATCTGGCGGGGATAACTAATTAAATGACAATTGATCAGTTTTCGACCGAAGAGGAAAAATGATTAAATTACTAAAATGGCTATTAAAAAATAAGGATTGATCGTAGAAGGGTGAAAATTGAGGATTGTATGTATTTTTATATGTTGTATCATAAAAAAATAGAAATTAAAAATTTTGTCTAAAAAAAAAAAAGAAATTTAGGGGTGGACTACCCCTAACATTTAGGGGGATGAAAAATAAATGTTGGCCGATTCTCATAGATACCGGATAAGCACAAAAAATTTCATCAAAATCGGTCAAGCCGTTTCGGAGGAGTATAGCAACGAAAACTGTGACACGAGAATTTTATATATTAGATAAAACTGTAACAAAGCCAAATCATTACATAGTATAAAACAAAGTCCCATACCGCGTCTCTGTCTGTCTGTTCGCGATAAACTCAAAAACTACTGAACGGATTTTCAAGCGGTTTTCGCCAGTGGATAAAGTGATTCACGAGGAAGATTTTAGTATATAATTTGTCAAGGTTTTTTTTATAGTCAGGGCGGGACAGCGTCTGCCGGGCCCGCTAGTCTGTACATATTTTTTGAAAATTATAATCGGGGTAGACTTTCTTATCGATATAGAAGCCAAAAATAACCCTTTTAAAATTTTTGTCTGTCTGTCCCTGTGAACACGCATCACTCTGAAAGTACTGAACCGATTTTGATGAAACTTGGCACAGGTATAACTAATATTACAAGATTATATCTAGGATACTTTTTGTCTCATAAAACGCAAGAGATTCTCCAGGATAACGGACGAATGTCAACAATTTGTAGTTAATGAAATTCTTAACGGATTTTGGTAATTTTTCTTTGTGCTATATGTAGCAGACAGATTTCCTAAAAATTTAAGCTATATTATCCTATGCTACTTTAAAAAAATACCAAATTAAAATGATCGCTGTGTTCCGAACCGTCGACTCCGTCGGACCATATAACGTCCAGTACGTTATAACTGCGCTACGACTACATGACATTTCTATGCGTAATTATCAACCACATATGAAAAATATGTGTAAACGAAACTATCACTTATATGTTGTTACATTTATTTTATTGTATAAAAAAATGTTCGCTAAACAAAGGTCACAAGATTTTTTCCTAAAACATAAACCTAGATAATAGTAACATTGCATTGTAGAAGATGAATCTCAATTAGAGTTCTACCAGTACGTGTGTTGTTTCGATATTTGATAAAATTAGTTTTCTAAATATTGTTAAGTCTTGAAATAGTTGGGTTCACGTTTGTGAATCTACGATTAAAATTATCGGTTGAGGTGTTTGCAGTTACCATACTATGTTATATTTATACTAATATTATAAAGAGAGGTAAAGTTTTGTTTTCAAGGAATCCTTGGTACTACTGATCTGATTTTAAAAATTATTTCACTGTTACAAAGGTATATTATCCCAAGTTCAGTATCTCAGTGAAAAAGTAATATAAATTTGACAAAATTTAGATTGAATGCAGATTTCACGGATACTTTACAAATTCTTATAAAACAAACAACTAAAACAAAATGGAAATTTTAGTGTAGAAAAAGTTTAATTTTTACCTGTATGTTAAGTGAAGAAGATACAAGGGGTACTGGGAAGACATTTATCGGCAATATATGTAAGTTAGTTTTGATCTTCATTGGACACTCTAGGTAATGCTGCGAATAGGTTCTAGGCTTATTTTAAAAGATTTCTCACATACCAACTGGGTATATGTTTGAGTGAGTCCCTGGATAGTTTGGATTCACAATTGGAAGTGCTATATGTCGCTGTAATCGGGTTTTAGATTTTTTAAGATTATTTGCGTTTAAAAATACAAGTGAAACCTATAATAACCGATTTGGTGCAGACGAAGTTGCACGGGTCAGCTAGTCACGTATAAATATCGGCCTTGGGCCCACTCCTGTGGAACATGGGCTACGACTGGGTGATTGGCGGCGTGCTCCCGTTCTGAGCGCGCATAATTTGTTACGCGGATGACACCCTAGTCGTAGCCCGGGGGGAAAGTTGGCAGGAGGTGGAGTGCCTGGCCACGATGGCCGCAATCTTCGTGGTCGGGCGCATTCGGCGTTTGAGTCTCAGACGGGCCCTCGAGAAGACCGAGGCCCTACTATTTCATGGGCCTCGGCGAGGGCCTCCCCCTGGGGCCCACATAATGGTGGATGGTGCCCGAATCAGGGTGAGGACCCAGATGAAGTATCTGGTCCTCACCCTGGACGGGCGCTGGCGGTTTGAGCCCTACTTTGAGGGGGCGAATTGTGGGGGCGGCGGTGGCACTCGGCCGGCTGCTTCCCAACATAGGGGGGCCGAGTGCTGGGTGCCGCCGATTATATAAGGGGGTCGCGCGGGCGATGGCCGTCTACGGTGCCCCAGTATGGGCCGACGCTCTTGGTGCCGCTAATGTGGCTAAGGTGGCCCTCTCCGCCAACGGAGGATTGGAGGGAAGAGGCGGCGATTTGCCGTTCTCCTCCCACCACCGTAGTCGGATCTGAGGGGGTGGGCCGGAGGGCCCATCTCCTCATTACACAGGTCCGGTAGACGAGGGGAGGCAGCTGGTGTGTACCCAGTCTGTCTCCTTATTAGGATGGAGCCCAGCGGCCACCTTCCGCCGGCGGACCGTTGAGGCGGATATCCAAGGAGAATAGCGTAGTTCGATCCCTTGCCGCCCCAACAATACGGTTGGACGGTACACCGTGGGGATTTAGTCCGTGCGAGTCGGACATAACCCATCCTCTCCCCCGAGAGGGTGGCGTATTCATAACGGATTTCCCTACGTTAATAAAAAAAAATCACGTATAAATATGCATAGACTAATAGCTAAGTGTATCTTCCTGCTATTTATGTCAACTGGTTTTCTTTATTTTTGATTTAGTAGATATTATCGACCCTTTGTGTTATCAAGAAACAAATTAGAACGTACTTTTTTATTCTTCTAACTTCACGACCTACAATACTTTACAATATCACTATCACTATATTTATATATAAATTTCTTCTGTACGTGTGTATGCCACTGAACTCCTCCTAAACGGCTGGACCGATTTTGATGAAATTTTGTATGCGTATTCCAGTGGATGCAAGAATGGTTTAGATTCACAATTTGACCCAGCAGGTGTCGCTACTGTTGGCTTTTAGGATTTTTTTAAATTATCAAAGCAGGACAACGTCCGCAGGGACTGCTAGTATATTATAAAATTCCTCCTATAAAAGTCATCTCCCACGTCTGCCTGTCTGTACGCTATAAACTCAAAAACTACTGAGTAGATTTTCATGCGGTTTTCAGTAATAGATATAAAGTTTCACGAGAATGGTTTAGGTATATAATTTTGTCAAGATTTTTTGTAAAATCAAGCCGAAAACACTGCCTATTCCCTTTGAGATATAACAAAACAATTGAGATAATAAACGAGGCAGACGAAGTCGCGGGAATCAGCTAGTAGTACTAATAACAATCCATTAAAATGAACAAAAGGTTGTACCCTTTATTATGGTCGACTATTGACCACCGGGCGATCACTATTCTGTAAAAATTCATTCAGATATTTTTTAGGCTGTAAAGTAATTATGCGGTAAACAAGATCGCTTGTATTCATTTAATCTATCCCAAAGTTTTTCAATAAGAGCCAGCCAAAATGTAAATAGAAGCATTTGAATTCGAACAAGATCGCGCTACCCCGAACGGGGTGCTTCTTTAGGGGTGTAGTAATTATTTCTATAAATGTGAAAAGTTTGGAAGCGGAGTTGCCGATTAGCATAGGATAACTTTTCGCGGTAATTGGTAGTCCAGAGAAAGGTATAAAACGAAAGAAATTATTTTAAAAATATTATTAGCTGGGAGAATTCTAATTTTTCCTTAACAAAAAAATAGGAATACCTCTTTCTTTAGAGGTAAATTATAATTATTATTCGAATGAAAACTTCTTTAGCCCCATTGTGATTTGAATCACAATGAAACGAAAAAGCGACATTAAAAACAGACGAACATATATAACTATAGGATACAACGTGAGAGAGAATGAGATAGAATACGTTATACAGTATTTCTTATATTCGCGGTCTCCTTATTGTATATTGCATTACTCAAAACTTGATCTGGTACGACAGTTATACGTGTGTTAGTTACGTGTGTGTGCGTATAACGAATCATTGGGAATAGTATTTTGTATTATTAACTCTTATCATTTCCATTACTATTTAAAACAATTTTAAAGATCCATTTCTAACGGGTGTGTACCCATTTTTTTTTTTTTTTTTTAAGTTTTGTTTTTACCACACTGATTCAAATCCATGTGACCAAATGATAAACACGATACACCTAAGTGGGACTGGCTCTCAGTGTACTCCTAACACACCTATGGTTGCTTGCAGTTTGGCGGCACAATTTTCATCTCAGTTTCGTAGCGGGCGTAAAGAAAGCCATGCCATGATATAATGTAATACGTTATTCTATGTACACGCCTAGGTACATGATAATCCGTAATGGGATATGTCTCTCTCCTAAAGATAATTTAATTTACTGCAACAATTTTATATTTCACATATTATTAAATATTAAATCCTTATTTTCAAAGATATGTTGATTAATATGATCTTAACCTATTTTCAATTAAGTATATTATTTACGTTGGGCATAAATTAGAATATAAATTGTCTTTTACGGCAAATTATTTCAATGAATATCTTCGAAGATATCACAAGGGCCATAGGAGCCTAAGCATAGTGAATCGGCCCCAGAAAGATACGAAAACAATACTTAGGGGATGTGTAGGTACTAATGGGATATTAAGACCCTGGAAGTTTCAGATCTCTCATTTAATTAGTTTTCGAGAAAAAGCAAAACATAAAAAAAAAACAAAAAAATATCTCGCGATTGACTGCACCGATTGATCTCAATTTTTAATATACTTTCGGGACTACTAATAACTTCTAGAAAAAAAATTGGTTGTCTGTAAAATCGATTTACGGACGATAATATTACGTGATTACATTATAAGAAAACACTGATGAAAAATTGCATACTTTTATGAATTGAATTGAATTATTCTATATATAGATAGATGCGTCACAAGCCGAACGCTTAGGCCGATCGCGCCTCACTATCGCTTGTTCCGCGCTCTCGTTTGCACGCTCGGCTCAGGCGGAACGTGATTCTTCGCTTTCGTTTGCACGCTCGGCTCAGGCAGAACGTGACAATGAGTCATGCTTTTTCGTGCGAGCAGCCGTCGTTCATCGATTTATAAGACGTTATCTCGTCAAAAAATTGAGAATACCATTTAAATATATCTCAGGGGCCGCGTCACTATGCTTAGATTACTTATAAAATTACGAGTAACAAAAATCGAAATATTGCAAAACTTAGAAACTCCATTTACATCAATGCAGTATTAATTATCAAAGCATCAATAATTGGATCGAATTGCTCAAGTGTGTAAATCGCGTGGACACCTGTGACGTCATATTGGAACGTTGTACCCACGCGCAGTCAGTGCAGGTCAATAATCGTATCTTTTAAAATGTCTACTGTTACAAAATAATGTATAGTCGATGCGGTCAGGGTTGTCAATTAACACTCTGTAGGTACATTGTAACTATTTATCCGGGCAGAGCTTCGCCATACAACAACTTCCACATAGATATGCGTGTAGATAAACGACATCTTAACCTTTTATGTGACAAACTGGAAGTCAAAGCAATTTACACAAATTTCCCCAAAATAATTTAGCAATACAAAAATAATAATTAACGATCAAATTATTGTTACTTAAGTAACACATCTATTGTATATAATCGTTCTTATTTACGTAAAAAAATAATGTATCTAATATAGTGACGCCAGCGCTAATGTTCCGGTGGTGTTATAGTCTCGCCTGTCAGGTGAGTCGCAGCGGCACCGGACGTAGTCAATAACACTACAGTAGAATAATAAAAATATTACATAATTTCTTATAACTGCTTCCCGAACAAATGCATCATAAAGTATTTCACTAAAACTCGGCCCGAGGTAAATACAAAGTTTGGCATACAAACAAGATCGCACCACCTCTCGAGAGGTGTTCTGCGGGAGTTATGTAATTATTTCTGTAAATGCGAAAACTTCGGGAACAGAGTTAACCCCTGACGATTAGCAGACGAAAGTTCCCGAGCAATTGGTAATTCTACGCCACTTATTTTGAATGAATCGTTTTTGTTTGCACAAAATGTATTAGGAATGTTTTATCAAAATATAAGTACTATATTGTCTGCTGTATTTTTGCAAGATTATTTAATTGTTAACCTTTCCATATAGCGATTTTAGAAAGATATTAGATTACTAACGTCTACCTAGTTTTCGCCCACATACAATTAACTTCATTTTTCATATTCTTTACACATTAAAGTTGATTACTTTGCACTTTCACCTGGAATTAATTAACCGTTGCTATGTCCAACTGAAAAAAAGCATTCGATTTTGTTTTCGCGACGTTTACCTGAAAGAGTCAAATCATAAACTAGTAATATAGAGAATGGAATATTAGTAATTGTAACAAGAAAAATAAAATAAACTCGTCGTTGTTTGACGCTTGAACCAGCTGTCTGTTGACACTGTCGGTATATAGCTGTAAAAGATAAGAGTTAAAATGAATTCCGAACATAATTATACGTGTTTCCTTCGTCACGTCACGGAGACTTTTAGACTCTACTTAACTGGGCACTAAGTATTACTAGGCTATATTCTTCGCCATTAAGTTTTAAATAGTAATTTAACTTAAAATAACGGACGGTTGCTAATTACTAAATGATACACAATATTTTTTATTACCTTTTTCAGTAAATATTTCTTTGAGTTAACCTTGAAGGTGTTTTATGAAAGTAAATATTGATATAATATCTGGTACTTTAGTATAATAAATAAGTCAATTAATTTCATTTACTAATTAAACAGTTGCTACACCTACATACACCGCCCACAAAATTTCATTGTGTAGACAAACTTCTATAATAAGCCAATGTATTGTTGTATCTCTCATTTCATATAAAAGCTTTTCCCTCAAGCATAATATGTCTCTTACATGATATCCCGCAATTTTGTATGAAAATCCATAATAATTACCGGAATAACAGGATCCGCCCGTGTACCGAGTTATGATCTAATAGCGTTTTATTTATTTGAATTCCAGGAATTCCACGCTCTGGTTTTAACCCAGCCTTCCTTATTTATTTTTCTAGTATTCCTATATTATAATATATATAGTTATAATTACCATTCTAATATTTCTCTGTAAAATTGTATATGTATAACTCTGTAAAATTGTATAAATTGTATAATTGTAAATTGTATTGTATTGTATAACCATGAATTTCAACATAACTGTGAATCTCCATTATATTTTGCAACGACTTAAGCTAATTTGAAGTTAGAAGAACATTTTATAGTGTAGGGGGAAGTCCTGTAACGCCGGACGGCACCTAGGGCCGGACACTCGTATTATTTCAGCAATTCCGAAAGCGAGCAATTTAAGAACAAGTGAAAAGGGATGGGGGACGTAGTAATAATAAGTGACAGAACGCGGTAAGTCAGTGACGTGCGCGGCAACAGTGGGAGAGCTTGTTTGCCATTTCAGACGGAAGACCACTGCGTCACATAATATTCAGGTGAGGGTTAGCCGGACGGCACCTAGGGCCGGACACTCGTATTATTTCAGCAATTCCGAAAGCGAGCAATTTAAGAAGAAGTGAAAAGGGTTGGGGGACGTAGTAATAATAAGTGACAGAACGCGGTAAGTCAGTGACGTGCGCGGCAACAGGGAGGGAGAGCTTGTTTGCCATTTCAGACGGAAGACCACTGCGTCACATAATATTCAGGTGAGGGTTAGCCGGACGGCACCTAGGGCCGGACACTCGTATTATTTCAGCAATTCCGAAAGCGAGCAATTTAAGAAGAAGTGAAAAGGGTTGGGGGACGTAGTAATAATAAGTGACAGAACGCGGTAAGTCAGTGACGTGCGCGGCAACAGTGGGAGAGCTTGTTTGCCATTTCAGGCGGAAGACCACTGCGTCACATAACATTCAGGTGAGGGTTATAAAAAAGTATTTGTAATCAGTTATTTATGCTTATTCTAAATAAACGTAGTGCTCCATTGATGTTCGTAATCAACCAACGTTTTTTTAAGATTTCTAACCTAGTTTTAGAATGTAATGTAATAATTCTGACGATTCTCTGTCCCCTAGTACCGAACACAAAGTAGTCCCTTAATGCCGGATAGTGAATGTGTTATTTCTTGTCTGCATTTATACTTTTTATTATAATTTTCATTCTTTTTTTTTCAGAATACAGAAGAACGAAATCAAATCAAAATGGAAGAGAAGAAAAAAAAGGAAATTGGGACCAAGCCAGTTTACAAACTGCGATAACTAAAGAACATTCTTTAAGAGAAGCTTCGTTGCGCTACAACATTCCAAAAAGTACTCTGCGTGATAAAACGTCAGTGTTGAATTGTGGGGAAGAAGTAACGTTGCAACTAAAGATCGGTAGATTCAATAATACATTTACACTCGAGTACGAAAACGAAAAACAAACTAAAGAGGAAAAAGAAAATGAGAGCGAGCTTTAAAACCGAAATAGAAGAGGAAGGGGAATAAACCAAAGGAAAAAAGGGAAAGCAAGCCAAAAGAGTAAAAACAAAAAACGAAGAAAATAATAAGGATAAGAAAAAAACAGCCATTAAGTGAATCATTACAATCAGAAAAAAACTACTTGCGTAGTATGCTTGGAGAATAACGACGAGGACTGGATACAATGCTCCAGTGGCCATAAGTGGGCTCATGACATTGTGCGGACATTCCACAATGTTCAGACGCCTATATATGTGATCGGTGTCAGATGTTTTAAAACTGTCCGGTACTAGGTGCCACTTACAAAAACTACGTCTATTTTCACCAAAGTTTGATAAATGTTTTTTAATATGTTAATGCAGAAATTTCAACTTTGTTTATTTATTTCGATTTTACTATTTGTTGAGTTACTTAAGTTATAAATAAAGATACCTTTTTCAATAAGGTTTTTTAATTTTTTTCTGAAAACCTTAAGTGTCCGTCCCTGGTGGACTTTCCCCTATATACTAGCGATTTCCCGTGACTTTCCATGCATTTTCTTTACATTTATTTTTTTCTATTTTCGACTCTTCTTCTTCTATACTTATAATAAGAATGTAAATCTAAAGGGTCTGCACTTTTTCGAATTTGAAAAAAATTCTGCAGGTATCTAGGAATAAGTAATAAAATACATTTCAATCATTTCTAGAAATGTCTGTCTGTCTGTTTGTATGAACACGGATCACTGCTAAAGTACTAGGTTAAAATCATAAAGCATATCCTCGGGAGTAACTTAATGTTTGTTTCATTAAAATCGGTCCACTCTATCAAAAGTTATTGTAGTTTTAATGACGACGCGGCGTCAGTACGAGAGAAAAATAAACAAGTAAATGGATTCAATACATTCAGATGACTTCATTAGTCACTGTTTTTTACATTAGATTCTGCGCGGACGGATTTGCGGGCACAGCTAGTTATTATATATGACTATATCAATATATATCAAAGAATATATAACTGCATTCTACCACTGTGGTTCTGGGGCAAATAAGGGCTCCGGAATACAGTGAAATAGTTTAATACATTTTTATAATAGATTAATCAGTTTATTAGCTAAACTAAATTAAGGTACACAGAAAATAAATGAATAAGACAATCTTAAGGGAGTGGGAAAATGAAGGCGATAGTTTGGTAAGGAAGAAAAGATAGACAAGGGGTCCACAAGAATTAAACTAGAAGAGTAGAGGTAGCTTAACCGCAGGTAGTTTCGACCGCGAACACAGGACTCCGTGGGGTATCAACGAATGCACCGATGGATGAAGATTTTGCGACCACCCAGACTGGCTGGTCAGTAGAGCACTACAATACTTGCTGTAGTCGGCCGGTGGTCCAACTCGGCAGACCCAACTACTCTCCAAGAGAGTTTGGTCTGAACTACGCAGTAGGCTAGGCCCAGTAGATAAAAACAAGAAACTCCGAACACCAAAGTTTAGATGAAGAACTGGACGACGTGTCGAACAACGCGATAACCGTCCCGCAGGAGCTCGAAGCTAAAGCAAAATGCTCCTTAAAACTGACACACCACACGGCTTGACTCACAGCACCAACCCTGGGAGCAGCTGAAGGCAAAAACCTCACACTGGCAGGCTCCGATCAGAAAAGTTTTGATCGGCGCGACATGATAAGCCAATTTTACAAATCTGACAGCTCTCGGGATACCAGATTAGGAAAACAAATTCCGACGACGCGAGCGCCTCGGATAATCGATTAATTAAGAAAATGGAACTGTTTCAACTGTAATATTATCAGGCTGCAATGATTTAATATTTTAAAATTATAAAGGAATTTTAATTTGTAATAAAAGCAATTATTTAATTTAATTTTGTTACAATTCTGTGCAAAGTAAAATTTGAGAGCAACAACACTCAGCCACATATTATTAATCTTCTTAGGAAATGAATGAATGAGCCACAGATAAGTATGTACTACCAATCTGATAAAATAAGTGTATCATTAATATTATATGTACTGTGTAATATTATAATGTTATTATTAAACAATTATATTGAGTTATTAGATTCAAACACTGTTGGAATTTACAATGACAGCATATCTGACGAAAAATGACGAATTTCATACAAATTTTCACCCCCTTTGTCTTTACTGCAAGGGTCAAATTTCTAAAAATCCTTGTTTAGTTTATGTATATTATACCTAAATTGTACTTTTATGTGAAAGATAAACGATGCAACAAATTGCTTTTCGGTGGTTAAATAGCATTTGATACATAATAATTTAAACAATGTAGTCGCATAACATAGATACACTTTTGCACATAGTAGTCTGCAGACAAATAGTTAGCATAAGACCCTCACTACTTGACAAAGTTGAATTCCTTAGTAAAAGCACAATAGCATATCATATCAAATATACTGACGATAACAAATATTGAGAACGTTATAATTTTGTATTTATTTTACGTCGTGAAAAGGCTCTAAACAGACAGACAGAGTCACTTTGGCAATTAATTATAATGCTGGTGTGAATTATTTACTCAGTTGTTTTTGTCAATAAATAATTAATTTCTTTAAGAAAAATTATATTACAATTTAAAGCATGGTTTCCAAATCGGGGTCTCTGATATATATTTTTGATCCCCTTAAATTTGTGATATGTTTTAGTACTCTTTAAAATATGAATTTTCACAGTTTCCAAATCTCTTGTTGATTTTGAATGTTTAAAAATCGAAATGAAATATATAATAAACTAGCGGACCCGGCAGACGTTGTCCCGTCCTGATTATGGAAAAATCCTTGACAAATTATATACTAAAACGTTCCTCATTAATTATTCTATCCACCAGTGAAAACCGGATGAAAATCTGTTCGGTAGTTTTTGAGTTTATCGCGAACAGACAGACAGACGCGTTAGGGGACTTTGTTTTATACTATGTAATGAAGTAATTAGAAAAACCCCATTACCAGATCTGGCTTAAAAGTTGAGGAATGGATAGAAGTTTTAAATCTAAAAGAATAGAAGGGTACATTCATTGTTTTAGAACTCGATTTAAAGTTTAAAATTCAAAAATATTTGATATACATTTGATTTATTTTTTCTATAAAGTCCATGTAAAAAAATAAAAACAAAATTCAAAAAGAGAAGATCATATTTGGACCATTTCTTAAAAGGGTATATCAAAAAAATCTATCCTTTGAACGAGTAATAGAAAAAATGTCAAAATTTAACAGGAGGAGTACTAAAACTAAAACATATCACAAAATAGAGGAAATACATTTTTTTTAAACCGTCCATGGCTTTTTTAAACTTGGCGTGTAATGCACCAAATATATATAACAACACCAATATATGTGTTATTTAATTTTGTTTTATCTATACTGTTCAAGTCAACACGTCACTATCGTCATCGTTATATTAAAGAGACAATTTATCGCTATTCCCTTATGAATTAGGACAGCGTATACCTCTCTCATACAAACTGGACGTTAACAACGGTAATAAGTTTCTCGAATGAAAATGATGTAATATACATAATACACTTCGAGTTAATGGAATCGAGCTTTAGTATCACGCACGTATGTATGTTTATTTATAACTAGCGACCCAGCCCCGGTTTCGCGTGGGTGCAGTGTACTAATGTGATATCATAAGAGTTTACTTTTTCGCCTTTTTAATGTTTGGAGTTTATAAAAGCTACATAAGATTTTTTTTAAATACCTTTTGTCTTGGTTTTATAAAAAGAAATCTATGATTTCTCCTAATATATTTAATGAAATAATACACTTTACAGGTCAAATTTTATCTACATTAGATGCCCAATTCAATGAGTATATTTATTTTTGTTAGGAACTTTTCTATACTAATCAAGAAAGCATCGCAAATAGCCGATCATTTTTTAACAATATGATTTTTTTTTTAATATTTGGTATGAATTAACCTACGGAGATAGACGTATGGTGTCAGGGACTTTTTTGTAGGCATGTTTTGGATTAACAATTCTGTAGTACATTATATTTATGTATCTAATAAAGTTTAACTAGCGTTATCAATTAAACGCCTATAAACGAATTATTAGAATACGTCGATTTTTCTCTACGTTATAAATATAATATTGCCATATAAATAATATTTTACAGTCCGGCAAGTCGGTAATGTTCTTTGGAACTTTATTGTAAAACATAGCAATATTACCTAGAAAACTATTTCTGGTCTTATTGAGCGTGAAACATGATATGACTGTAATAGTTTATAGTATTTAAATCATGACGGTCTTGTACGAAAATTTAGTTAATCAAGTGAATTCAATGTAACATTACAAAGGTACATATTAATCACGGTTTACCTACAATATTGTACAGAATTCACCCGGTCAAAGCTAACACGAATAATTGGTATTGATTTTAACAATTGATCAAACACAATTATGTATACACTCACTAATACATGTATCATATGTCTAGTATGGTATTAAATTGTTGGATCATGTACGGAATTGTGTTAGGAAAATTCAACACAGTATTTATGTGAGACAGTTTAATTAAGCTGATGGCTGAATCGATTGTGTTATATAAGAACGGAGTGGGACGTTTCGCAATTTATGTAAGGATTAAATGTGTTAGCAACTCTGCTCGCTTGTATTTATAAATTATATGATTTATTTTATATTTAACTAGTTTTGTACGCGGCTTCGCTCCTTTTATGAAAACATGTGTGCAAATATTTCATGATCATCGATTCAGTATTGAAGTCGTAAAAGTATAACAAAAAAAATCGGTTCCCTGTAAAGTCGGTTTACGGACGATAATTTTAAATGATAACGTCATAAGAAAATATTGATAAAAAATTGCATACTTTTATGAATTGAATTGAATTATTGTCACAAAATTGATCAAGAATTGAAAGAACAGTTCACGTGTAGAGTGTGTGCTGCAGCTGTCTCTCTTCTACTCGGACGCATCGGCCGATCGAGTGGAAGAGATATAGATGCGTCACAAGCCGAACGCGTAGGCTAATCGCGCCTCTCTGTCGCTTGTTCCGCGCTCTCGCTTGCACGCTCGGCTCAGGCGGAATGTGACAACGAGTCATCTTTTTTCGTGCGTGTACCCGGCGTACATCGATTTATAAGACGTTTATAACACGTCAAAAACTCGCTTTCGTGTTTATAATATTAGTTAGGGTTTATTATTAAAATCGTAAACCAACTAACGCCTTAGTAATTAGATGCAATATTCAAATTTTATTTAATTGAAAAACCTGATTGTAATGTTATTATTTCTAAAGTAATTTATATTTAATTTCGCTTTTTTGGACTAATTTATTCCATTAAATTTTTTAGCTAAACGCATTTTATATTGTCGACCCCCTTATATACATATATAAATTATATTCCAACATTCTATTAGGTTTTTTAATCTATGGATTACATTTATCTTTTTGTTTGCTTTCCCAATAGTTGATTCTAGTCTTTATTGTTGAACTACTTTTCACTTTGTTACGGCTGCGTAAATAGTCAATTAGGAAAAATAGTGCCAGACCAGTTTGCTCGCACACATCGTAGGCGAAGCAAGCGCGCTCGATTCGCATCGCTCCTCGTTTCGCCATAACCTATTTGCACCATCGCCATTCGTCGGTGCCGGCATCGAACCTCGAACGAGCCGGTGAGTGATTACAACATTCGCTACTTTCTCTCGCTGATATCGCATTTGATTCGCATCACAGGTGGTTTTCGATCGAAGGCACCACCACACTTTCTCATTTATTCTTGTTTGATTTCTATTATAATTTCAAATATTCAGTGTTTAGTCTTTACTTCCTTAGTGACGCGTATTGCGATTATGAGTTTGTCTGTTACTTTGTTACACTGTCATCCGTAATCTACTCCACAAATTATTATGAAATTTTACATAAACGTTGCCAGGTGTACGAAAAAGATAAATAAAGTCTATATCGACGCAAGCAAAAGCTAGTAATCTGTAGTATAGTAGCTGTTTGGTTTTAACCTTTTTCAGTCTTAAACTTTAAGATCATCTGAGATTTTACCAAGAGTTGGGTAAATTTAATTTACGATCGTAGGTCTCATTCTCTGTATTTCGAATTCTCCAGTCCTATTCTACTAAATGCACTATTCTTATAAAACAAAGGGAGAAAAACATTGTGTGATCTTGTGAAACCACGATGCAAGTTAAACTTTTTTTCTGATCGTAGGCATTTAACTGAAAATTTTAGGAAAATTATTCTTAACGTTCTTAACTTAATAATTGGAAAATTGGGAATGACAGTGGGAAGTCAATAGAAGACAAGATATATATAAATACTTCTTGTTTTATATCGTAGGGAGTAAACGAACAGGTGGGCCGCCTGATGTTTAGCGATCACCACCGTCCATAGACACTTGCAACATCAAGGGAGTCGCAACTGCGTTGCCATCCTGCGTTTGGGGGGAGAGGGAGGAAGGGAAAGAGGAAGGGGAGGGGAGGTGAGCCTCCGGCGTTCTCACTGACCGAACGAAATGCAACAATGCAAGCACTGTTACTTCACGTCGGTTTTCTGTGAAAGGGTCGTACTACCCCGGCGAGCTGACCCATTCATGCTGAAACCGGTAATAGATTCAGCATTGCTCTACCACCTACAGTGCTACACGGTTAGCTGATACGAGCCATGGGCGCCGTCAAATTGGCCTTGACTGCTCTGCCGAACGCCTCTCACTTTACCCCTACTCCGCTGGCTGTAATGCGACATGCGATAGATGGACGAAAAAATTTGAGGCGATGGATGTTTCACTTTAAAAAACACATTGTATTCCAGAACTTTTGAAACTGTTCGAAGGTATGAGGTGGGATTTTTATCAAAGATTAACACATAGTGCCTAGATAATTAATATCCAAGTTTGTGTTGTCGATGCTACGTAATATAATATGCCTATATGAAATTTTGTATCCAAATACATTCGTCTATCGTGTTACAGTACATTGGCGCGAATCCAAAGCGTCGACTCCGTGTCATACACACTAACTGCCACTTGGCAGTGAAAATTGTTATCAGTTCTCTTGCTTGATTTAAATCCACACGGTTTTCATTTAAAAGGTAGATACATATTGTTAGTTC
Source organism: Antheraea yamamai (assembly GCA_036509395.1). Taxonomy (NCBI): domain Eukaryota; kingdom Metazoa; phylum Arthropoda; class Insecta; order Lepidoptera; family Saturniidae; genus Antheraea; species Antheraea yamamai. The sequence continues at coordinate 6,499,570 of AP028451.1, forward strand.
TCTAATTTTCTTTATTGTATTATGTTAATTTAAAGTGATAAGTTAATACTTTTGAAAGATGAGATGGATTATCTCCGTTGCCAGTCTCTACGCCACGTCATTTTCTACGCGGTGCGTTTTGGCGAATCCACGTCTTTGAGTATGACGTGATATAGTTTAACCATTGAGGATGCAGATTTATTGAACGTAATTGGGTAAGGAGCAAGATAGCACAAACGATGACGTCAGCACATCACAATATGCAGCAAGCCTCTATCAATCTCCTTAATTAATTATAAAATCTAATAAAGCTATAATTTTAATGAACATATATTGCAAAGCATACCCTATTTTATAAAACACATTAGCGTGGATAGTATCCAGTCTGTGTTGCGGCCGAAATAAATGTAACGCCTTCAGCCTGTATCGCCTTTCCCTCCCCACTTTGCGTAGATTGTAGGTACTACTCTACGATACATAATTTATTGTGTACTATAATTGATAAAATACTATGTTTTACCCACGGCTTTGTACACATTAACATAGATTTGACCAAATTGGACCTTGTGATAAGTGATCACTTGTAAACAGTACTTTTTCCTAATATAAACATGATTTATCCTTCGGCATTTTCTCTCTATAAAAGGTACTCTCCCTCTACGCCTGATAACGTGTATGAAAAGTTTAATGATAATCAGTTGAGTAGTTAACGCGTTAAAGGGTAACCAAGAAACAAACTCACATTCACCTTTATGACATTAGTTAGGATTAGCTGTACCCGCGGCTTATGTTATATATGTTATAAGCTTATGTTAAAACACAGTGACGAATAAAATCGTCTAAATATATCAAGCCCATTTACTTATCTACTTTTCCCTCGTATCTAAGTCGCGTCGTCATTAAAAGAACAATCATTTTTGATAGACCTAGCTGATTTTAATAAAACAAAGACTAAATGTTACTCGAAGATATGCTTTATGATTTTCTTGAAGAGGTTTTAAAGTGAAACTTTTATTACATCGTCTCAAACTTTTTCGTTTGTGTGTTGCATGTCGCGTGATGGTCGGCCGCGGAGTAGGGATAAAGTGAAAGGCGCTCGTCAGAGCAGCCAGGGCCAATATGGCGGCGCCTCTAGTTCGCAGCAGCTGACCGTGTAGTGTATAGACTATTATTAGTTAAATGTCTATAGTGTGAAAAAAAGTTTCACTTTTACCGTGGTTTCATAAAACCACACAATCTTTTTTTTATCATGAACGCAGAATTTTAGCAGTGATGCGTGTTCATACAAACAGAGAGACAGACAGAAATTTCTATAATTGATTGAAATGTCTTTTATTACTTATTCCTAGGCACCTGTAACATTTTTTTACAAAAATCTAAAAACTACAGACATGTTAGATTATCATTCTTGCTATATGTATAGGTTATGATATATAAACAATTTTTAAAATTAAAAGTACGAAATGTCTACAAATCGACTACCAGGAAACGTTTCCAGAAGTCTGGCTAGATTTACACATGGTATGACATTGATTATACGCTAGCTGAGTTATTTGCTAGCACTCTCGACTAGAGAAGCATTATTACATAGTATAAAACAAAGGCCCCTCCCGCGTCTGTCTGTCTGTCTGTTCGCGATAAACTCTAAAACTACTGAAAGGATCTTCATGCGGTTTTCACCAGTGGATAAAGTGATTCATGAGGAACGTTTTGGTATATAATTTCTCAACGATTTTTTTATAACCAGGGCAGGACAACGTCCGCCGGGCTCGCTAGTTTTCTATAAAGTAGTGTGCATTGTAAACCCACATAGTTCTATAGTTTCAACTACATTAGGTATTAATATTGAACTCGTACTAAGAACTGCATATTTGCGTTATTTGAAGCCCTCAGGAGATATACTACACACATCAAAAAAGTCTAAGCAACATGCGTGATATTACAAATTTTACCATTTATATTAATTAATTTCTAAGTATTTACTCAAACAAAGCGAGGAAGTAAACTTTTTTTTATTATACATACTGGAGGTGTAAAAAAAAAATTTTATTTTTTTTTTATTAAATACATTTTTATTCTATGCCTTTCTTATTTTATTATTTTACATTTATTAAGTTAACAAATTAACGTTAGATATTCTTTACTCATAACAGTCATTTGATGCAGATGAAATCAAAGACTGTAGGGATTTTGAACGGAAGTAATCAATCTCAGGTATCTCGACATTTTGGCATTATAGGCGTTATTTGACGCCCTCAGCAGATATACCCCCCCCCCCCCCCCTTTTTTTTTTTTTTTACCCTTTTAAAAAAAAAACTTTTTATTTTAAAAACCCAAATTAATATATTTTTATTTTTTTTATTTCTCAGTGACGTAGTTGGAAGTTGAGACGATGGCAAAGTACTAATGTATGATATTTATAAACGTCATTCTATCAGATTTCTTGTTATCTTTACGTTAGACGTCACTTATACTTTAGTAGATTTCACGGGGCAAGATAATTTATATCTAAAGATATCTCGGTGATCTATACATTCAATAAGAATGTTAATCTGACGTGTCTGTACTTTTAGGATTAGTGTAAAAAAAATTGTTGCAGGTGTCTTGGAACAAGTAATAAAATACATTCCAATCAATTTTAGAAATGTCTGTCTGTCTATCTGTTTTAAGTTTGTACACGCATCACTGCTAAAGTACTGCGTTTACGATAAAACCTCACCAAGAAAATGGTAAAACATATCTTCGAGTAACATTTAGTCTTGGTTTCATTAAAATCGGTTCATTCTATCAAAAGTTACTGTAATTTTAATGACGACGCGACGTAAGTACGAGAGAAAAGTAGATACGTAAATGGATTTAATATATTCTGATGATTTTATTGGTCACCGTCTTTTACATAAGGTTCCGCGCGGACGGAGCCGCAGGCACAGCTAGTTGTTAATAAAAACCTTATAGTATTCCCAACTCGAAATGTTCAGTTTAAAACAATTTAACGGGATATGACGTCAAAATATCTCGCCCCGTGATCCGACGGAGAGCCGCCATTGTTAAAGGCTTTATCAATCTAAATGACAGTATAGCGCGTCTCGTTGGCTGGTGCCCAGGAAAAAAAGTCTTGTTTCTCGTTTCGTTTCTGTTGTGTATCGGGTTGATTGTGTCGCCGTTTTTATTCAGTGTCAAAATTTTTCGATTTTCATACTGCTGTACTGAAAATTGATAATACTGTTTTTATTTTTGAAGGGAAAACTTCTTTAAGCGCTTTGAGCTCTTGTTTTTGGGTAAACAAAAATTATGGACGTCGTGTCATCGTCACCGAACGCTTTCTATAAGTTATATGTATACTGTGACAACTGTATATGTATGTAGATAGATATACCTCCAGGCGTTATTAGTATACGTCTTTATATATAAATTTCTTCTGTACGTGTGTATGTCACTGAAATCCTCCTAAACGGTTGGACCGATTTTGATGAAATTTTGTGTGGGTGTTCGAGTGGATCCAAGAATAGTTTAGATTTACAATTGGACCCGGTAGGTGGCGCTGCGGTTGAATTTTAGATTTTTTTTTATTACCAAGGCATGACAACGTTCGCCGGGACTGCTAGTTATATATAATATTTCAATTTACAAATTATGAAATTTAAATAATTCACAGTATAATTGATTTAATATTTCAAAACACAACACAGTTATTCTATTGTATTAAGTTTTCACGTCTTTCGGCAGTCCTTATAACTGCCTCGACTTTATTTTTTATTCTGCAGACTCTTGTTCCACACATTTTTTTTCGCTTTCGTTTAGTTTATTATATACCTCAAAAATCGTTGCATCTGTAAACAACTATTGGGTTTTTTTAATTATTAATTTACTTAACTATTAGCTACTTTAGGACGGATTTTTAATCAGGTTATTGTCTTTATGGCGGTCGCATTTACATCTTTTATGGATAATATTATTTTGTAGATATAGAAATGAAATCACTCCAAAATCTATACGGGTCGCAATTCAAAGAAAAATGTTAGAGAGGGTATATAAAAAAATATTAATTAGAGTAAGAAATATAGGAAAAATATTGTAGGCATTTACCGTGTTATTACAAAAAAGTTAAATACGTATTAAATACTTGGTTTAAAAAAGTTTCCTAATAAATTCACCGCGCTTGCCCGAGGCAAGTTCGCGTTATCCTTTTTCACAAGTCTAACCTAACGTAACCAAAGCGAGACAAAAGAGCAAGATGGCGAACATTCAGCGACCGCGGTGCATTTAATATGAGACCTTTTTAAAGCCAGGGTTCAATACGTATTTAACTTTTTTGTAATAACACCGGAAGAGTTTAGCTTAGACAAAAACACGAAGTTTATTCATATGCACTGAACATACAGTATACGATTAACCGGGCACAAATTACCACAATTTGTGGATCAGACACACAATCGTCCTAAGCTAGATTTGAACACATGATACTTAGAGCAGAGGTATGAAGTTGCATAAACGATATTTTCATATATCTTTTGTTTCTAAATATATGTACATCATTTATGATCCTATCTCACCTTATAAGTTGCTCACGGATCTCTCACGAACAGAGGCTTTTGTGAAACTAAAAACCGGTCAACGTGCTAAGAGTTTGCTTACAACTCTGCGAAGGCCTTTTAAAATGGATTCAATTAGAATAAGGTAAGTCGTAACGAAAAAACGGCGAAATTACGGCGAACACTTATTTTTGATAGAAATTTGAACTTATTAACCCTAAAACTGTTGGTCAAAATTCTGCATCCAGCAAAATTAACAGTAATGTATTATTTACTATCTGCCAGCCCTATGCATATGCATACTAACAAACCTAGTCTTTCTTTTACAGTACGATTATGTAATAAAATGGTAATTGTGTTGAATGAACGTCAATCTATCAATTTGTCAAAGTTTTTGAATATCTCCTTACTGTCTTCTGTTTCGTTTATTCAATTAATTTTTCGTATGTTCTTTCAAACATTAAATACAAGCTTTGTGCTAAGGTTTGCAAATACAATAAAAAAGAAAGAATTAGCTAAATAGTCACCACGTCTTAATTGATTATAATAAAATACTTTATATCTATTTTAATGATAGGTACGGTCTTTAGCCAGAGTAATCGAAGCGTACGTTTGCTACCGGATATTTTTAAAATAACTCCAAAGCCAGAGAAATCATTTACTTAAGCGCTTTAGGATCACACAACTCGTGGCTTTCCACTACTCATTCACAGATTCCATTACTCTTATTGCGTATTTTTAACCTTAGAGTATAATGCGGGATATAAGGAATCGATACATTTATGGTGTGTTCTAACGTTGAAGGCTAAACTGGAATGAAACGTCTGAAACGTCATGTGTCGATTACAACTGCTTGAAAACTTCGTCTTACACATATTAGTTAACTAGTGGGCTCGGCAGACGTTGTCCCGCCCTGAATATAAAAAAAATCCTGGACAAATTATATACAAAAACGTTCCTCGTGAATCACTTTATCCACTGGTGAAAACCGCATAAAGATCCATTCAGTAGTTTCTGAGTTTCTTACGAACAGACAGACAGACAGATAAGACATGTAAGACATGTAATGATAGATAGTAAAAGATATTTTTAAATATCGTCTTTTAACTTTGCCTTTCCTATTGGTAATTTGATTCATGTTCGATGCCACTTACATAAGCAAAATTTAGTAAACGACCGATACACGGCCGTAGACAGGAGGCTTTGTAGGGCAATGGCCTACCTTGAAATCACAATTCCTTCCCTTAAAAATACTAAAAACTAGGATAAATTATTATAATAAAATTGTCTGTTCATAGTTTGAGATAAAAAAAAATTGTAGCGATAGGATCTAAACTTCACCGAACATACCACCGTTTATGACATTCGAAAGCAGATCGATTATGATAATTTTTTTACTTCCGCCCTACCTGTTAATCAATATTGCTCTCTCTACGTCAAATTCGACTCTAACTACAGACCTGGACCGACATCAAATTAATATCAAAAATAGACACAAATCAGCCACTTGATGTTTTGGACTTAATGTTGTGCCAGGCTTTACAATAAAAAGCACATTACTAATTTATATAACAATAAGTTCATTAACTTTATCAAGCAGGACTCAGTTTTAAACAGTTATTACCATACTCCACATTGATGTGTCATGTCGAGGAGAGAGACGTCCGACTTGCTTCTCTTTTGTAAAGCGTGCTCTCTATCGCACAGTGAACTATGATGGACAAAAACAACGTTATACAAACCCGAACTCAGTCGACTATCTCGGTCTTCTCACCAACGTGACAAATAAAAATCCGGGTACTGCATATAATTAATCATTACGCAAACTATAGAAATATCTAGAAATAACTCACTCTTCGTAAATTTACTATAAATAAAAAGAGATTATGAACATGAGTTTGTATTATTTTCATAAAAAATATACAAAGAAGATAAATCATAAAAAATCCAGCTGGTGCTTCTCAATGACTTGATTGTTTATCAAGTCAGCCAAGTTAACATTCATAAGTGTATTCTTAGGGTTTAAATTAGATAAAATATTTTCAATTTCGATTTTTTATATAATATACTAGCCGAACCGTGCCCACTTCATTGGGCAGTAATAGGCATTATCAAGCTACAACTTTTCTCTAGAACTCAATCATATATATCTCATAATTAAGGCAGCGTTCGTAAGAAACGTTTTCGTTCGACCATTTTTCTCCGACTCCCCAGATATTACCCCCTACAACCTCACAAACTTTACCTCTTTATAATATTATTATAGATTATAGATAATATAATTAGTTAATAGCTTCTGCCCGCGACTTCGTACGCGTGGAATAGTTATTTTGGGCTAAGACGCAGCGGAAGCTCTCAAAAGGAAAAAAAGCCCCGATTTTAAAACATTTTTCATTGTTGTTACACTCGTATTGCCCTTAGCGTGATGATATATAGCCTATGACACTCACAAATAACGTGGCTTTCTATTGGTAGAAGAATTTTCAAAATCGGTTTAGTAGTTCCTGAGATTACCCCCTACAACATCACAAACTCACAAACTTTACCTCTTTATAATATTAATATATAGATTATAGCCCCTGCTCACGACTTCGTCCGCGTAGTAATAGTTATTACTCTGGGCTAACGCTGACACACAGCAGAAGCTCTCAAAAAGAAAAAAACATCTCGATTTTGAAACATTTTTCATCTGTGCTCCGCTCCTATTGGCCTTAGCGTGATGATGTGTAGCCTATAACCATTCTCGATGAATGAGCTATATAACAGTGAAAGAATTATTCAAATCGGACCAGTAGTTCCTGAGATTACCCCTTACAACGCCACAACGTCACAAACTTTACCTCTTTATAATATTAGTATAGATATAGATGAATTGTGAATGTACTCACATTTTCAATGGCTTAATGAAAAGCTAATCACTCAAAACCTATTATTATCTTGATTATATAGTTAAGTTACAATGAAACTAAAATAAATACGATTTGAAATTAATATATTTCTCCTGATCGTAAGTTAATGCTGTTCAAGAATAACAGAGAACAATAAATAAACAAAAGTAAATAATAGCGAAGAAAAATCGCCAATATAACAGTTTATATATTTAGCATTAGAAAAAACATATACGTATGTACCAAAACGGATGATCATGGCATATTTATCACTATATATAGTGATTAATCGTCATTTCTCAGTTATTATCCAACAGAGTGCTAGTAAGGTTGCCTTAGAAATTCAAAAATACAATGGGCTTAAACATTAGTATGAATAGCAAAAGACAAAACAATTATGCTTGTATTAATAATAATATACTAGGTATAAACATGAATTTCGTTTGAAAATACGTGGAAATATATCCAAAATGCAATCTGGTTAAGTGTGCACTAACCCCAAAGCCGGTTAGGGGGCGGGAATGCGTCGAAATCTGTTTTACAGTTTCAATTTGTCGGAGTGAAAGAGTTTGCGGGGGCACGGGGGCGCCACATGTCTGCCTGGTTGTTAAACTGTCTTGTACCGAATTCTTCGATGTCTCAAGAGTGTTTACTACTATTAATAGTTAAAGAATTCTTTATATTTTAAAAATTGTCATTTATTTTGCCAACATAAGAGAGGGGTATGTACAGTCTTTGAAGTGAAAACTTCTTTAGCCGCGTTGAGTGATTTAAGGTATTGAAGGGCCGCGGTGGGCATTAAACCGCCTTGATCGGAGGCACTTCTGGTGGCCGTCGTCTTAGAGGCCTGGGTAGATGGAGAACCATCAGACAGGCCTGTTGACGTGTGCATAGAGGCGGAGTCTCTTCGTGCGACGTCTGTGACGCCGCAATGCTCCGTGTTAGAGGTTCGAGCCCCGCCAGATGTCAGGTTTACTGGTGGACCGCTGAAATCGCGTAGCTGCGTGCTGCATGTGTGGCGATCAGGTACCGGTACACCCGACATCGACGCCGGCGGAGTTACACACAGACCGCGTTAGGCGTGGAGGAGGAGCTCTATGAGGGATATAGAGCTGCTAGATTGGCGTTTCGGAAGGCCATAGACCGGAGTAAGGCTCTGGCGAGAGAAGAGCTGCTTGAGGCGCTAAGTCGGGACCAGTAGGGGTGCCCGTATCGCTTAGTTCGTGACAAGTTATATCACAGGGCCCCCCGGTAATCCAGAGCCTCGAGCCTCAGTTCCTCCGAGAGATATTGGCGGCTCTGTTTCTCTCAGCGTCAGAGCACATGTCTTCTACGATGGCTCCGTCTCAGCCCACAAGTACGCCCAACGCCCAATGCGGTTGATGACTACCACGACGATGACGAAGATGCAATCCCCGAAGTAACCTGGAAAAAGACAAGGACGGCGGTGCAACGCCTATGGGCCAAAAACACCGCTTCCGGACCCGACGGCATACCTGGACGTGCATGGGTCCTGGCTTACGAAGCGCTCAAACCCCGTCTAGCGAGGATTTTCACTGCGTCGCTTCAGCAGGGACGCTTGTGGAAAACCAGCCACTTGGTCCTGCTGAAGAAACGGGGTCACCTAACGGACATTCCATCGGGATCCGGACCATTGTGTTGCTGGATGAGGTGGCGAAACTGTGTGAACGTATAATCGCAGGCCGTCTCATCGAGGTGGTATTGGCGGTGTCCCTCGACATCATCAACGCTTGTAACACATTGTCTTGCCTTGCTTTATTAAGTAATCAAATATATGAGATGCAATCATAAACGCAAACATAGATGCAAACACGCTGGTATACTACGCATCGCTAATCTGACGCAAGCCGCACAAATGCAACACGGTCGGTCACACTTACTAGCATGTTATGACGCGAAATCACAAATTTATCTCCTGCCAAAAAAATACTGCTCAACGAATGTAAGGAAGTTTTTACTTCAAAGATATCTTTAAAAATATGTTACAAGAATAGAAATCATACAACTGCGTTATACATCTGTACTAATACATTATAGTACTTAATTAGGATAAATGAACTTACGACGATCATAGCTTGAACGAATTATGTTCCGGCGGTACAGGAAGCAATTTGAGATTTATTAATTGATAATTAATTGGACGTAAAATGAGGCATCTGAGTCTTTCAGTACGTCAGTAATATTATTAGGGCATTCTTTCGCTTTTATACTTCAGTTTTTACTATTTTTTGCCCGCGGTTTTGCTTACTTTATTGTAGGTTTGACCCATCACTCAGAGGAGTTATATCAGATAAATATATCAGAGGAGATTTTTTGTCTGGATGAAAGATGCCTTATGTCCTTTTCTGTTCTTGTATCTGTCACTGTACTTTCTGTTTCAGTTAAGTAGTCAAGGTGTGAAGACATAAGAAATAAACACACAGACAAACCCATTTGTGGGCTTCCGTTGAATCCGTCAACTTTATATATTATATATTTTTTTTCTTTGCTTGTGTATGTGATTAATCCCCTCCTAATAAACTGGCCCGATTTTTTTAATATTTTTTTTTTTTTTTTTTGGAGATTATAGAATGGTTTATATTATTAATTATACCCCCCGGGTGGCGCCGCGATCGTCTTTTAGGTTTTTTTTTTTTTTCAAGGCAGGACAACGTCCGCCCGGTCCGCTAGTAATTTATATTTTTCAAATATGTGTACATTATTACGTAAAGTAAAAACTCTGTACCCCTTTTTAAGCGTATTCCACGAACGGATGGATTTAAAATTTGACAGAGTTAAAGTTTAAATGAAGGAGAAGTGCACAAAGCTATTTTCTTTATATAAAATGCATTGACAACACATTTAATTAATTAAAATATTCATTACTCACACTACTGCTTGATTGACACATAACATATACACACATGTAAATGAGAAAGACGTTTCTCCATCCTTCATTTTACTCTTACGTTCCAATTACCATTTTTCATACATGCAATATTTTTAACATAACTTACGTTCTATATTATACATGTCCTTTGAAATTAACTGGTCAAACTATAGATTAATTATGTAAATTAATAATGTAATAATTATGTAAAAATAATTATTCTCTTTGGTCTTAAACAATGTCGAAATGAATTATGGTCGAATTTCGACCACTAATATGTTAAAATATTTTCAAAAATATCAGGAATACTAAGAGAAATAAATACAAAGAAGGATTGAATTTATTAATGCCACACAAAGTAATATGTACACAGATAAATCGAATATTGTTATTAGCCAATGAAATTGTTTGTTTATATAAACGAGCTAAAATTTGGAATCGCCAATATTAAAAATTATTTATGTAGCTTATTACTCACTAGCGGGCCCGGCGGACTTTATCCCGCCCTGATAATAAAAAAACACCTTGACAAATGATATACCTAAACCTTCCTCATGAATCACTGTATCTACTGCTGAAAAGCGCATGAAAATTAGTTCAATAGTTTTTGAGTTTATCGCGAACAGACAGACATACAGACGTAGCGGAGGACTTTGTTTTATAATATGTAATAATGATTTTTACGATTGGAGTATTTTCCATAACAAGTAGAGATCAGAATATACGTTAAGAGAATTTGTTTTTATATCATAAGATGCTAACGAACGGGTGGGTGACCTGATGTTAAGGGATCACCGCCGTCCATAGACACTTGCAACACCAGAGGAGTCGCAAGTGCGTTGCCATCCTGTGTTTGGGGAGAGAATGAGGAAGGAAAGGGGGAAGGGTAGGGAAGGTGGTCCTCCAACGCTCTCACTGACCGAACGAAACGCAACAATACAAGCACTGTTACTTCACGTCGGTTTTCTGTGAGAGGGTAGTACTACCCCGGATGAGCCGACCCATTCATGCTGAAACCAGTAATAGATTCAACGTGGCTCTACCACCTACAAATTAAGTAATAGATCAGTAGAGTCGTTTGCGCGGCGTAGGGTAAGCAAGTTCGCCATCCGACAAGAACCCAGTGTCCTGAAAAAGGACGAACTGTGAATGCGTATGTCAGTGAGAGACTATGCCATATCACGCAGCAATGCTTTATAGAGAATCTGTTTACCTAATTGTGTTGAGATTAATTCAAAATTAAATTTTCTTTTCTAAATATTACAATAACTGGTGCTTGCGAATTTGTTCGCGTGAAAATGGTTTTTGATATGTCACGGGAAATTTTTTTTCCTGCTTTTTACATACTTAGCAGGTTTTACCGTTAGATCACAATATCAGCTGATATTAAACCATGAGGTGGTCTAAGATGCTAAACACGATAAACCGGAGGGAGACTGATTCTTAAGTACTGACGACAGATTTAATTTGAGAGTGGTAACCAGCTAGACGGGTTTAGAAAAAACTTTACCAAAATGCTATGGCTTTTTCACGATATTTTTTGTCATCAAAAGCTCCGGTGTCCGATCCACTTCACGCCATCACCGTTTCGGTTTTGTCTAGGTTTGCTTAGAACTTATGGAAAATAAATTAAATGTAGCTTAGATAATTGTTTAAAAGTTTATCTGCCATCAATAGTTTCATTAGATCCGGTTAATCCACTTCGCAGCTTAGTCCAAGCAAATAACAGTTACATCTGTTTGAACTATATACACACTTTATCTTTACGCGTATTATTAATTTTACATTAGGTGTTGTTATACATCCTCTTAAATCGTAGTGCTCTAGGTGTTTGACCGGTGGAATATCATTTCATATCCACAGGTGCGAACCTCGGCATGTACCAACTACTTTTTCAGAATTCGTGCACATTTACTAATTCAAACTGATGGTGGTACACCATAGGTTGATGGTGAACGGAAATATCGTGAGGAATTTTGAACCCGAGAGATGTTTTTATAGTACTACTGTATTTATGAAAACATACAACGCTATATTTCTTATTTGAAATTGCTAATACGTCGTGGTCTAGAGTGATGGTTATGCCCATACGTTCTTTTGAGAACAGGCCTATGACCCTGCAGTGGGTCTCTTACACAATTACTTTACTGCAATTATACAAAACCTGAATAGTCCTCAATGAACTTCTTACAAGAGTTCTATGTCATCAAAGCTAGAAGTGGAAAGCCTCACGCTCACATGACTTGCATCTTTGTTATAAGTAGCAAAGCTATAAGTAGAGTAACTTAATTTTGTAATTATCTCGAGGAGAAAGAAGAAAAAAACGTAGATGGGAACGTAAGATTAAAGGGAAAACGTCTGTTAGATGTGTTAAGACGGGATCATTAATGAAGTACGCAGAGCGTAAAATGAAGTAATAAGGGACTAGGACGGGAATTATTTTTGTTATTTTTTCTTTCAAGCGATAAGACTATCTAAATGGCTTATTTCGACTACGAGTTATAGCTTCTTTTATGATATGAGAATATTAAAATAGACAAACAGTTTCGCTGATGTCAAATTGTATTTAACATCTTTAGTTCACCCCTCGACTGTCCAAAATCATAAAGGTTTAAGCTCTATATAAAGAAATGTAGATCTTATCTTAACAACAGACTAAGTTTTAAAAAAAATTACATAAAGTTGAACAATAAAAAAATATGTAACGTAAATTTATATTTAAAAACCAAAAGCTAGATGTTTAAAATACGATGCGCTATTTTGGGATCTGTGTCTTAAAGAATCACCCGAGGGGTTTACTATCCTCAAATTAGAATGTAGTCCTAACTAAAACGAGTTACTTAAGTTATACAGCCTAGGACTAAATGAAATCGTCTCGAATCAGTTTTTATATAGAAACACCAATGCGAACTTTTACGTTATGTTAGAAATCTTTTACATATATTTTATCTATTTATTGTTGTATTTGCAGTAAGTACATAAAACTATCGTCTCGTCAAAACTGTTAACTTAAGCCATCCGAAAGTGACCTTAAAATCGAGTAATACTTTTTTCAGTAACTAACAACATCTATTATTTCATTAAGTTAAATACTGAATTTAAATTTTCCCGTGCCTTAAAGGTAAAGTTTCCGTCTTACTCTATAATTTTTTTATATAATATTCTACTCTAAACCCTTTATTAATTTAATACATTAATGTTGCATTTGTGAGTTGAGATGTAATTCTAAAAAACCTATCGACAATCGTAATGTTTAAAAGTAAACATAATCCTCCGTTTCTCTTTGCCCGTTCTTTATTACTTCATTTTACGCTCGGCGTATTTGAGTAATAACCTTACAGCTACAAACTTACAGAGGTTCTCTCGTTAATCTCATATTCTTATCAAGTTTTCATGTTTTGTTTTATTTTGCACTATATCGACCATCTGGGGGATGACCATTCTAGTAATCAGTATATATTATATTGTAAAACAAAGTCCTCTGCTACGTCTATTTTTCAGTTTGTTGGCGATAAACTCAAAATCTACTAAACGGATTTTCATACGGTTTTGTCCAGTAGATAAAGTGATTCATGAGGTAGGTATAAGGTATAATAATTTGTCAAGGTTTTTTTTTTATTTTCAGGGTGGAACAACGTCCGCCGGTCTCGCTAGTAATTAAATACAAGTGGAGATAATTTTACGTAGCATCTAACTATATGTCAGACTTTGCTAGATACATAAATATTTGTAACATCATCACTAGCTCATATGTCCCTTATATTATATTGGACAAATAATATTTAAACATGCCATGAACCCATTTCTCAATATTTTTTTTAATTTCATTAAACAAAATATTCTACCATCCTTTAAAGTTGATATAATAACCAATAAATGGGTTGAACGCTAGTTATTGCTCTCGGCTTTGCTCTCATTAATTTATATTTGACCTATCCATTGAGAAAAGTACAGTGTCCATTTCTGTACTCCTGGCGATGTGCATACAATATTTCATGATTATAGGTCGAGTAATTAAGACGTGAGAGCGTAATTAACAAACAAACTCAAATTCGTATTATTATTATCAAGATGATTATAATGTAAACTCCTTTGAGTCTTAATTACGTCAAAATTACTGAACGTTTAGCCATAGGACTTTGACCATTCGATGTGGAATTCTTCGTGGAAAGTTCCAACCTATTTAACTTTTGGATCCGATTGATTTTTTGCAATTTTTTTAATGCCTAATGAAGCGGACGGGAATCAATATGTGTATTGCAATATAAATATCAAAATGATTATTCAGTTAATGAAACACAGTTACACGAGAACAGTTATTCTGACGTTATAAAATTTAAGATACTTGTGGAAAACAAAAACATTATCTGTACGGTAGCTTCGAAACGTCTTAGCCGTTAAACTCGCGTCAATTTTACGGTTTTTTCATAGAGTAAACATATTACAGACGTGCCATACCATTTAACTGTGAACATTGTTTCACAGTTTCTTCTTATCAGATTTTTTTAGCCATATCTACAAGCTATATATCATATATATAAGATATTATGAATGTACCTGAAGTATGTGCCTGTTCCAGCTCTTCTTATGATCCTCCATTATATTGCCTAAGCAATCTTTTAGGGTTTGATTTAACCGATCAACTATATCGTTCACCTGTGTATGGGCAATAGTCGGTCGGTTTTACTGATGTACAGAAGATAATACATTTTTTGGATTCTCTAGTATATCAATTTTAAGCTACTTAATGGGGTGAATTATTTTAAGAACTATTCGGAAATATTGGCAACGTATTAGATGAGAGGAAAAATTTCAAACATACATTACAAACAACAGCTCAACATCATTTATAGAGAAGTTATGGTCATAATAGTCATGAAAAATCATTATTGGTCGTACCCACTTTGGAACTATTACCTGCGATTGTTTACCAGACTAGGCCCCCCTAGGTCCGTTCCCTCGGCGTGGAGCCCTTGAGCGTGCACGCATACATGCTTACACATGGAAGTGGAAGGGTTTTATTTTTTCCCTTACCGAACTAAATTAGTTCAGACAAAAGAAATTATCCGACACGAAATACATATAAGAGCTACTGAGGCATATGTGCTTGGTACACATATATATCTCACTAACTTATATACGCACGAATATGTAGCTTAGCTTAGGTTAACCCAGTCAGGTCGCGAATTGCATAAACTAGGCAACAGCCCAAGCCGAGGTGTGCCGTGCACCCTTGAGCTAGTTGTCAAAATTAAATCGGCTGAGTGCCTTAAGCACTCGCCTTAGTAGTTCGGTGAAGCTCTTAAGGCCTTACTAGGCCAATAGCGTAGACAGTTCGAAAAAAAAAATCTGCGATTGACGTGATAAAACCGTAGATTATCCTCCTTGTATCTCTGAGGTTAGGTTAAAAGTATACTCGACCTAAAGCTTTGGACCTTCTCTTTCTCACCTTTTTCTTCTTAACCAAGCAATTTTCCTTAAAGATTATTAGTACCATTACCAAGGGGATAAATGTTTCCTATTTTAGTATTAGCGACTTCGGGTGATTTCAAGGTTCTAACAAAATGGTGGCACTCTTGTCAGAAGCTCCTAAATATTTTGTAACATGAGATGTTTCTCATCATGTTTTATATTACTGTTTCTATCTGGAGTGAGCAGAATTGCCATAAAAATTACATATTTTTAAAGTGTTACAGTTTTAGAGGTGGTAGTGCCACACTGAAGCTATCACCGGTTTCAGCATGAATGTGTCGGCTCGCTCCGGGGTAGTACCACCCTCTCGCAGAAAACCGACGTGAAGTAACAATGCTCGCATTGTTGCGTTTCGTTCGGTCAGTGAGAGCGCAGAAAGTTTTTAGGAGCAAATATAAATAGAACAGACTTGTAGATGTATATTGTAAATTATAATCAAAATTTTACTTAACTTATTAGCTGATACCCGAGATTTCCTCAGAGTTGTTCTGAGCTTATGCATCACATCAACTACCCTCCTGCTTCACGGCAAAAAAATATAAATCGCTAAACGCGAATTACGTATTAATTAAATGAAGTTGACGTGATATTTTTAAACACTTTTAAGTAAAGATTGAATGTCTATGTTGTAAAGCTAAAAAAAGAAATGATAGAAACATTCGTACGACTATGCTATCTATATCAATTTCTTCATATTGATTATGTTTTTTGTCTTGTTTTATAAAGGAAACAAAATGTAAATTACATTTAAAAAAGATTTTTTAAATGTATTACTCAGATTGTCTCATCTTTTTTCTATTAATCTCTGACAGCCATCAACGAATCCATATTTTGAAAAGATAATAACCGCTTGAGATATGAAACCGCTCTGTAGAAACTCACTGATTCAGGAAGTTTCCTGGATATACATTTGTATGACGTCGTAAAAGTGTTTGGGCGATTTTATAGCTTCACAACCTTTGTATGCTTTTACGAGTCTTCAAAAATATATATAATGATAATTATTGTGCATTCTATATCTCAAATTGTGATTTTATGTACTACCTATAAAATTGTGTATAAAAATAACATACTATTTATTCTTTGTAACTGGATTGTAATATGTTTTACAAGTTTGAGCAGGATAATCTCTGAAACGACTGAACCGATTTTGATGAGAGTTGCATTAGCAGTTAGTCATTTTTTTAGAGTACGTTACATATCATTACGATTTTACAAACGGGGCTAGGCAGTAATTATAAAATTTGACAGACGTAATTTACATTAATCAAAATGTTTGTAGGATATAATTAGTAATGATTAAATGACATAAAAAATACAATTAATAATAGATATAGTTTCAATTAAAAAGCAAAGCGATTATCATGACAGCAGAGTCGCAAACACTAGCTAACAAAGTTAACCAAGCGCAGTCGATATTCTTGGTTATTTTCGTCTGTGTAACAAATATTTTTCAAAACGAGGACTTACTTTTCAAAGTTAATAATTACTTTTTTCTCACTATTGATCTCATCTGATGTTAAATCACGACGTGATCTAAGATCGTAAACACAATAAATTTAGAAGGGGATTGGCTCTCAAGTGTTACCGGTACACATTTATAGATGCTTGGCGATACATTTACAACTGGAGGGTGGTAGCTAGCGGACGTTGGGAGAAAAAGCCCAACCATCATAATATCGTTTCGTTACGATGATTCTCCTTTACCAAAAACTCGAGTTTATTCGCAAAACTTGGAACCTCGATTAATTAAGTGACCGAACACTCTAAATACTGAGCCATCGTTGCTCAATTAAGTCGATATAACTAGTTCAAATTCATGCGACAAAAAATTAAAAATTAGAAAGATAGTGAAAAGCTAAATTTGAAAACAATTAAATTTTAAAAGTTCGCTTCAAATAAGCAACAGTTATTCTTTAACGTAAGCGACATGACAGCTCTGTTTACGTGTATAAATGATCTCCATTACCGTGTCGGCGTGGGACGTGTTTGAGATATAACCCTTTGGATGCAGTCGGAAGCGTGCACCGGTAAATATTACAAAGGTGCATACGACCGGGTAGGTTGTGCAACAAATTCAATGGATATTTCTTGTCTTTAATTATAATACATATGTATATATCTGAAGTGCCTATTTGTAATAACAAAATAACAGGCTTCTAATAAATGGATTTTTCTTTATATTTTATAGGTTTTATCATTTTTGTAGGTGGTAGAGCCATGCTGAAGCTATTACTGGTTTCAGCATGAATGGGTCGGCTCGCCCGGGGTAGTATCACCCTCTCACAGAAAACCGACGTGAAGTAACAGTGCTTGCATTGTTGCGTTTCGTTCTGTCAGTGAGAGCGCCGGAGGCCCAACTCCCTTCCCCTTCCTCCTCTTCCTTCCCCCTTCCCTTCCTCCCTCTCCCAACACAGGCTGGCAACGCACTTTCCACTCCCTGGTGTTGCAAGTGTCTATGGACGGTGGTGATCACTTAACATCAGGTGACCCACATGTCCGTTTGCCTCCTACGACATTAAAAAAAATTATCGCAATCTCATCTGATCAAGTGCAGCTGCTGGAACACCAACAGGTGCTTGGGGACTGATTTTCAACTTAAGGGTAGTAGATAGCCAGGCGGACTTAGAAAAACACTATAACACTATAACCGTAACTCAGTTACAGTTTTCGAATATACGTCCGTCCACACTGTGTCCGAATACGTTATTAACTGAGCTATCATCGCTTCAATTATGTGGTACTTGTAACGAAAATCCAAGGTTTAAAAGGTTTTTCCAGGTGGTAGAGCCACGCTGAAGCTATTACTGGCTTCAGCATGAACGGGTCGGCTAGCCCGAGGTAGTACCACCCTCTCACAGAAAACCGACATGAAGTAACAGTGCTTGCATTGTTGCGTTTTGTCCGGTCAGTGAGAGCGCCGGAGGCTCCCCACCCCTTCTCCCTAACACAGACTGGCAACGCACTTGCGACTCCTCTAGTATTGGTAGTGTCTATGGACGGCGATGATCATTTAACATCAAGAGTGACTCGACTGTACGTTTGCCTCCTATTATAGAAAAAAAAAATTGCCCGTATATTATTCCGCCAATCTCGAAACGCTTCAACTGATTTTGATGGGACTTTCACTGGTAGGTAGCTGGTTATGTAAGGACGTTATGTTTATTTTAGACTTACTGTTACCTGCGAAACGAAACCACGTGGGATTTAGCAAAAAAAAATTCAATGTAAATTAAACTCCACGTGATTGAAGTCGTAGGTAAAGGTTATTAATAACGATGAATGCATTAACTATTTTAAACTTCCTATTCTATTAAAATACAAAATTATGATAAATGCAGTTGAAAGTATTTTTCATATATAACTTAGTTTTATTATTTATTCCTCCAGGTTTTAGGTTCCACAATCTAATTCGATTAATTTTAAATTTCGATTAATTGAATTAGATTAATTCATAAAAGTTTGATATTTTTCACTTATCATTCTTAGCGACCGTGTGTCCGCTTATGCTTTTACACTACGCTTTTGTATGGTATTTAGATTTGTTGCTAATGTAAAAATGCATTAGCTCTGTGAGGTTTAAATAGAACTTTTAGAGTATCACGTTGCTTTTGTGCAAAAAAAAAAAAATTGGAATTTTTGTTTGTCGCAGCCACATTAACAATGAAGAACATGAGACCAAACGTTATCTTTACAGAACAATCATTTAATGAAACTGAACGTCAATCTGTCAATTCTCTTAATATTTTCAAAGATCTACCTACTGTCTTCTGTCTCAGTCACTCACATTCTATATGGAGGGTTTTAACCCATTTTTTTTAACAAGCCTTGTCCTGATAATGTCACACAGTAAACAAAATTGCCAAAGATATGCAGCCGTTCCCTTGCGCTCACATACATTCGCCATTTTGAATCGTGACCGAACAAATGAATGGAGTAATACAGGGATGAGTGCATGAATTAATTAATATTGAATTGAATTAATTAATTAACTTTTTCTTGCATACACTGGCGAAATTAATTACAACAGTTTTTTTGCTAACGCCTAATTTATTAAAACTTGGTCTTGGAATAAAAAAAATCGCATTAATAAAACGAAAAATGTCCCTGAAAAATGACGGGTGGCTTTTAGTTCGGAATTTATCGAACAATTTCCTAACTTCGTGAATATGCGTCGCTCGGATTCTTAATTCTAAAGAGGGCGTAGAGAGATCAGATTCCATTAGGACAATATGAAATTTTACACGCTCTTACATTGAGAATGTTTTAAGGCGTTGATTACTATACGGTGGTACGTTCGGTTTTTTTAATAAAAACTTCTTCAGTCGCGTTGAGAGATTTTTGGTAGGGAAAAACATATGGGTTCGCATCACCGATGACCTTAACATGATCGTGACGTATTGTGCTTGCGACAGACTACCGACGCGTAGTATTTGTAATATTAATATTTTGTATTGTCTTTATGCAGCACATTATATTTAATATGTATAGAAATATATATAATTATTGTTCGTAGTGACAATAGATGTGAAAACAATACTAATATTAATAATTTCAATTTACTAATTATGAAATTTAAATAATTCAGAATATAATTGATTTAAAAATTCAAAAAAGAAAACAATCATTCCATTGTATAGGATCGACTTCTACAGTTTTCTGTCAACAAACTAATTTAAAGCGCCACCTGTTAGAGACTGATGAAACTTACAATTAATAACAATAATCAACATCGACAATCATTTATTCTATAACTAAAAAGTATTGAGGCCATTAATCGAAATATAAATTATCCTATCTCTCAAGTTGAACCAAATTATACATAAAGGCCAACTTATATGACCATCGGTTGAGTTGTTTCGGAGTTCATCGTGGACAAACATCATGACACTAGATTTTTATATATTTAGATATGCATGATATTAATTCTTTGAATTATAATATGTAATATTGAAAATTCAATTATTGGAACAAAGAACTTCTCGTCTAACAATAAACGTCTTTCATGACGACTGGAGCCGAGTATATACGAATGAGTGCGTCACCGATCCGAACACGCTTGATGGCGAGCTGAACCGAGTAAACCCGATTGAACGTCACCGTCCCGAGCGTGACGGTCACTTTCGTTGACTGTTTAACCATCCGTATACTAGGTGACTAAATCTCACGTGCTATACTATTATATACTAAATTAAAAATTAAATGAAACAAAATCAACAAGTTATTGTTTTATTACATTTATTGTTAGAAAATATATTGACTAATAAAGAATGGCTTTAAGTAAACCACATATTTATTTGTACAATTTAATAAAAATAAAAAAGTGTGTGTGTACTTACGTACACGCGTTAGAAGTTATACTTCTTCGGCGTAACAAGATAAAAATCTTTTCAAAAATTTTATCTTACGCCTTATTCTACGTTTGTAGAAAAAATAACACTAACAATAGAAAAAAGGTATTTAATACACTGAAAGTTTTAATACAAAGAAATACAAACAACAAATACAAAGAAACAAAATGTTGACTATAGCTAACTTCAGGGTGTCGGTTTTTCGTGACTGTGTGCGGGCGCATTGTAAAAATTTACTCTCATCATTTTTCCCTAACGCGCCAATAGAAGTATAACTTCGAAAACAATCAATGTTTGATTATCATACCCCTACGTATAAACTGAAAGAAGATCATTGTCTTCGTGTAAAAAAATTGCTCATATTTCATTGTTCTACACATCTTTTTCTACACATCACTGCAAAAATAGGAGGCAGTTACACCTAGCCACACTATTATTCGGTGTGATAAAAACCGGGAAGCCTGAATATCTTTATGAGAAACTAGTTTGGGCAAGAGATCTGAATAGTTACAGAACTAGAGCTTCTAAGTATATGTTATGTACTCATCGCCATGTTACCACCTCATTTCGATGCAGTTTTAAGTTCGCTGCTACCAAATGCTGGAACGACCTACCCCCTCCAATGCGCAATCTCAACGCATTACTTACATTAAAAATTCATTATAAAAAGTTTTTATTATTATCGCAATGCTTGTAAACTAAAGGTTTTGCATCCAATTTGAGTTGCATATATATATTTTAGTCACGCCTGCAATTGCTTCTCTTGTATGTTGTTTTATGTATCCTACTTTTTTATTTTATTAATTTCCCCTATATATATTATGAACCGTATTATTGAAGTGAAACTTCTTTATCGGCGTTAGAAAAAATTTACCGTCACATTTTTCCGTTACGCGCCATCTTGTTTGTATTCATGTCTATGATAATAAAATCCCTTTGTTTAAACTTTATCTAATTTAACTTTATTTTTTAATATATTAATGAAATTGTTTGCCATAAAGAAAGAAAGGGTTTTTTTTTTTGTTTTTTTGTTTTTTTTTTTTCTTTTTAACCAATTTCTGCAAAGTTGCATATAGATCATTTTGCGAAAAATAAGGCCTTAAACAAGTTTCACTTCTTACGTGTGTACACTAGTACACGCACACATTTTTTTTTGTACATTACTTACTATTCCTATATATATTATATCTTATAATTTTAATTCATATTTTTTATTTTTTACGCACCGTGACTTGCATTGGGTTCCAGCTGAAAATCAGCGCTAAGTGTTTCTCATAACACTAGCATATGCTGAGCTGGACACCATTTCATAATGCACAGGTATGCATATTTTTGTCCATTCTTGTATACTTGTATTTTATGTTATGCTTTATGAATAAAAATATTTCTTTCTTCTTCTTCTTTTAATGATATTATTACCTAAGAATATTATTTTTATAAGTCAAATACATAAATAAATATACGTATAAATAAAACACAAAACGAGTGAAACGTATCTTTTCATACACGTGCCGTACTAGGTTAGATTTGAGACACTCAAATAAGATGCATTTTTAGGCAACCGCCAGACCAAATGAATTGCACTCATCACAATAGTAATATCTCCGACGCGGGACATTGTGGATTACAATTTAAAAACAACTATTAAAAATTGTTTAATAATAACAATAGTTGCTCACAATTATAACTATTTTTGAGATAACTTACAAAGTAAACGAAAATAGAAAAAAGGTGGGAACCAAAAGTATGCAAAAAAAATTCTCTGTAAAGTCGGTTTACGGACGATAATTTTACGTGTTTACGTAATAAGAAAACATTGATGAAAAATTGCATACTTTTATGAATTTAATTGAATTATTATCACAAAATTTATCAAAAATTGACAAAACAGTTCACGTGTAAGTTGAGTGCTACCGCTATCTCTCTTTTACACGGACGCATCGGCCGATGGAGTCGAAGAGAGATAGATGCGTCACAAGCCGAACGCTTAGGCCGACCGCGCCTCTATATCGCTCGTTCCGCGCTCTCGCTTGCACGCTCGGCTCAGACGTAACGTGACAATGAGCCATAATTTTTCGTGCGTGCCGCCGGCGTTCATCGATTTATAAGACGTTATCACGTCAAAATCTCATAAATCAAATAACGCGTCTTTATTGTTTAAAAATATTATTTCCAACCGCTGGGGTGCGCTATACCAAACCTCGTACACGGAGCCTAAAGAAGTTCTCTAAAACTATGTTAATCGTCAACTATGTAGGCGAATGTTGCTCAAAATCCCACAATTTCCACGGAGTTTCGCCTTGAAAGGAACGAACCACTATAATATTCTATTTGCGAGCAGCAGGTCAGCAGCTTGCGACTAAACCACTTGAATTATTTCGCAGCGCCGCACACACTCGAGTATAAATTGTTAATTTTAGTTGTGACTATTTCCACGACGTATTTTCCTTGGACCACCGCTATAACTCCTTTTTTATACTGATATTTTAACTCTCCCATAGGTATTTCAGCATCGTCTAGTAAACCTATATATTACCTAAATAAAATAACAGTATAACTTAGCAATGTGAGGCTCAATTTGAAAACACATTAGTGCGAATTGAATTTATTTATTTGTTCATGTCTTTGTTTCCATTGAAATGGTTTATTTACTTTTAAAATACTTTATAGGTAGGCCTTTGATCATAATTTTACTCGATGTTAAACGATGATGTAATTTAAGATGTTATGCGTTAAACGAAGGGAACTGGTTGTCAAGTGTAGCTGCCGGAACACACCTACAGTAGCTTGACGACAGATTTACAGCTTTAGGGTAGTAGCTAGCGAGGCGAACTTAGAAGTTTAGAGGTGGTAGAGCCACGCTGAAGTTATTACTGGTTTCAGCATAAATGGGTCGGCTCGCCCGGGGTACCACCACCCGACCCACAGAAAACTGACGTGAAGTAACAGTGCTTGCATTGTTGCGTTTCGTTCGGTCAGTGAGAGCACCGGAGGCCTACCTCTCCTCCCTTCCCCCTTCCGTCTTTTCCCCCCAAGCACAGGTTGGCAGCGCACTTGCGACTCCCCTGGTGTTGCAAGTGTCTATACGGTGGTGATCACCTAATATCAGGTGACCCACCTGTTCGTTTGCCTACTCATGATATAAAAAAATATATATTATAATAATGATTGTAAAGTAACTTTAACATTTTATTATTTGATAACCTTTCAAAAGTTCTTAACTTTATACTATTCGAATATTGATATGCTAAGCTTGAACCTAGAGATTACTGTTTCACTTTATTAAAGGAGCTGTGTCTGCAAAAAAAAAACCGTTTTTGTTTAATAATCCTACAAAGTTGCAAATCCAACAGAACTTTCCATAAAACTTAATACCCCAGTCACAAAATCTTGCCGCCAGCTGAAATATACGTAGCTCCAGAGCAGTAGTTCTTTTGTAACCTAATAATTTTAACTGAAACTCGAGAGCCACATAAATAAAGTTATTAAGCAAATCGTAAAGAATTTGAAATGTTATATCTTACTAGTTAACCAGGCCACACGTTGCTGTCGCTCAGTTACTACATGTTGAACTGAATAAAATACGTGCGCCATAAAACAAACTGGAGTTGAAAAGTACATTCAAAATTAAAAAGTGACGCCATCTATGAGATATATATAACAGTCAGTCCTACAGTTTTCTGTCAACAAACTAATTCAAAGCGCCATCTGTTCGAGACTGATAAAACTTACAATTAATAACAATAAATCAACATTGACAATAATTTAATTTGTAATTAAAAATATTGAGGCCATTAATCGAAATATAAATTATCCTATATTTCAAGTTGGAGTAAACTATACATAAATGCCAACTTTCATGAAGATTGGTTGAGTAGTTTCGGAGTTCATCGTGGACAAACATCACTACACTGGATTTTTATGTATTTAGATTGAGCTAAATTAACATTTATTATTTAGTTCTACTTAAGTCATAAAGTTTCTGATGTCGTATATTTTTGTAAAGTATTACAGGTATTATAAAATGTTTATGTCTATCAAATATAATTACATAAATACATCAAATGAAAGATATAGATATTGTAGCGGGACTCGCGGCCGCTCGGAATCGGTCGGCTGCGATCCGCGTCGCGCTTCGTGCGAGATCGGTTTTACCCGGAGCTTCAGTCGATCCGCACCTCTTACGCCGTAAGGTGGCGCGCACGCACTCCCACGGGCTTACGAAATAATTAATAGTGTCACAGTTATATTGTAATTTTATACATGTATTTTGTTTTGTGTACAATAGACATTGTATTAATATATATGTGTGGCATCATTTACGACCCCACATATTGTATAGTAGGGTATGGTTGGCTAATACTGGATTTTCTTAAATACTTTATAGGTTTTAGCGTATAATCCCAATTTTACCAATAGCGTTTATTTTTCTTTACCCTTAAAAATATCCTTATTGTAATCTCAAAAAAAGTTTATTATGGCCGTCCTTATAAGTTACATTTTCACACAGGCATAAGATTTATAACTTATTGAACTAAATAATACTTTGTACATTAATTCACTGTATTGTTTAGAGGACAATAAAAGTATTCGAACGTATTGCTATTGTAATGCCAAAATGGTGGATCAATAAAAACTTTCCATATAAAATTCGCCACAAATAACTTCGTACCAGCGGATTAATAGTGTATTTTATTTATATTGATAGCATTATGTTTTTTTATTGCCAATATTGTGTAGTAATAAAGAGGTCGTAAGACGTACTCCGCAAAATCAAATAATATGAACTGTACTAAAATTTGGGTAACTCATTTGTAATTTAAGTGGTCACATAAGATAAGAACAAGTAATGTAGTTAGCGCAGTTGTCTTATGCAAATTGTATAGCAAAATTATTGAAGAATCATCTGTAATTTATCCGGGTTAATCTTTGAAAAGGCTGTACAGATTTTGACGAGAATTTAACAACTTTTAGAGGATACTGTAGGTGATAGAGTCACGCCGAACCGAGCCACAGAAACACCGACGTGAAGCAACAGTGCTTACATTGGTGCGTTTCGTTCGGTCAGTGAGAGCGCCGGAAGACCACCTCCCTTCCCACTCCCCCCTCCCACGAAAACAGGCTGGCAATGCACTTGAGACTCTCTTGATGTTGCAAGCGTCTATGGACGGCGGTGATCACTTAACATCAGTTGACCCATTTGTTCGTTTGCCTCCTATGATATAAAAAAACGGATTTTGGAAAGTAATATATAGGTTATACATTAAGGGACTAAGCAGTAATGACAAATTTTAACAGAGGTAAAATTATTTCTACCTCTGTTTAGGTATATTACAAATAACATTTGTAATAACGGCAAAATGTTGTGGAAATACGAAAGACAATCTAATATTAATCAAAATAAAATACTAAGCTAATAAACAACACAAATATTTTCAAGACAACAAAGCCACATGCACCAGTTAGTTTAGAAATAAATTCCAGTTTCCACACAATTTGTGATTTCCCCTTCACAACAGTCTAAATTCTTTGACGTAAATGTTAAATTTTCTAGAAAATCGTTTCAGATTTATTAGGTTTGTTGTTCTATAAATTTAGTACAAGTTTTAGTTGGTAAAGAGAGTTATTGAAATGGCAAATGTAATTAATGTTTTAAGTTAAAGCTCTAACGTGTAAGTTACTACATCTGTATCATCCTTACTAACATTATTAAGACGAATGTGTGTTTGTTCGTTAAGCATTTACTACTCAACCGATAACATGAAATTTTGCATGCACTTTGTATAGAAAAAAATGATATTGTCAAGGGACAGCTCAAGTGTACAGGTGGTAGAGCCCCGCTGAAGCTATTACTGGATTCAGCATGAATGGGTCGGCTCGCCCGGGATAGTACCACTCTCTCACGGAAAACCGACGTGAAGTAACATTGCTTGCATTGTTGCATTTCGTTCGGTCAGTGAGAGCGCCGAGGAACAACTCCCCCCCCACTACCCCTCCTCTCCACATTCTCAACCTCTCTCCCCCAAACACAGGCTGGCAACGCATTGGCGACTCCCCCGGTGTAGCTAGTGTTTATGGACGGCGATGATCACTTACCATCAGATGACCTGCCTGTTCGTTTGCCCTCTATAATATAAAAAAAAAATCAACATTTAAGCGATTAAAACGAGCCATCCTACTTATTACACAAAATTGATGGTTTTTCAGTTTTTAATTAACTGTAAATTGAGTGGTAGAAATAGAACTTGTGGACTAGGTTCAGAAACAAAAGTACCAGGGCTACATACTTTTGAAATGGTGTTACAAAGTGTGACTGTGGAAGCACTAACGTCATATATACTTCCATTGCAAAGCAACAGTGCCACGCGAAAGTTTTCCAGTACAAAGGCATGTGGTTTGAAATAAACATAAGCACATTAGTAATACTGAAACGGTCTTCTGGAGTGTACCAATATATTAAGAAAGGTTTCGGTGCATAGATCTTTTAACATCAGCTAGACTACACTACTTTTTAATTTATATAAATAAAACCCTATCGACTAATATATGTAAGTTATAATACGTAAGTTTTACTTCAAAACGGATACACCTTTACGGCTACAATTAGATATTTTTTGTTGTGTTTGTAACTAATAATATATTTTAAAGTTCCAAGTCAATGTGTACATAGTTTACAGTAATATTGTTATCTGCAATGGTTACAAACCGTATGGGAGATATCACAATTCCTTTTAATGAGAACTAATAACAACAGTGACTTAAACATATCTAACAAATAAAAGCTAAGTTAACTTAACTGAATATGTGAGACTATTCTGTAGTTTTTTGTAAGTAAAGCCTTCAAACTGTAATGATAAGATATATATATATATAACATATATTGTTTGAAATTTTTTACGGAAAAGTGAATAATTTGAGTTAAAAAATCTCCATATAAAAAGTGAGTGGGTCAGAAGTGGTGTGATCTTAAAAACATTGACAGAACCGACAGATTGACGTTCCGATATCAGGTGACATTTCATTCCATTATATAGTCGTACTGCAAATGGAAGGTTTGGCGATATTTGCTTCTTTAGCAAACGCGTGTAAAACCACAGCGGGCAGTTAGTATTTAATACAACCTGATTGATCTGACTCGAATGAATATGAGATTAGTCCCCCTCCCTACATATCTTAAGCCAATAGTTACCAGCGAGCAAACATAAGAAACTTCTTGGTAGCTTTAGTAGCAAAATGGGAGTTTACGAGTTACTGAATAGTTTATAGGCGCTGTGTAAAACATAAAAGGACAGCGTTTTGAAACAAATTTCAAAGTGAAAACTTCGTTAGACGTATCAACAGAGAACCAAAGCGAACTGTTGCTTTCGGATCGGTAAAATACTAAATCGTGTGTACTCGCGTCCAGTCGCCATAAACCACCCTTACAATCGGACAAGGAGTGCATTGCTTCAATAAATACTTTTTTGTTATTCCTTATAACATCAGCTATTTGCCAGTGAAAGTTTCGTCAAAATCGCCCCAATCGTTCAGAAATTAGCTGCAACAAACCGAACGACAAATATTTTTAAAATTGTCTTTCCTTTATGTCATAAGTACCGTATATAGTTTCATATACATTTAGTAAACAGCTGTTATTTTGAGGTTATAAAGAGACACTTCAATTTTGTTTATAAGTATAAAAAAGAAAATCAAGGTTCCGTGCAAACATAATAAGCTAGTTGATAACGTGTTCGGATACAGCATCGATGGCCATAGCTTCTAATCCTTGCAACTGAGTCACAGCTTTCGGTAAAGGAAAACATAACGATGAAACTTGTGGTAGGGTTTTTTCTAAATTCGCCTGGATAGCTAGCACCCTCAAGACGAAAATATGTCCCTAAGCACCTCCTGGTGTGTTCCGGCAGCTGCACTTGAGAGCCAGTCCCCTCTAGGTTTGGCGTGCTTACCTTCTTAAACCACTTCGTAATTTAACTACATAATACATAAACACTAAAACTTATGAAGTTAAAAAAAGAATCTCACGCGCCCCATGCGTACCTGTAGTGTACGACCAGAGTGGACACTATAAACGAGGGTCGAGCGTGGTGTTGCGTGCTGCGTTCATGTCAAACAGATGCATTAATACGTGAGTGTCTTGAGTTTGGACGCTGCACGCCACTTAGGACGCCCCGCCGAACGCAGATTCACCCAGGCCGTACACTTACATTAAACAAATTTAATTTTGCTAAATTTCATTGCATGGTCAAAGTCGCGACTAACAGCTACTAAATCAATAAAATTATAAGTAACTAGTATAATCATAAAATCATAGGATCGTGTTAAACAAAACTGTTATACGCATATAAACGAATGTGATATATATGTAAACATATATATGTTATACCTGTGTATAAACTATGACCACACCAAATTTTGTCAACATCCGTTCAGTAGTTTTTGCGTGAATTCCGCACAAACGACAAATCGACAGACAGAGAAACTATGGAAATGTTTAATGTATAGATTCCGTCCCGTTAGTCTTTTGTTATATGTATTGACACTCAGGTACGGCGGCCGTGCTGTCGTTGACTTTTTTGTCGGCCTTATCAAATCAGAATCAAAATACTCTTTATTCAATTTAGGCCCTGAGAAGGCACTTATGAACGTCAAAACTATCAAGCTCTACAACTTTTCTCTAGAACTCAATCATATATCTCTCATTGTTAAGGCGGCGTTCGTAAGAAACGTTTTCGTTCGACCATATTTCCTCCGACTTACTTTGCAAATCCGACTACTACAAAAAAGTCTTTTCACTTTTCGGGTTAATATATAGCCTATGATACTCGCAAATAACGTGGCTTACTAATGGTAAAAGAATTTTCAAAATCGGTTTAGTCGTTCCAGCTATTACACCCTACAGCCTCACAAACTCACAAACTTTACCTCTTTATTAAGTATAGAAGTATAGATTGGTGTTGTAAAAAATAAATGTCCCCAATCTTATCACTTGCGCCGGATAGTTTAAATCTAGCAACTCGGTATCGGTAAATATTTATAGTTCCACTATTTACGATAACAAATTGATGTTTCGAATTACTTAAATCCACACTGCTCTGATGGGGTGATTTAAATTTTAACCTAATAATCAAAACATAATTAATCTCACTCGTTATGTTTAACTGATTTGTTAGTAACTTGTTTTCATGTATCCGCAGTAAGTACTGGTTATTTAGTTTTTATATTATAAACTATCTACTCAGGCTTTGCATGAGTGTACTAAGTAAGAAAGTGAGATTTGATCATTCCTTTACAACATGAAAGTAAATGGTAACTGAACGTCAATTTGTCAATTTACTCTACTAATTAACTTTTCCATACGATTTTTGGAACACTTTTTTTCTTACAAACCTTATTCTGGCAATACGAATAGAACAAATAAATAATTAGCCAAATAGATGCAGTCGTTATGAAGTGATGTGGTTACATACATTCGGCAACTGTTTATATTTACGAGGGCTCGTCCATTGGTCGAATTTGGAGCATAGAGATTTTTTATTTAATAACTCTAAAGTTCGTCAATGGTTACAAAAGAATGAAGAAAATCGAAGCAGGGTGATGTTCTTAACCGTTTCCCCACTGCCTATTTACCTTCCGCATGAATCACTTTATCGACTGGTGAAAACAGCATGAAAATCCGTTCAGTAGTTTTTGAGTTTATCGCGAACAGCCAGAGATAGACAGACGCGGCAAATGACTTTGTTTCATAATATGTAATGACATTAATTTGCGATAAACGATGAGACCTTCCATCTTCATCTTGTATAAATAATAACCTAATGAAACATAATTTGTGTCAGATCTACGTGGCTTTTAAAACTGGTTAAATATGTAGGAGCTACGGGCTCACTACTGTAGCAATATAGACTGACTTGGACTGCGTGACAATAAGACTCGGAATGCGTATAATAGGCTATTTATTTTTAACTCCATATATTTATACACAAGCGATCTTTCAATAGTTTGAATGACATATTCTATTTAGAAAATATTCAGACGTTTCAGTCTGCCAAAGAGGATGACATACTCGGTAGCTACAAAGATATCTACAGGCTGCAAAGACCAGCGGCAGTGAACTTCACGTGGACAGCATACCTATTTTCTACTCAATAAAATAACAAAAATATATCAAAAAGAGCCTACAGACATATAAAATCCCGCGGAGACGAACGTCCCAGTATATCCGGCTCTATTTTGACGCAGCGCAGGACGTAAACACCGAGATAGTACTTCCGGTGTCGTGCTCCGAGAATTTATAGTTGTTTGCCCAACACCCAGTCACATCGAGTGGAAACACTGCCATTTAACTATACTATCGTTCAAAGAGAAAGAGAGGAAGGCCTTTACCGTTTTTTGCAATATAGTATGTTAGTTAATACTCGCGACTTCTTCCGCTTTGTTTAATATTTGAATTATGGTTGCGCCGCTTTATGTATGTTTGAAAATTCCCGCATTATGGATTAAATCGCGTCACTTTGAATTTTGACCAATTAATGCGATCAGGTCACGCCATCTAGTCTTACTCAATCACATTTCTCTTTAACTATGGCACATGCTTATTCGCCGCGAGCGCGACGCTCGCGCCGCCAATAGTTTCGATTGCCACCGCCAGTGTTCGACTGGTGCTGCCATTGTGTTGTGTGACTTCGCCCGCTATCGTCGTGTAGTTTACGCGGCTCGCAGTGTCCTTGCCGAGCCGCGCCGCATGCTGGCATATTGAGTTTTTGCAAGCTCGAGTGAGAAATAAACGCATCGCTACATACGTGCCGACATTTATTATGAACAATAAGTGTTGTGTGAGAGAAGACTCGAAGGAAAGAAACAAGAAACACCTAGGCTAGCCACGTGGAGACTGTATCGCCGCCAGGTATGTGCCAAGTTTCCATCCTGCCCTTCTCTCCTTAATCGTAACTGATCGCAATAGTTGAATATCAATATAGCACCCCCGCAAATACATTCCACTTAAATTGAACATAGATAAACCCGCACCCGCGCGCACCCTACGGTGACGTCGACATCGCCGCGGCGTCACCAAATTATGTATTTTATATACAGAGGGTATAATGAAAACTACATCTATATAATAGCGTATTTTTTATTATTTTATCTCCAAAATTTAATACATATTTTTTATAGCAACGCTAACCGTACACACGGTTGCAAACGTGTGTTCAGTTTAAAAATTTTATTTATTGGTAGCCGACCAAACTTTGCCCTGATGGCCCACGCCGCAGTACACGGCCTGCCCGCACTACTACGTGTCTGTTCTTTATTCTGTCCTACATTTTGTAACGTAATTATTTCGTTTCGTGAGTCATAACATGATGGATGATGACTTATATAGGCTACTATATATTCTTCCATACAAAAAAGTTAAAAGTTTTAATGAAACTTGACAGTAGTATAGCTTATATATCAGAATAACATATACACTGTAGTGTATAAAGATATTACTGAAATTGACCAAAATATAAATATAAGTGTCAAGTAAGCGGGAAAAAAATTAACTATAATAAAAATAAAAAAAATAACATGTTAGGGTTAAAACGTTTCAAATCTGACGAGTTGTTTCAGATATGATTGCGTACAAACAAACGAAAACAATAATCTCTTTGTATAATATTAATATAAACAAAGAATAAACAATAACAGCAATAATAAATCAAGATAATATAAATGATATTTACTGAGAGCATACGTTGCCTAAATCTTTAAATATGGGACAATAAATATGGTGAAGCGGATTATGTGAGCGTGGTGATATGTATCAAACGTTACTAGGTGAATCTAGGTTTTATTTAAAAAATAAATAAAAACACTTTATGAATTCTTTTTTATTTAATGTGAGCAAATTTAGAAATGACGTTAAAAATGTTGACCGCCTCGATTTAACATAAAGTATACTTTGTGATCTAGGCGAGGGCGGGCACCCAGAGACTTATGCTCTTATGCTCCGTAGCATAGATACGCTATTCAGCTAATCCGAACCCCTAGATATTATGTACAGTTAGAACCATTAATTTATTTAACATTAGCTATGCCCTTGATTCTTCTTGCGTCGAGTATAAAATTACTGTTATTAAATAAAGCTGAATATGTATTTTTTATATCTAAATAATTATTCCTGGAGATTTCTGTACTTATTAATCTACTTACCTTTTATTATTGTTTAATAATCCGTCTCATTTCTTATGAACACTCTTGTTTCAATCGTTTCAAAGACCCAGAGGTAGGCTCAGAACAAATTGGAAGGCTGTAGTTTTAACGAACTTGACGGAGTGCAAATTTTCCGATGGCGATGTCAAGGATAGAGCGAAGTGGAGAAAAAAGTACAGAGGGTTGACCCCATTACCATGTGGGATAAATAGTCAGGAAGAGAGAGAGACTCTTGTTTCCAACCAGTTTTTTAATACTTCATAGGTTTTTGCGTTTGGGCATAATTTCATCTTATGCTAAATGACAATGTGGTCTCAGATAGTAAACACGCTAGAGGGGGCTGGCTCTCAAGTACAACTGCAGGAACACGGCAACATGTGCTTGGCGACAGGTATTCTACTCGAGGGTGGTATCTATCTAGACGTACTTAGAAGAAGCTCTTCCACTATTCTGTGATTTCATTTTAATAGGTGGTAGAGCCACGCTGTAGGTATTACTGGTTTCAGTATGAATGTATCGGCTCGCCCGGGGTGCTACCACCCGACCCACAGAAACACCGACGTGAAGTAACATTGCTTGCACTGTTACGTTTCGTTCGGTCAGTAAGAGCGCCGGACGCCCACCTCCCCTTCCCACCTCCTCCCTCTCCCTTCCCTCAAACACAGGCTGGCAACGCACTTGCGACTCCCCTGGTGTTGCTAGTGTCTATGGGCGGTGGTGATCACTTAACCTCAGGTGACCTGTTCGTTTGCTTCCTTCGATATAATAAAAACGTCACGATGTTTTCACCGGAATTTCTGGAAACACTAGCTAATTCCCGCGATTTCGTCTTCATCGTTTATTATCTCAATTATTTTGTTATATCTGAAAAAGATTATTTGTTATAAGTAATAGTATATCGATTATTATTTATCGTTATATTTCAACCAAATTACAAAAAAAACTTATAAATTATACACCTAAGCCTTCCTCGTCAATCATTCTACCCATTAATGAAAACGACATAAAAATCCGCTTAATAATTTTGTAACTAGTAACTTTTTTTATAATATGTAGTGATGTTAAATAAATTAAATTACTAGCTACCACAACATTTTGACCAGCTGTATGATTTCGTTGTTAGTACGGTCAATGCGCCATCGACCGCTGGCGGAGATATCGATCCGTGTCTACGACACTGGACTCCATAGTTGCTAGGTGCTTGCTGACTTGAGTCGCAGAAGATAGTATCTTTGTTTGTGTTAACTATTTCAACATTTGTGTTATATGTGTCTCGTACTACTACTATACAACTACTGTGGTTTCGCTTTTGCCAACAGCTCAACGTGGTGGAATCTCGTGCGTGAGATCCAATGAACGTAAGGCAACCATCAACCACATTTCCGCCTAAAAAACCAGAAACAGGTTACACTTCGATGTTATCTATACATACCGTTACATATACGTAGTTATATAGCGGAGGCAAAAAAGGAATAGAAGAAAAGAAAAGGAAAAAACTGCTACTATTCTGGCGGTTACGTAATACCCTTGTATAGACCGAATCTCGTTAAATAATCATTTTAATCCGGTGTCAATATTTTTCAAATCGCTATTAATCAAAGAACAAAAAACCTACACAGCTTTATCCGGTGTTATCTAATAAACAATCGATGACTTATTATCACTCGAATGCAGACTTCTGTGAATGTACCCACGAATAAAGGATATTTTTTTTTCACCTGTATGCCATTATTGCTCGGGTGAATTATGAATTATTCAAAAGGCGCCCGGCTACCGGCAACCGTCGTGATTTGTTCCGACGGTGTTTTGTTTCTTTGCCAGCAAAACCGCCATATTTAAATTCAGAACGTCCGCCATTGTTTCCCGGTTTTGAATTTTCGAACATGACGTGCTTAAAAGAGTTCTGTTGAGTGAATAAACATTACGTTGTTATATCCTGTAGTTATTTTAAAAAAATATTTTAGACATTGTGTTGTTTTATAGTTCTTGGATAATAACACATTAAAATAATTTGATTCTGTTTAGATACCCACACGAAATTTTACACAGTGAATCTGCAAAGCTGTGTTGTTTTTTTTATATGCAACTACTTTGTAAATTTATTTTATTGCTATACTGTCTATACATATAATAAAAATGAAGTGTCTGTATGTAATATGAAAATATTTTTGTTTCTACTGATTGGGTATGAAAGTGTACACGCTACTGACAAAAATGCAATTTTTAAAATTTTTGTCGGTCTGTCTGTCTGTTTGTTCCATCTCCGAAACGCCTGGACCGATTTTGACAGGAATTTCACTGGCAGATAGCTGATATTACAGCGGGTTACTTAAGCTACTCTAAATTAGACTATTAACCGCGGCTTCATCTGCAATGCTATCTCCAAAACGATTGGACCGATTTTCACGGAACTTTCACCAGCAGATAGCGGATATCATATCAAGTAATTTGGTCTATTTTAATTTAGACTAGCTGTTAACCGTAGCTTCGCCCGCAGTGCTGTCTTCAAAACGGTTCAATTGATTTTCACGAAACTTTCACTGGCAGATAGCTGACCTTATAAAAGTAATTCAAGCAATTTTTAGTTTATACTAGCTGCTAACCGTGACTTCGCCCGCAGTGCTATCCCCAAAACGGTTCGATCGATCTTCACATAACTTTCACTGGCAGATAGCTGATCTTATAAAAAGTAATTAAAGCAATTTTAGTTTATACTAGCTGTTAACCGTGGCTTCGCTCGCAATGCTATCTCCAAAACGGTTAGACCGGTTTTCACGAGACTTTCACTGGCAGATAGCTGACTTTACAAAAAATAGTTTAAGCAATTTTAGTTTAGACTAGCTGTTAACCGTGGCTTCGCCCACTGTGCTGTCACCAAAACGGTTAGACCGATTTTCACGGGACTTTCACTGGTAGATAGGTAGGAACTTTATAAAAAGTAATTGAGGTTATTCTATTTTAAACTAGCTGTTACCCGCGACTTTGTCTGCATGAAATTTAGCAAGATTTCAACTCATTCTTTATTTTTAATAGGAGAAATAATTATCAGCTTATTGTTTACAATTCGACATTATAATTATTAATAACATTAATGATATAGGGGTCTTCCTAATAAGATCTTAGATTATAAACGTATTACGTAAAGAGTTCCATAAAACAATTTCTTGCGGAACAGACAAGCGTTTATTTTTGTATAGTCACAAAATCTTAATTATAATAATGGCAATGTATATTAAATGTAATGTAAATGTAAATCTTTATAATAATATTTTATGTTATTGTTTTATTAGTTCCATATACAGTGTAAGTAAGCACTATCTTAGGGTAGTTATATGGTGGGTTAAAATTCCAAATATGTTGCTGATGGTAAACCTCATTTGGCACGCTGTTAGTATTTATATATCTAATGTACACGTTACATGTTACTTTTAGTGGCGTGCGCGTCGTACTTACAATTGTCTTTAAAGAGCATTACTGTAATTGTACATAGTCTCACAATTTTATAATCTATACATATAATAAAAATGAAGTGTCTGTATGTAATATGAAAACAAAAAAAAATTACTGATTGGGTACGAAAGTATACACGATACTGATAACAAAAATGCAATTTTTAAAAATTTTGTCGGTCTGTCTGTTTGTTCCGGGTAATCTCCGAAACGACTGGACCGATTTTAACAAGAATTTCACTGGCAGATAGCTGAAATTACAGCGGGTTACTTAGGCTACTCTAAATTAGACTAGCTATTAATCGCGGCTTTATCTTTAATGTTATCTCCAAAATGGTTGAACCGATTTTCACGCAACTTTCACCAGCAGGTAGCGGACATCATAGGAAGTAATTTAGTCTACTTTAATTTAGACTAGCTGTTAACCGAGGCTTCGTCCGCAATAGTATCTCCAAAACGGTTCGACCGATCTTCACAAAACTTTTATTGGCAGATAGCTGAGCTTATGAAAAGTAATTCAAGCAATTTTAGTTCATACTAGCTGTTAACCGTGGCTTCGCCCGCACTGCATCTCCAAAACGGTTCGACCAATCTTCACGAAACTTTCACTGGCAGATAGCTGACTTTATAAAAAGTAATTCAAGCAATTTTAATTTATATTAGCTGTTAACCGTGACTTCGCCCGCAGTGCTATCTCCAAAACGATTAGATCAGTTTTCACGAGACTTTCACTGGCAGATAGCTGACTTTACAAAAAGTAATTTAGGCAATTTTAGTTTATACTAGCTTTTAACCGTGGCTTCGCTCATAGTACTTTCTCCAAAACGCTTAGTCCGATATTCACGGGACTTTCACTGGCAGATAGTGGACCTTAAAAAAAGTAATTCAATTTATTTTAATTTAGACTAGCTGTTAACTGTGGCTTTGCCTGCTGTGCTATTGCCAAAACGGTTAGACCGATTTTCACGGGATTTTCACTGGTAGATAGCGAACCTTATAAAAAGTAATTGAGGTTATTCTATTTTAGGTTAGCTGTTACCCGCGACTTTATCTACATGAAATTTAGCAAGATTTCAACTTATTCTTTATTTTTAATAAGAGAAATATCTATCAGCTTATTGTTTACAATTCAACTGTATAATTATTAATAACTTTAATGATATAGAGGTCTTCCTAATAGGATCTTTGATTATAAACGTATTCCGTAAAGAGTTCCATAATTCAATTTCTTGCGGAACAGACAAGCGTTTATTTTTTGTATAGTCACAAAATCTAAATTATAATGGTAATGTATATTAAATGTAACGTTAATGTAAATCTTTATAATAATATTTTAAGTTATTTTTTCATTAGTTCCTTATACAGTGTAAGTGAACACTGAGGTAGTTATATTGTGGGTTAAGGTTCCATATATGTTACTGATGGCAAACCTCATTTGACACGCCGTTAGTATTTATATATCTAATGTACACGTTACATGTTACTGTAAGTGGCGTACGTGTCGTACTTACAATTGTTTTAAAGAGCATTTCTATAATTGTACATGGTCTCACAATTTTATATTTCTTTAATACAATTAAAAAAAAACGTGTGCGGGATTGCGGGTACAGCTAGTATTTAAATACTCTTAATGCTAATAATGACTTTGCTCAGCAGTACAATATTTTTATTAAATTTATGAGGTTGGCACCTCTGTTTATTAGTTTAGGATAAATTTAAAAAAAAGTTTAAGATAGTTGTAAATGGTACACCCATCAATCAGACCACATAGTACATTGATAGTAAATCCTACTATTAACCTGAGAGGTCGTAGGTTCGATCTTTGCACATTGGACACGTTGGGTCATTTCTTGCACTAGAAACATAATTATCAGTGAGACGTGTGGTATTCTGCTATTTAATTTCCAAAATACAAGCTATACTTAGCTTACAATTATATGACCTATTGTGAAATTGTGTTTTTATATATGTATGTATTTATTTATCGGTTAATTGTCGTTCAATCAACATTTAAAAAATTAATTTTACTAATTCTGATTGAATCAATTTTTTTAATTAGGAAATAAATCTAACGAAACATATTATTACCCTAACTAATTGCTAGCAGTAAGCAAAGACAAATTAATTAGATTGCTTATAATTATGTAATCTATATATCTATACGTATAATCTATATATACTACGTATAATAAAAGGCTAAGGGGACGAAATCTGTAGATTAAATAATTTCAAGGAAAAATTACTCTGGGGACTGACATTTCTATAGTTTTTAAAATTTTTGTCTGTCTGTCGTTTGGGCAGGATTCACGCAAAAACTACTGGACGTATTTTGACGAAAATTGCTATGGTAGTAGTTTAAACACCGGTATAACATACTAGCATTTGCGCGCGATTTCGTCTGCGTGTAGTAGTTGATATGGGATGATGCTAAAAAAGCCCAATCTTAAAACATTCTTCAATGGCGCTCCACTTCTATTGGACTTTGCGTGATGATATATAGCCTATACCCTTATTCGATAAATG
Source organism: Antheraea yamamai (assembly GCA_036509395.1). Classification (NCBI taxonomy): domain Eukaryota; kingdom Metazoa; phylum Arthropoda; class Insecta; order Lepidoptera; family Saturniidae; genus Antheraea; species Antheraea yamamai. The sequence continues at coordinate 6,538,846 of AP028451.1, forward strand.
AGCTATCTAACACTGAAACAATTTTTCAAATCGGACCAGTACTTTCTGAGCTTAGCGCTATCAAGCAAACAAACTCTTCTGCTTTATAATATTGACTTGTTTTACAATAATATCGAATTCGTATACATGTATATCCTACTAATGAGAAAAAACATGAGAGAGAGGACATTTACGCAAGAACTGCTGGACAGATTTTAACGAAAATTCTTAAGATTCGCCAGCTTACAGATATTGCCACTACTAGGTTCGTCTACTTCACTTACTTCCATACCTTAATATCATATGGTATTTTCTTTCGGGGGACAGCAGCTGAATTAGATACTATATTCCTGCTAGAAATATGAACAATACGCACAATATATAACTTGGGGCCTAACGAATTAATCACTAAATTTCAGAAATTGGGTATCTTAAACTTTGCTCTCTCGATATATTAGTGATAACTTAATGTATGTCCGCAAAAACTTAAAAACAGCTGAATTTAATAAAGAACCGTTATAAATTAAATATTAAAAAGAAATTGTTGAGAGAGATTAGTCATCTCATGTTTTAGGCTCAGTAAGACCAATTTTAGAAAAATAATGTTACATATTACAACAAAGCTGCAAAGAATATTATCGATTTGCCGGATAGTGACGTTAAAGCAGCATGTCAAACTGGTTTTGATGTCTAAAGGTTTATTATAGGGTGGATCAATATGTGAACGATTTTGATGTCTGTAACTAACACCTCTCTCTGTGCATCCGTCAAGAATGAACGTACCTATAATGTTTTTCAAATATATATAAATATACTAAATAGATTTCGATTTTTTTTTCTTTGTTTCTTAGATACTTAATCCTTATCTAAAATATATCACGATATCTTCATCCATCCTTACTAATATTATAAATGCGAAAGTAAGTTTTTTTTTTTGTTACGCTTTACCACCTTCATATACGTTATCAGGGGTAGAGAATAGGACATACAGTACATTTCATCCAAAATAAAAAGAACTTTTCCAAACGATAGGTTATATTCTCAATAATAAAAAACACTTATGTATGTTATTGGGTATTTAAGGGTAAGTTTGGATTTACAAGTCACGCTTGATATAAATAAAACTTTTTGGAATTATTGTGTTTTTATTGTAATTAGAATTTTTGAAATTTCTGACCGACCCTCTCCTCGGTCAGCAAAATATAATTCGATTTTTTTGACATTTCTCTTGAAGTTCTACTTACTACTTTACTCATCTCTATTTTACTAGGCATTAAGCAATTCTTTAGTTTAAAAAAATGTAGTGTTATTTTAATGCTAATTTTGTAAATAACTGCTAGATATTATGCGAGATCTCACTTCTAATAGATTTATATATAAAACTAGCCATGCCAACGATTTCGTATGCCTAGAACATAATGTAATAAACAGTGACTGATAAAGTCATTGGAATGTATTAAGTCCATTTACTTACCTACTTCTCTCCAGTACTTAAATCGCGTCGTCATTAAAATTACTATAACTTTTGATAGACCGAACCGAATTTAATGAAACAAAAACTTAAATGTTACTCGAAAATATGCTTTATAATTATCCTGAAAAGGTTTAATCATGAATGCAGTACTTTAGCAATGATGCGTGTCCAAATAAACACAGACAGACATTTCTAAAAATGATTGAACTGTATAATTGACCAGAAACAAAGAACTATATGATTCGGTAAGTAATATTCTTAAGAACGGAAAATAAACCACAATACTTCATTACTTAATTATTTATTTTCGATTTTCACTTAATCAATCAATACATTAACTAAATTAAGTCTTGTTTAATTTTATTTTACAATTTTTAATTAATAAGAAAACAATTATAAATCGTGAAAAAAAATAACATCACTAAACACTGTATTAACAAACTTATATAGCACATTTAATGTTATTGTATTTTCGTATTATTTATTTAGGTTACTCATTCAATATTAATGTAGTAAAATTTAATCTACTAACAGAACAATTCGTACAAATAATCAACAGACACGCTCATATCTCCAAGTTTAGGCGATAGATTCTGAGTATAACGCACTTATATAAGAGATACTCTTAAAATGGTAAAGCCTAGATTCGAAAACACATAGTTGAGAATTCTGAGATGTCACCAAAACTTTCTGTAAAGTTCTTAGAATAGAGCCACCATTTTGTTAGAACAACAACAAAAATATTACGAAGGTAGTCTCAAAGGACATGTATCCAATGGCCTTAAAAATAACAAAAACGTTCTCATTAAATTTAATATTATTTGGCAACGAATCCAACGTGCCGATTCTCACTAAATCCGATTATTATTTATTTTACAATCAAATATTACAAGATTACATTACTAGAATATTAACTGAATTATTTTAAATAGCATGGAGAACATTTTTATTTAATATATTATGTACAATTTGTATAATTATAATTAACATATAACGTTCTTAATAATTAATTACTTAAATGCACCATCAATTCATTATATCCTTAAAGCAAACAATGGAGATTTTGCACTACGCGTTATATCCTAAACTTTTATTATATATATTTTTTTAAGAGTTTAGTAATTATTATTATTATAAAACACAGGAAAAAATATTTAGAAGGCAACAATTTCGAGCCAAGTTTTATGCGTATACACTAATATAATTAAATATTAAAAAATAAAAATGGCAACACAAATAAAATGCTAATTATAAGTAAGGTTACAAATATGTTTAAAAAATTGAAAACAATAATATTGGGCTACATTATTTAAAAAATAGCTGTTACTAATAAATTCATATAGAATATATATTTACAGAGGAAAATTATACCAATAAATCAGTCTATAGTAATAATAACGTTTTAGACGACACTGGCAAATAATTCCAAGGAATCAATTCTTATTGGATATAACAATAAACTTGGATTTTTAGCGGGATCTTGGAATGTCATGTAGTTGATTTTATATTGTATTCATAATTGTGTGGTACTTGACTTTATATTTTGTAATATTGATAGTGTTTTACGTAATAGTTTGGTTATTGTGCACAAGAGAAGTGGATGGATTCCGACTCGCCACAAGAACTCCCTGGAAAGTTCTAACAAGACGGCCGCCACCTTGTTAGTTCATTACCTATTCAACAATGGCAGTAATAATTTAGTAGAAGATTGGTTGCTAAAAATAAAATTAAGAAAAACAATGGCAGCTTGTTTTATTTTTTATTATAACATAATTATGAGTTCTTTGAGAAGACAAGGTTATGATAATAAGAGCCGCTTTGATTATATCTAGAGGAGGACTGGGTCCCAGATATTTCCAGATACCAAGAAGCTCTTGGCGACAATTGTCCAAATCAAATGTTGGTATTTACTAGAAAATACCTCATAATCAATCTAAATTCTGCTAATGACTATATATATTATTTATTAGGTGCTCGCCCCGGCTTCGTATGAGTATACTATCGAAGAAAATAAGACCAAATCTTCCATTTACAACTATGGAACGAGATAAGATTGTAACTGAACTACTGAACTTATATCACACTCACTCACTTTTTACATGATTTCTTTTTAATCCAAAATTTTCTCTTTTTCTTTTATTTAATACAAACTTTGACCTGATACTTTCGAACACAATAAATAAATTGCAAAAAAAGGTGTAGTCGTTCTGAAGTGATGCGCTTATATACATTCGGCAATTATATATTATATTTTCATAAAATAATCATAGTTTCGCATAGAGAAAAACAAGAAAATTACATCGCAAACATTTCGCCACAGTCGAATAAAATTTTAATTTATCTATGGTACTTGATTAAATATTGCTGAATTTTTCACCGACATGAATATAGTTTACGAGGTATCATATAATTATTGTTTAATTACAACTCTCTATTAAAAATCACAATTTAAATCATGAATTCTTTTAATCACCTATTTCTGATTTCTTATATGAAATCCCTCAAACCCTGAGCCATTAATCATTAATGATTTTATAATAATTATCTATGAAATATGTTATCATATAACTAATTTATGTACCAGCTATCTTATTGATGTCTCTGTATGGCTTTGTAAAAGAAATTGTAGGAATATCTGCAGCAATAACACTAGAATAGTCGGTAAGCATGTCTCCGTGGCAGCTCCTGAAACAATAATGTGTTTTAGAAAAATTACTGAAATTTATTTTAAAATATGAGAACTGAAATTAACGAAATGGGTTACTGAATCAATCCCTAATTAATATATTAGTTAACTAGCGGTCCCGGTAGACGTTGTCCCGCCCTGATTATAAAAGAAGCCTTGACAAATTATACACCAAAACGTTCCTCATGAATCACTTTATCTACTCGTAAAAACTGCTTGACAATCCGATCAGCAGTTTTTGAGTTTATCGCGAACAGACAGACAGACAGACAGAGGCGGTAGGGGACTTTGTACTATGTAATGAAAGGGATTTTGATTCATTTCACAGTCTATGGCGACTTGACTGCAGTCGTGACTAATACTTACTTCGTAATTAAATCGCATTTTAATCTTTAAAATAGGTCTAACACTGGCTTAGCATTTTGACATAATGAAACTGAATTTAAGACTATAATTTACTAGTACAGGTTACGCTTAAATACCATCAGTACTGTTTGATTGTACTAGTTACAAGTAGTAGTAGCAGTCTTGCTATATTACACAATCTTTATAGCTGATATATAGTTAGATATATTAATTAATTAATTAAAACAATTAATACGATGAGATCTAATTGCGAAATCCTCTATTACCAAAATCATACTATGCAGTATCATAATTATTAAAAACCTTTTACACTTTGTTTTAATTAAGAAATCTTATTGATAAGAATTCGTGAGTCTGATTCTAAGTGAAAATTAGTCATATAAAAAACTAGAGTGGAGCCGGCGCACGTTGTCCCGCCCTGATAATAAAAAAAAAACCTTGTAATAAAAACAAATTATGTACGTAAATCTTCCTCATGAATTTCTTTATCTACTGGTAAAAACCGTATGAAAATCCGTTCAGTATTTTTTTTGAGTTTATCGCGAACATCCAGACCGGCAGACAGACGTGGCAGAGGACTTTGTTTTATAATGTGTAGTGAAGACAGAATAGAAATAATGATACATAAATAGTCACGGAAAATATGTAAATACTTTTTGCGTTAATCCTTATTGCGATACATATAAAAAGGCAAACATTAGTGTTTAAATGAATCGAGTTAACAGAAAATTAGGTTCGTATTTACCCCAGGAAATAAATTAACCAATAGGAATAATCCATTTCTGTTTCTCATATCATTATATATGTCATTATTTTTATTCTATCCCTTTATTTATCCCAATTAAATCTGCTACTTCAGTCGTCCTATCGCGTGTTTTAAAATATTTGCACTGAAAGGAAGAGAAAAATGAATTTCTCTGTGTATATGTGAATGCAGAGTAATTAGATTCCTTCATTCGGTCACTCAAAGATTAATCAGTAGCTTTGAGACTTAAAACTCTGTGGTATTACTTTAAAATGAAATGGTCGTGTGAGATTGCCTCCAATTATTTATTACCTGTAAAACTTCTTCCTAACGCGGAAGCTGGGTTGGCACTGCGCTCTTGCAGCACTATTGTATGACTGGTTGATTTCCATACGTCGAATATAGAAGCTTCACATCTAAAATTTAATATTACACTGTCATATATACTAAGTAGTCAATTCATACCCAGTAGAAGTGGAAAAGAGAGGTATAACAATAAAATCTCTATTTTAACTACTAAAAATTCTTGATCTCTCCAGAGCCATCATAAACTCTTTCTTTATTAGATAGAATATTCAAAGTGACCTTAGTAAACTCTTCCCAAATTTAGCAAAGCAGGAAGAAGATTACGGGCGTTGTAGATCAATGTTAATACGTTTCCCCAGGGGTACCTTAAGCCTAGACTTAAGTAATAACTCCAATGTAATACTACGGACAGGCGAAATTTTTGCTAAGGGTTTACGTAAACTTATACACCAAGGTAACCCAAAATGTATTAACGATTGCATAACCCATATATTTATAGTTCTATATATGTTCTAATAAGTGATGGTTATAAGAGAATATTCTTCAGATATTAAGGTTACTGCTCCCGTTCAGGTGATATTAAAGGTTATATTTTGTATTACAAAATATCAGAATTGCGTTTAGTATTTACTAAGCCAATGTTAAAGTTTATGTTTACCGTATCATGAGCGTCGGGACCGGAGACAACAATGCCGCTTCCAGTTCCAAAGTCGCTACGCTCGAAGCATACCCGTTGCTAAAGTTTAACACGTGGTTCGCTGTAAATCCTGGTACCTATAGACAAAAGTTCATCACCATTTGAAGGTACATTTGTAGTACGTAATATAAAAAGACCATCAATTAGTGCCATACGAGAATAGGATATACAAAAGTCACTCAGTGACTACAATACTTTATCTCAACTATAACAGGCAATTAACTAATTACTGTTCTAACATAATTAACAAAAACACCAAACTGTATCGAACACTTTCATATCACTTTTTCCCCTAGGACTTTTGTATATCGGAACAGCGGCATATACTCGTATACTCCAGATTTGTCGATCAAACATGAAAAAGACTTACACTTTTAAAGTTTTTTTAGCGACTTTCATTCTGACGAAAATATCAGCCACACTGATCTCTATCTTCTCTCTTCTATATTCTATATATATAATAAGAATATAACTCTAACATATGTGTACTTTTTCGTGAAAAAAATTGTTGCAGGTGTCTAAGAATAAGTAATAGAATACATTTCAATCATTTTTAGAAATGTCTGTCTGTCTATCTGTCTGTTTGTATGAACACGCATCACTGCTAAAGTACTCGATTCACAATAAAACATCATATAAGAAAATCTTAAAACATACTTTCGGGAGTAACTTAGGCTTTGTTGCATTCAAATCGGGCCACTTTATCAAAAGTTATTGTAATTTAATGGCGCCGCGACTTAAGTATGAGAGAAAAGCAGATGAGCAAATGGACTAAATACGTTCAGATGACTGTATTAGTCATTGTTTTGTACATGAGATTCTACGTGGACGAAGTCGCGGGCACAGCTATTATATATTATGATAACTTACTAGGAAGGCAACTTCAGAATCCAATATAACAGATGTTGAACCACCTCTAATTTAAATAATTAAAATTCACAATACATACAAAAGTATGGTGAACGTTATGCTAAAATGGTAAAAATTATCTACTAATTTATAACTTGATCAATAACATAGAATTACTTAAAGGGACAACACAGAAATATATTAGGAATAATACTAACCATCTGTTCGTTGACGTACCACGTGATGTTGGCAGCGGGTAACGACGGAGGAGATGTACAGTTGGCTCTGATGTGATCGCCCCCAACGTATGTCATTCGATTTGATGTCACATTTGGACTAGTTAATGGTGGTTCTGTGAATGTATTATTATAGTCTGAATTGGCTCTATGGCTATATTTTATTAAACTTCCTTTTCTGCTTACGTAAACACCAACACCTTTTATTACTCTCTACATTATTTTTTTCTAAACAGTGTAAATGCGCAAAGGGAAGATTCAATATTATTTGGATCAAATATATCTAATAACCTATTTTAAGTCATCTCTATTATTATTATGATTATTAAAACTTAATTATTAAATATATATGAAGCCTAGATAATATTTTCAAAAGTTCCCTATCAACCAGTGTAGGCATGGTCCCAATTAGTGCAGTTGTTTCGAGGAATGAACTTGAACGAATAACAATTAGGAAAATTTAACCACGCTCTACCCTAAAAGAATATTATATTGAATTTTCCGGACAGAAGTAAGTTCACTAGATTTTGACAGTAAGAAAAATCTTAAACTTTAGAATCAAGTTCGAATAAAGGACTGAACAAAACGAAGACTTTAAATTCGAAACTTCGCAAAACGTAAGCGTCGATAAAACACTTTAAAACCTTTCAACTATGGCTCAGGTAGAATTTATATTGGTGAAGTAAATCTTGGCAAAAACGTTTCAAGCCCTATTTTGATTTATAATACTTAGTGCCAAATAAATAAATGTCCCAATCAAAATATTGTAATAACTGTTTATTCTATAAATTGGCATTCATAAGTCGGCATGTGTCGTAACGCAAAATAATGTGATCGGATTCATTAAATTAATTGGTTAGAGTCAAATCAATGTGCTGCATTGAGTTTAGGCTACTTTTGTTGTAGCAATCGCTCAAAGTCCAGTGGACCCACAAAGATATTAGGAAGACCTGTCACTGCACAGTATGCCTCGCCGCACTAATGTAAATCTCGCACTACGATACGTCACTGCAACAGAAGCAGTCATCTGTTGTAAAAACTCGCTTTTAATATAAACTAGCGGGCCCGGCAGACGTTGTCCCGCCCTGATTATGAAATAATCCTTGACAAATTATATACTAAAACGTTCCTCATTAATCACTCTATCCACCGGTGAAAACCGCATGAAAATCCGTTGGGTAGTTTTTGAGTTTATCGCGAACAGACAGGCAGACAGACACGGTAGGGGACTTTGTTTTATACTATGTAATGATTTTGGCAATATAGATTGAATATTATCATCAAAATTAGTATCCATATAAAACGACTCTGAATAAAATATTTTATATATATTCGCACTACAATATTAATGTATTTAATAATCACACTGCTCGCTACAATGCCACACGACACAAGTGTAAATACAGATACATATACAAGTGCATAGACATCAATATGGACCAGAGTTCACTTATTACATGATAAACATGTAAGAAAATAAACGACTTCAATTGAAGCGAATGTGTTGATACAGGCTTTCGGTAAAAACGGATTATCTACCATTTAATATGTATTTCGGAGATACGTATATTCACGTTTATACGAAACATCGACGTCGGAGGCAAATTTTAAAATTGGTGAAAATTAGAATGTAGCCATCTGGCCCAAATCAGAACGTGTTCATAACAGAGCGAAAATGTTACGGTTTATTTTTACCGGACGAAATGCCAGATGCGTTGTGAATATGCAATATTTCACTGATCCTAATAAAAGATTTCGCGGGAGGGGTTGAAATATTGGGCAAGTGGGCAGATGGTGTCCGGACTCCGTGACGGATTGGTTTGCATTCGATTTCAAAGGAATAATATTTTGACGTAAATATCCTGCATTATTTTATCCTACGAAATCTCATCTCCATTTACGTTTAATAAAACGTCTGCATTTGGATTATAGTAAGTTTTTATCTCTTCAGTTTTTTTTCTTTTATCTCTTCATCGATCTATTTTGATCTAGTTTCATGACAATTTTACGAGAATATTGCCTTAACTTAAATCAACTTAATTAATCAAATGATAACTAGCTAGTCTAGATACCGACTCTGGAACGTGCGTGCTAGAAATCAAATGTGGGTTTCTGCAGACGAATTTTCAACTAAAAGCTACTAGCTGAGAATTAGTAAAACCCTACACCGCTATGCTATAGTTTCATAATAATGTTTTCTTTAAGTGAAATGATTCAAATCTAAATAGCAAATACAGTTTTTGACAATGGCAGTAATAATGTAAAAGATTGGTTGCCAAAAATAAAGATGAAAAAAAAAATTGCAAATTTTGCATGTCAAAATCAAATGAGACGTATGATCCTAAATGTAGGTAACCTCAGCACAATCATCTGATGATGCCATCTGTGATATCAAATAACGAGGTACTCTAAGATGGTAAGTACGCTAAAGAGATGGACTGGCTCTCAAGTTTAAGAGGAACACATCAACAGATGTGTTAAGCGATCGTGAACAGATCGCTTGGCAATAGATTTTCAACATGAGGGTGGTTGCTACCCAGACGGATATACAAAAAGCTGCACCATCATGCCATGGTTTCATCGATGATGAATAATTAAATCACAACTAGCAATCCGTAACAGCATTATACCAATGAGGTGTCGTAAGCGTTTAGATTAATTTTTTGGAGGTGATGACAGTTCACCGTTTTATTCCAGTTTTATTATAGTTACATTTTCCGAGATAACTCCTTGAAATTATATGCTCAACGTTATTACTGTATTTAATCGGATGAATATTACTATTATGTCGATTAAAATAGCTTCTGAAACATCTTTTTGACAATGATAATGCATAAGATAAAAAGTACTAGTATAGGTAAAGGTTATCCTTATATGATACATACCATCAGAGACACTTTTTGTGTTTGCATTGCATTTAAATTGTTAAATTTTTACTACATTATTATACACTATCAAAATTTTAATGAATTCCTTACCTACAACCACCATCTCAGATGCCTTTATGTCTGTATGGAAAAGCGGAGCATCCGCAGATACTTCACATTGGTATTCGCCTGTGAGGGTTCTATCAACTTCCGTCAGTACTACTCGATTCTGGTTCGACGCTGCAACCTACACAGATAAATATATAACTAGATTCATTATATTTGTTTTTAACTAACGTTTATTTTGAATTCTTAAATTTTAGTCATAAGAGACAAAAAATGATCTAGGCCATTTGTATTAAGAGTGAAGGAGGCATATATTTACATATTTCTGATGTTAGTGAGAAATTATTTATATACTAAAGGTAGTATATGAACATGTTTATATAAGGAATTAATTTTTATATATGATATATTTTGAAAATGATTCAATATTTGCAAAATTTTCAAAGAATACTGTATTAAAACTAGAAAAAGTATTTGATAGTGTTATTAAACTCCCACGATTGAATCTGTTGTCATATGAAAAAAAAAAACTAACTTTCGGGGACTGAACTTTATTATTTACTTTTTCTTTAGCTATATAATTAAACTAATGACTATTACAAGTATAATATTATTGATATAGTATGAGAATATATATTATAGAGTATATTAGTACGAGTTGTCTGCAGAATTTTGCATATTAAATAATTACTGTAATAGAATATAATTGACCTAAAAGACATTTCTAATTCATAGCAACTAATAATTAATTATTACTTCTACGACTAAGGTGGAACACACCGTGTTATCAGTGCAAGATGCCATATACACAGTGACTGTTTCAAGAATGAACCGTGTGATAGTTCATGGTCACATTTAACATATAGAATAATAATATCAAAACAAATACTCATAAACAATAAAGAGAACCTAAGTTAAAGTTTGTTCTAAGACTCTCAAAAGTATGGGTACAAATTTAAATAAAGCTGGGTTGAATGACCGGTGACGAAACTTGCGAGCGACGTCCCGAAGTTTATAACCTTCGATAATAAAACGCACAACAAACCCTTTTGTTTGTTCAGACTTCGAAAAATGATCCTATGTTAATTGGTTGGCTTCACTTTCACTTCACTTTTACTACAACCAACGTTCATTGACACTGTGCTTTAACATAGACGGGTAGAGGATTGATTATAATTTTTATGTTTTCTAGATAATTAGGTCAAATATTAAGCACCTATAGTTTGAATTGATTTAGAACGAGTATCATGTACTGAGTATCCTGTAAAAATATTGCTAACGAGTAACCAGTCACCCAGTATATTCTTGTAAATCTGAACACAGCACAGCGCAAGAACTTCCGTTTTGATGCAGGTAAGGAAATACATTTCTATTATCTAATCGTGTGGTTGAGTCTGCTGGTACCTTTAACGTCTCCAAAATACTTATTACTAGCCTTACTAATATGATCTAGTTTTAGCTTGCGGCTCGCGTTAATGTTGATGACCGAGTATGCAAAATTTTACAATCGGTTGTGTGTTTAAGACGTGAAGGTGTATTGTTTGCTTTGTTTTTACACTTCTAAGCCTTAAATTTTCAACAGATCAGTATGACATTTTGCCTACAAGATATTAAGGGTATAGAAAAGGACAAAGAGTACATTTTATCCAGAATAAATCAAATCAACATCTACACGAACGAATTCACGAGCAAAAATCTGTCCGTATATAATAATGGGAAAGAAATACATAATTGAAAATAACTTACATCAACTTTGATCTCTGAAACTGGGAACACTTTAGTCGCGGGCGACTCCTTAGGGACATACCGGTAGAATTCGATCATGTTCCGGTACCACCGTATGGAATACAATTGAGCCCCTTCCAGCTCGTAAGTACATGACAGTTCCGCGTCTTGACCCGTTAGAACTGCTTTTGGGACGTGGATATGGAGCGATTTTAACGTGTTCGCTGTACCTGTGGACAAGGAGTTATATAGTTGTAAATTACGCAAATTCAAAGATCTTTTTTTTTCTACTTTTGATTTTGCAGAAACATATGCCAGTGTCACTGCTGTTAATTATAGTTTTACAATTGAAAAGCTACAGTTCTAATATTAAATTGATTTATCTAGGCGGTACTAGAATCTAATTCCCTTTCCATCTATAGCTTTACGTTCATTTTAAAGCAAAGTTTCACTTATGACAAAGTACCCATAAGAATTTTAGTGCATTATATTTATTATATTATTTTTATTATATATTATACATTATATTTAAAAACGCACCACTTAATAGATTAACTCGTGAGTTTAACAGTACGTCGAAACAAAATACAAATGTTGACTTATTCGCAGCAAACATTACCATGTTTAGAAAGGAACTAAAAGGAGAAATTGTCTAATCGTTATTGCCCGTACTCTCATTATATTAGATTATTATTTTTTTTAATTTCTTTTAATAGTAATTATTCCAATTGATCATATACAATTCTGCTTCAAATCTCAAATTACTCTCAGATGTAATGTTTTTGTTTTTTTTTATTTCAAATTTTGTTTGAGTTTGTTAAGGGAATTAATTTTCTTAATGTAAAATATTAAGTAAACTTTTTCATAATTTCATTTTGTAACCCTGTTTGCTCATTGTCAGACTAAGCATGCAGTCTACACCTCTAATTGCGATGACACTTACCGTTACAAATTGTGCGTGTCTTATTTTAATAATGATCAGTGTACATTGTGTTGGTGTTCAATAAATAAATAAAAATAAAATAAAATATTACGAATGTAAATAAAATAGGTAAATTAATCAATGAGTTTGCCTTCCTTTGTATGGCAGGCATGCCGGGCAAAATTAATCACTGGTACAAGTTTTATGTCTATCTCCAAAGTGTAGCCCACAAGAATCATTTTACTTTTCACATATTTAGTAATATGTTGATTTTCTTAATTAACTAGTTGATTCCGACATTAACGTTATGTGACCCAAAAAAAAATATTATCAATAAAATCAGTTCAGATAACGTCATAAAAAACATTGTTAAAATTTTGCATACTTTTATGATTTCAATTGAATTATTCTGTATATAGATAGACGCGTCAGAAGCCGAACGCTTAGGCCGATCGCGCCTCTCTATCGCTTGTTCCGCACTCTCGCTTGCACGATGGACTCAGGCGGAACGTGACAATGAGTCATGCTTTTTCGTGCGGCGTTATTATTACGTCAAATGGTAATCTTACGAAGAATTTGTGGCTTTGATTAACTAACAATATCGAAACGTCATGACATTAGATAATACGCGTGTCTAAATCAATTTCATCACCACATTAGGGCGTTATATATATATATATTGTTTGTTGTTATTAAATATGGAACCATTGCACTGTCCGTACGTACGTGTAGCCTCTGAATATATAACAGCGGCCGCGCGAACATTACAACCCGATCAAAATCGTGTTCCCGCATAAACGCCCGTTTCACCTATCGCATTAAAATAATATCCGATCCACATCGGTCCGGGATACACGGATTTACCGAATAGTATTATACCGTTCGCGCAAACAAACCATAAATTCCGAGATTTAAAAAGCTTTTATATCTCTTTGTTTGCAAACTTGTTTGGCATACCACTATTGCATATAAAAATGCTAAATATATAACAGCACAATCGTGTAAAACCCATTTCCCTTTTACTTGAGTTATGTTTTGATTTGTCAGGTTTTTATGACGCTATAAAAAACGTTATGAATTATACGAAACGCACTCTTAAAGATAATTTTGTTATGTAGCATTACATGGTGATTGATTACAGTGACTGATATTAAAGACTAAATTATAGGAGTTAGTCACTGTGACTGATTAGTTATGCTAATATTATTAAAAGGTTTTTACTTATTTGAAAATACTAATTTCAAACATTTTTGAAAGGTTACTTTTGCATCTTTAGATTTTTAATTGCCTGTCTTATCCTAACAACCGAGTACGAACGAAGAAAATCAGACAACATATCCCCTTTAACCGGTTTATGTTTTATGATTTTCTTGCTGAGGTTTTATTGTGAACCTAGTGCTTTAGCAGTGATGTGTGTTCATACAAACAGACAGACAGATGATAATATATGATAGATACCGGCAACAATTTTTCCACGAAAATCAAAAAGTACAAACACGTTTGATTTACATGCTTATTATATGTATAGAACTAGCGGGCCCGGCAGACGTTGTCCCGCCCTGATTATGAAAAAGTCCTTGACAAATTATATACTAAAACGTTCCTCATAAATCACCCTATCCACTGGTGAAAACCGCATGAAAATCCGTTCTGTACTTTTTGAGTTTATCGCGAACAGACAGACAGACAGACGCGGTAGGGGACTTTGTTTTATACTATGTAATGATAGTATAGAATATTATAGATTCATTCTAGGAGATTATAAGAAAAATTATAACTTCATCTATATACATATCGATAATATAAATATTGCAGGTGTCTAGGAATAACTAATAAAATACATTTGAATCATTTTTAGAAATGCCTGTCTGTCTGTTTGTGTGAACACGTATCACTGCTAAAGTACTGGGTTCACAATAAAACTGCAAATCATAAAGCATATTCTGGAGTAACTTAGTCTTTGTTTCATTAAAATCGGTCCACTCTATCAGAAGTTATTGTAATTTGAATGACGACTCGAGTTATGTACCGGAAAAGTGTAGTAGTAATCTATACTACAAAGCTGTAGGGTTTCTCTGGATGAACGCGCTAATCTCAGGAACGACTGGTTCGGTTTGAAAAATTCTTTCGGTGTTAGATATCTCATTTATCGAGGAAGGCGATATCATCACACTAAAGCCAATAGGAGCGGAGCACCGATGAATAATGTTTCAAAATTTGTTTCTCTTGAGAGTGCCCGCTGCATGTTAGCGTTAGCCCAAAGTAACTATTCCACGCGGACGAAGCCGCGGGCAGAAGCTAGTTTATAGAAACTATGATTTTATAACCACTACGTATTCGGCCATGTGTGTTTTCTTGCCGTAGAGAAGTACTATCAGTGGTGTATTTCTTATGTTTTTTCGTCTCTACATTCTAACTAGTATTATAAATGGGAATATGTTTGTTTATTACGATTTTACGCCTCTAAATATACAACCGGTCATTATGAAATTTTGTCAAATATACAGAATAGAATATAGTTTATAATATTCACTTAGCAAATGGACCGCTTTTGGGGTACTAGGTGGAAGCCGTAGGCAAAACTAGTACAATATATTTATTTATTTAATTGATTTACAACAATCGTTACATCGGTTTATTCTACAAAAAAAATTGGTTGTCTGTAAAGTCGGTTTATGGAAGATAATTTCATGTGA
Organism: Antheraea yamamai; assembly: GCA_036509395.1. NCBI lineage: Eukaryota > Metazoa > Arthropoda > Insecta > Lepidoptera > Saturniidae > Antheraea > Antheraea yamamai. The sequence continues at coordinate 6,554,460 of AP028451.1, forward strand.
TAACACCATAAGAAAACATTTATGAAAAATTGCTTACTTCTTTGAATTGAATTGAATTATTCTATATATAGATAGATGCTATACAAGCCCAACGCTAGAGCCAATCGCGCCTCTCTATAGCTGTTCCGCGCTCTTGCTTGCACGCTCGGCTCAGGCGGAACACGACAATGAGTCGTGCTTTTTTCCTGCGTGCAGCCGGCGCTATCGATTTATAAGACGTTATCACGTCAATAACGAATATTGCTTAAATCGTTGACGAGGACGTATAATTTCTTAAGTAAACACAACTCGCATAATACGTATTAACTTTAAAATGAAGACATTTTTGCCCTAAAAACGTAAAACAAGTTTCAAATTAAAAACAAAACTATAAATTAAAAATTCTTATACCTGATGAAATAATAAAAATATGATAAATATTGTTACGTCAATAAATAACGCAGATGAAGTCACTGGTATCAGTTAATCTTTCTTTATAATAATCGCGATAGTACCAGGCAATAATAAATAGCAGAAGAAAACTCCAGATTTAAAGAGAATACGTTGCGATAAGCGTGACATCGTTTAGTATTATGACTGAACTTATAACGAGCCGTCATAAACTGGATATTACTCACCTTTGGACGTTTCCAAGGTAAAAATGTACCGTTGGGTTATCGTAAAATCTTATGTTCTTTGCCGTTTCTGATGTCCTAGTATCGCGGTTATGGCGCTATTGAATATTTTTTGTGGCTCTTAAAAAGAAGTTGTGAGCAATTTTTAACATGTTAAATTCGTAATAAATGTCCAATAGCAGGTATTTGGTGATTATAAAATCTTTGAGTAATAATAGACCTAAAGTCAGTCTATAGTTTTTTTTAAATAAAACTTCTTTAGACGCGTTAAGCACTTTTATTTCGGGTGAACAAAAATCATAGAAGTCGCGTCATCGTCACCGAACGCTTTCCATGAGCTATATGTATACTGTGTATATATGTACCTAGATATACCTCCATGCGTTATTACTATACATTATCTATACTATAATAAAACTGTAGCAAGGTCAAATCTGTATATTAAATATTTTTTGAAAATTTTTATCGGAGTAGACTTTATTATCGATATAGAAGCCAAAAATAATCTTTTTACAATTTTTGTCTGTCTGTCTTTCTGTCCCTGTGAACACGCATCACGCTGAAAGTACTGAACCGATTTTAACGAAACTTGACACAGTAATAACTAATATTCCAAGGTTACATTTAGGATACTTTTGTTCCATAAAACGCAAGGGGTTCTCCAGGATAACGAAAGATAAAAAATTGTAGTTAATGTAACAAGACTTTTTTGCAACACCTTAGTACAAGAGCCAGCAACTTTGGAAGAACGAGAATTTTAGCAAAGCTGGTTCTTTAATATGAAGATATATTATGCCCTTCCAAACAGGATTCAGGATACGTGGTAGCCGGTTAACGTTGTGTTTTTTAATACGCATCACACCTTTACAGGTAAAAATTTTGGATTATAAATAATTTAAGGAACATTTTTTTTCAGTAACTTTTAAACGCTATTAAAACATGAATTTATCACTGTCAGGGAATTTTGTTATTGACACTAATATGCCCGATGATATTCTTTATAAATAAAATAATTAATTTCAAACCATTTTATTTTTTCCATTGCAAAGAACATATTTTATTTTATTAATCATTATGATATTGAGATTTCACCGTAAACAATGAAAAACAACGATAAACGTAGACATATGACTTGGGACTGACGCCATCTTGATTATATGCGTCTATAACAGGCACTTTCACAAGTATCACTATCTTTATCATACATAAAATGGGGTAAACATATCAATGCAGATGCAGAATCTAGCTCTAAGTCTCTTAACGTTTTCAAAGCATTAGCCGGTTCTAACTGGGGTGTTCATCCATAACATTGAGTTCGTTTATACTTCAATATTATACGCAGTTGAATTAACTATGCGAGCTTTCTTTATGATAATAGTGCTCAGATTAACCTCTATAAACTTGAAAAAGTCCAAAACCAGGCCATGAGAATTATCGGGGGTTTCATTAAAAGTACTCCAATCCATGTTATGGAAAGCAAATTTTACATTACATCTTAGGAGACAATATTTATCTGGCAAAATCTATTTAAATTTAAGTCATTCGAAAAAAACGAACTACCTAATTTTTTTTTTTTCGAACTGACTACGCTATTGACCTGGTCAGGTCTTTACAGCTTCACCGGACTACCTAATAACTACCTACCTACCTACCTAACTACCTAATTTATTAGAAGAACTGTCCGCCTCTTTCCAATTACTCTATTGGCGTAACAGAAAAAAACCATTATTCGTTTCTATTTTTTGTCAATATAAAAATACTCCAATTCAAACAAGTATAAAACATGAAATATTCACTTTACACTTTAAAATAAATGTAGATGGTATTTGGAAGCCAAAGAGTCAATATGATATTCTTAAAATTAAATATATTTGTCTTCCATATATAAATAAATATTACCAAATTTTGTTAAAATATACACTGACGGATCTAAAGCTGGTAATTATTTAGGAGTCGCATTTTTTGACTCAAATTCCAAAACTTTTATGAAATTTCAAATTGCAGAAAATATTTCAATTATGCACACTGAATTGATAGCAATTACAGAGGCCTTATCATTTGTAGAATCCACTGAGTCCATTAAGATTATTATTTTATCTAATTCAAAAACTGCTCTTCAACACGTAGCTCGATGTACCTTGACTTTTCGAGGAATACCGATAGCCTACACTATTTTGAAGCAATTACTAGATTTCAAAGCAAAGAACAAAGTAATTGTTTTACAATGGATCCCTTCTCATATAGGTATAACTGGGAATGAAAGAGCTGATCTTTTAGCTAGAGAAGGATCCTCCGAAGGTGCTATTATTAATATTTTACCAACTTATTTGGATGTATGCTCAGTATTTAAAAATAGCTGTTACTCGCATTGGAAGGAATACTTTGATGAGCGTTCTAAAACAAAAGGAATATGGTACAGAACGATTCAGCCATATCCCTTAAGGTCACCATGGATTGATGACAGTACGATTTGCCGTCGGAAAGCAATCACAGGAATGAGATTACACTCAGAACACATCCCATGTAAAAAGTTCACCTACCTGATGCGTAAAGTATCAACAACACTCTACCAGAGTTGTGAGCTCATCGATGACGTGCACCACATCCTGGCAGAATGTGTTCGAAGCGAAGATATTAGATCTCAGCTTAATGCTACTGGTTTGTTCCACACTGGTTTGTACAATTCGTTATTGTCTAACCCCATTTCGAAAGATGCTAAAGAATTGTACAAAATTAATATAAGCTATTGTTAAGTTTATTGTCATTCTTATTGCTATATAGTTGTATGTTACTTAGGCGATATAGTCGCGCAGGCGACTAAGCCTTCATTAAAAATAATAATAATATTAAAATTACAGCTATCTTAACATGGTTTGAACATACTTATTTGATTTACAAAAAAATAGCATCGGGCACATTATTGTTAATAACAAAAATGTCTGGCGATAATAATTTCATGTGTTAGTAGCGTTTCAAAGTTAGTAAAAAACAATACATTAAAAAATTATATAAAAATCAATATTTTTGCCTGTAAAGGTGCGATATGCACTAATACACGCAACGTTTACAGCCAGGTAGCCCGCACACTGTTCGGAAGAACATAAAGATATATAAAAACTGGCTTATTGAAATTTTTTTTCGAAACCATTACTAGCTCTTAGACAAATAGTTATAGGTAAGTGACATTTGACGCGTCGTGTTCATATCTTTTTAATATTTGCATTTTTCTTCAATACAATGGAGTGTGAAAAAGTTTTAATACAAGTTGAAAATAGTTATGATATCATTCAGTGTTTCATTCATCATTATTTATTTTATGAATGCATTTTATCGTTTAATTTACAATTTAACTATATCAACTTGATATTTTATAATGTAAGCTCTACTGACTGTATAGTAAACGTCTACAAAAAAGGGAAAGGAACTTCGTTAGAAACTGGGGGTCCATAGACCTCTAAAGCTTTTTTTCACATTACCGCCAATATATGTAGGTTGCTACGAACGGGTTGTAGCCTTATTTTAAAAGATTTCTCACAAACCATCTGGGCTTGAGTGAGTCCCTTGATAGTTTGGATTCACAATTGGAAATCGATGGTGTGGCTGCAATAAGGTTTTAGGCATATTAAAATTTTTCGCGTTTAAAAATACAATTAACACCAGTTATAACCGATTTGGTGCAGACGAAGTTGCACGGGTCAGCTAGTACATAATATTTCTATTTGATACGTATGTACATTATGTACATGCGTTATACCTCTTCGGCGTAACAAGATAAAAATCTTTTCAAAAATTTTGTCTTTCGCCTTATTCTACGTTTGTAGAAAAAACGACACTAACAATAGAAAAAAGGTATTTAATACATTGAAAGCTTTAATACAAACAACAAATACAAAGAAACAAAATGTTGACTATAGCTAACTTCAGGGTGTTGGTTTTTCGTGACGGTGTGCGCGCGCATCGTAATAACTTCAGGGTGTCGGTTTTTAGTGACGGTGTGCGCGCGCATCATAAAAATTTACTCTCATCATTTTTCCCTAACGCGCCAAAAGAAGTATAACTTCAAAAATGATAATAATACTCAAGTATAAAATACAAACCTATAAGTATCTGGCCACAGGTTTTCAGTTTGAGCTAGCCACGGTTGGTTGGTTGGTTTTATAACGATATCTTTCCTCACCAAGAGCATAGCTTCTTGGCAAGATTCGAACCTACATCGATCAACACAGTGTTCAAGAGCATTATCATATTATTTATCGTCGATTCAGTTAATACGTATAAATAAATTGTTATATCTGTTGTTTGTCTGGAGTAATCTCCAAAAACACTGAATCAATTTTGACAAGACTTTTATTGGCAAAGAGGGCAAATTTTTCCTAAGCCCGTAAATACCCATTTCTATGGATTAAGTAGTAGTGAGAAAAATACAAATAAAGAATATTAAATAATAGATTAAATAGAATAAACTAATAAATAAGAGACGATATAATCAGTGAAATATTAGTAAAATTAAATCCGTCGTTAGTTGAGGGTTGAACCTGAAGATGGCGGATGGTTTAACCTATCGACGTTTACCACTGTTAGTATGTAGCTGTTTTTTTGCAGTGCGATGTGACAGCGGTCAATCAATTCCAGGCGGAAGTGCTAAGTAAAGTCCACTCTAAAGATAAATATATCCGCGAATATCAAATATTCATCAATAAAATAACGAAATTTTGTTTAAAAATTTATACGCATTCAATATAGTTTAATTATTCGATCATGTACTAATTTTGGCAGCTTCAAATTTACCGTAAACAATAAACTCGGATTAACCGTATTCAACGGCGATGAGTAGCTAACAATCATACAAATTTTGTATTCATATTTTTTAACAGAGCCAGTTACCGATTCTTGCAAACGAATCGAATGATGAAAATGAATACTCAAATACTTGATAATAAAAAAATCATCGAGCAGGGAATCGTTGACCTGGAACTCATTGATTCAACGTAACGTAACCCGTCAGAAAATAATAATCCGGGGATTTCATACCGCACTATAGGAAAAACTTTCAATGTATTTTATCGTGATATACTGGCTCCTATATTTTATTTATTAAATTGTTGCGGACAGCGAGCCATGTTTAGAACGTTTCGTAATTACATTTATAGTTAAGTTAATTAGTTAGTTACGTTATTAAAATTATAGGAAATGATAAAGTATTAGGTAGAAGTTTTTGTGTACGAAAATGTTGTCGCCGGCAGGATGGAACGCGGCAAAAAATACACGGTTCGTGCGACACGGGGAAAAAATGTATTCCGGCGGCATCTACGCCACCGGCTTGAAGGTATGTAACGTGGAAAAATATGCTTCATTTGGGCCGTTTATTAGAAAAAATGTATTTCAGGCGCCATTCCGAGGGTTTGAGGGCATTTGGTCCAACATATGCAGCTCACATATGAAAGAGTGCACCCACTGGCGGACTGCAGCTTCGAGGGTATTTTGAGAGGGCGGTCGTCGAAATGGGTATATGTCGAAATTCATCAAGCAATTCATTAACTATATCTTATTTCAAAATTGGCCCACTGGAAGTGATTTTAGTACAAATTTAGTATCGAAAAAACTTGAAACACTATCGAAATGTGTTTTGTCGATTCTAAAGCCTTGCGGAATATTTGTGCTACTATATATTTAATGTACATAATGCGTATTTTTATTATTTGCGAGAATGTTAGCTACAACTTCTCCTGCGTCGTTTACTATCTTACCAAAATATAGCACATATAGAGGAAAAAACAAGCACAAAATCGCTTGCCCCATTTCTTCACGGCAAGAAAGCACACATTGCCCAACGCGTACGGTTTTATAAAAGTCGCAATTTCTTAAAGCCTTAATAAACTTATATTTAATGAGGTTATCGTGATAATCTTTTTTAGATAAAGACTTAGTTAATGTCTAAGAAGTACAATAGCAAAAAAATAATCAAAATCTATTTCAGTATAGATATTGACCTATATCATTTTAATTATTTCGATAATACGTACATATTTGATGTTTTTTTTCTTTGTTCTTAAAGTATCCTAATATATCAACCCTTTTCTTGGATAAACTTCGTAATCGCAAAACCACGATTTTATAGAACTGAATAGAAACGGTTTTCTGTTTTCGAATGTTCGTATATAGATAAGAGTAAAAAAAAAGTGTGTGGGTACTTATGTACACGCGTTAGAAGTTATACTTCTTTGGCGTAACAAGGCAAAAAAACCTTTTCAAAAATTTTATCTTTCGCCTTATTCTACATTTGTAGAAAAAACGACACTAACAATAGAAAAAGATATTTAATACATTGAAAGTTTTAATACAAAGAAATACAAACAACAAATACAAAGAAACAAAATGTTGAATATAGCTAATTTCAGGGTGTCGGTTTTTCGTGACGGTGCGCGCGCGCATCGTAATAACTTCAGGGTGTCTGTTTTTCGTGACGGTGTGCGCGCGCATCGTAATAACTGCAGGGTGTCTGTTTTTCGTGACGGTGTGCGCGCGCATCGTAAAAATTTACTCTCATCATTTTCCCCTAACGCGCCAAAAGAAGTATAACTTCTAAGAAACTTCTTTAAAGACATTTGAACACTTTTACATAGCTGAAGTACTCAAGGATACCTTTCACTAATACTTCCGTTTAAAAAAAATGTAGTTACGAGTGTGTACTACAAAGGGAAACGATACACAAATATATCCGATGTCCCGTTGTTCGCTTGTGAATGAATACCTATCGGTATTTTTTTCCGATGTTAATTTTTTCCAACGGAGATTGTCAAATAAAAATATATTTGTCCAATACAACCGGAGCTGGAACGTGCTTGTAAACGCGACAGCTTGTTGGTTTTTATTTTAAAACTTGTCTGCACTAGTTCCGCTGTGCGGCGTGGTGTTCCCGGCGCGAGATTGGTTTTGCACTTCTGTGCCTCTCTGACGTTTACATTTGTTTCGAATATTGATGAAGAGCTACGAAATATTAGAGTGGTATAAAATAATTCGATTGTCGAAAAAACATTATTAAAATAATATTCGTCTAGCTGCGTTGAGCGTTTATTTGACAGGGGAAAATCTTATAGGTTCGCACTTGCGTCAGACTAGCGACGTGAAGTATAGCGGCCTGTGTACCTACATGTAATATTAATATTTTGTATTGATCATGTCCAGCCCATTGTATATTTGACTAATAAATAAGCTGTATACATATGTACATAGTTATTACTCGGAATGCTAATAGATGTAAAAACCAGGCTAATGTTAATACTATCATTGGTAGGTGGTAGGTGGTGAAGCTATTACTGGTTTCAGCATGAATGGGTCGGCTCGCCCGAGGTACTACCACCCTCTCACAGAAAACCGACGTGAAGTAACAGTGCTTGCATTGTTGCGTTTCGTTCGGTCAGTGAGAGCGCCGGAGGCCCACCTCCCCTCCCCTCCTCTCCCCCTCTCTCCCTTTCCCCGAAACACAGGCTGGCAACGCACTTTCGACTCCCCTGGTGTTGTTAGTGTCTATGGACGGTGGTGATCACTTAACATCAAGTTACCCAAATGTTTGTTTGCCTGCTATAACTATGACATAAAAAAAAATCAATTTACAAAGTAATTCGGACTGTAATCTATACATAAATAGGCAGTGGGGAAACGGTTATGAACCTCCCTCTGTTGCTCAGCCAATTTTCGTAATTCTTTTTTTTTTAGTAGCTATTGACGAGCTTTAGTATTATCGACTTCGAGTACAGGACGAGCACTCATTAATTTAATAATTCAAAAAAGAACACAGTTATTTTATTGTTTTGAGTCTTCACTTCTGTCGCCAGTTTTTTTTTTTTATCGTAGCTCGGCAAAATGACTGTACTGTGCCTGATGGTAAGCACAGTACAATCCAAAAACAATGGCGACTACCGAGAGTCATACTATCCATCGCTGGTCGCCCCTGTCATGCCGGCCTGCGTAAGTATCTCTTCACGTTGCGCTTGAAGGACCCCATGTCATAGGAAGGAGGAAACACACTGGCCGGGAGATTGTTCCACAGCTTCACGGTACGGCAAAGATAAGATGTTGCGAACTTTTTAGTTCGTACCCAGATAGGATTTCCGTAAAACTGTGGCTCCGAAGACCAGCGCGCGTGGTGCGGTTATGAAAAGGAGAGGAAGGGATCAAGTTGAATAACTCTTCAGAACACTCGCCATGATACAGACGGTAGAACACGCCCAGTGAGGCAATGTCTCTGCGCAACTGAAGCGGTCTTACGATTGCCTCGACTTTTGTTTTCTTTACTAAAAATGTATCATATCTCATACAAAAAAAACACAATAGAAGAAACGAAATATAATTAGATATCCTAATATGTATTATAAATAAAAATGTTTGTTTGTTCCGCTTTCACGTTTTAACTACTCAACCCATAATTATAAAATTATGTATACACGTTCTCGGGGGTGCAGAAAAGGGCATAGAGTACTTTTGATCCAAGAAAAGGACGCTCAAGTCTACGCGTCAGCAAAGCCGCGAAGAAAAGCTAGTCATACATAACTCAAAGCAACACGGATAACTCTACAAAGTTATAAGAACGATTTGGCTATAACCACGCTCAAGATGAGAATTAGACTTAGACTTAAGCGCTCGCCTTAGTAGTCCGGTGAAGCTGTTAAGACCTTGCTAGGTCAATAGCGTAGTCAGTTCGAAAAAAAAAGCTAAAACCTACAAAGTACTAAAAAAAAAACAGTCTATTCTAGTAACTCGTATCCTGGAATTCGTTAACACTTGTGTCCTGTCAGCACATTCAAGAGCGCCGGTATCTGACAGACTCGTTTAAATCAGTGTTTTGTCCCCATTCCCGCTACAAAAGTTACGTGTATCGATGTTTCATGGCAGCGTAGTAATTGAAAATATTGGTTTTATGCAATAAACTAGCACGTGTATTACAATAGACTTTGGTAAAATGACTTTTTACATAGGAAATTTGAGAATTTAAGTACCGTACAGCGCTGAAGAAAGTTAAGGCAATTCTATCTGAATTAAGTAACACATTGAGTTATGAGCATCAAGCATGAAATATGAACTATTCAAAGACGTAAACATTTTCATTTTTTTTTTCGAACTGACTATGCTATTGGCCTGGCAAGGCCTTAGCAGCTTCACCGAACTACTAAGTCGAGAGCTTAAGATACTCAGCCGATTTTATTTTGACAACTAACTCAAGGGTTCACGGCATACCTCGGCTTGGGTTATTACCAGATTCATGCAATTCGCGACCTAACCGAGCTGACCTAAGCTAAGCTACATATTCATACTTATATGAGTTATTGAAATATATATGTGTATCAAGCATACATACTTCAATAACTCTTATATGTATTTTGTGTCGAGTAATTTTTCTAAACTATTTCCGTGTTATTACAAAAAAGTTAAATACGTATTAAATACTTGGTTTAAAAAAGTTTCCTAATAAATGCACCGCGCTCGCCCGAGGCAAGTTCGTGTTATCCTTTTACGTAACCAAAGCGAGACAAAAGAACAAGATGGCGACCGCGGTGCATTTAATATGAGACCTTTTTAAAGCCAGGGTTCAATACGTATTTAACTTTTTTGTAATAATACCGTTTTAGTTCGATGAGGGAAAATAATAAAACCCTTCCACTTTTATGTGTAAGCGTGTGTGTGTGCACGTGTGAGGAGGTGATATGTGTAATGTTGTAACAGTGATGTAAGATTTTGTGTCACTGTGTCGCGCGAGCAACGCACTGAAAGGCCCCACGCCGAGGGAACGGGCGTAGGCTTGAGCCGCTGCCGAGGGGGGCTTAGTCTGGTGAATTTTCTTAAATCCCACTAATTTAAAGACCAGCTGACGGCACTGGCTACGCACTGGTGTAATAATGACATATTACGTGTTCAGTCAAAACGATGTCAAAGATTTTACGACTACCATCCATTTCTTCATGCATAAGGATTTGCTGCCAGTAATTATCTATGAAAAATGCGTTTTTAGTCTCTTTGGCAGAAGGTATGAACCTAAGGTATTGTCTATATTTTGTTATCAGTTTCCTCAAAGAAACATAACTGACATACATACGCAAAAAGAATCTATAATATCTCAGTTCATGGATATTCATCAAAGTCCCGTTAATTATAGCCCGTGCAGGAAGCTTGTGTCAGTTTTTCTATAATTTATACGTTAGTGGGAACTACCGGCATATTGCTCGGTTGAATATAATTTCGGGAATTACTGGATAAGCCCGGGATTATGATTTAATCTCAGCATTGTAACAATTATGGAGGTCAAACACCGCCCGGTTTGTTAACAGCTGAGTTCCTGTAATCCTCTCGGCGGGATGTTTCGTTTACAATAAGGAAATTGGACCATTGCGTTAGGACAAGCAAAGTTTCCGATATTAATGCCGTAATAACAATCATATTTGGGGATAATCTCACACACGACACATTTGATTTTATATCAAACCCTGTTTCAATTAATGAACAGTGATAGCTGATATGGAATAGTTAATTTAAATATTCAAAGTAAATGTAGATGAATTTTCCATTACAATTGAAAGAGGTCAAAGAGGTATTAAAACTGCTGCGAAAATAGGTTATTCATGTTTTCTTATTCTTTATGAAAGCTGTGATATTATTGTGAATTAATTTGGGCCAATAATTTCAAACAAAAGTTGGTTGTCTATAAAGTCGGCTTACGGACGATAATTTTAAGTGATAGCGACTCGGACGCATCGGCCGATGGAGTGGAAAAGAGATAGATGCATCACAAGCCGAACGCTTAGGCCGACCGAGCCTCTTTATTGCTTGTTCCGCGCTCCCGCTTGCACGCTCGGCTCAGGCGGACCGTGATAATAAATCATGCTTTTTTCACAGAAATAAAGTAAGTAATATTCATTAATATTTTTCTATCCAATTAAAAATTAAATACCACTTCTTTACATTTCTTTTCAAGAGTTTGTAGGCTTTATGTATATTTTAAATAGGAGAATACGACTTCCACATATTATATATCTCTTCCTTAAAACTGGAGTATTTGTATTGGTTTAGTATCTGTCTGAAGAGTGTGATGAAAAATATGCACTGGTTATCCAAGGCTGTCGTGTAGAATTGTATATTATTATGACTGACTTTGAGACTGTGGTCCTTATAAAGTTGATTGTTTATAGCCCATATCTGTAGTGACGGTTCACGTCACATGGCTTGTTAACATCTTTATGATTTCATATCACAGAGAAACCTCATCTGATAATTAGAAGCAATGCGGTCAGAGCTTTTAACGAAATTCGTCTCACCTGCATCTTCAAGAAAATACACATATATAATCTTGCTGAAACCATAGTATAGTGGGAGGGGTTTTTCAAAACCCGCCTTGCTAGCTACCATCCTAAAGTTGAGAATCTGTCGCCAAGCACCTACACATGTGTTCCAGCAGCTGCACTTGAGAACCAGTCTCTCTAGATTGAACATGTTTACCAATTTAGACCACATTGTCATTTACAACAGCTGAGATTGTGGTCGACCACTAAATTCTATAAAGTATAAGATACATATTCAGATGTTGGGTGATATATTGTCGAAAACGTAATCCATAGCTGTAGAATTAATTAATTATTGAACGAATTAATAATTAATGATCCGGGAGACGGGCTTGTTTTATATTTGCTGACGCCGTCGCTTAGCGATAGCTTAAATTCAAGTCACCCACGCGGCATTCAAGTTCACTATCATTTCAGTCATTTTTACAGATGGTATAAGGTATCTTTCACATTCACTTATTAAAGTAACTGGAAAAGTAAAACATTAATCATAAATATAATTATAAAGTAATTATCCATTACCCTTCCAAAAAATTAAATTAATCATATCATTTTTCAAAATCATGGGGGAATTGTTCATAAACAAACAATGAGTGGTCACCCCACACGGCGATTGTCACAAAAGAGAAATTCTGCGGGAAGTTGTGATAAACTGCCACGACACAGGAACTTCCGCTACTGATTAGCACAGAAACGAATTTTCGGGGACTCGGTATTTGTACGGTGTTTTATATTCGCGTGTGCCGTTCTTTTTCTGTTCCCATTTCATTCTCGACTATACACGAGTTTTGTATAAAGGATGTTTGTTTCGATATGCGGGTTGTAGAAAGTTCCGTTTCCTTTATTACTTTCGATTTCAATTAATGCCAAGGTTTTATTTACAGACTAAAGTCGTATTCTCAAAGTCATTAGAATGCGTTAATTTTGAAGCGTATCTGAACAAATCCTTTTCCAAAGAAGTTCCATTTCCAAGTTTTCGATGTAGTTTGACAGGTGCACCTATTCGGCTAATTGATTTTTGTCGTGTTTGAAATTGTCAGGGCATTTGTATCATTATCATTTCATGACATAGTATAAAACAAAGTCCCCTACCGCGTCTGTCTGTCTGTCTGTTTGCGATAAGCTCAAAAACTACTAAACAGATTTTCATGCGGTTTTCACCAGTGGATAAGGTGATTTTTGAGGATTTTTTTAATAATCAAGGCGGGGCAACGTCTGCCGAGTTCCCCTAGTAAAATAATATGTTTAGATTAAAATTTTGCATATAAAAAATGGTGACAATGTGGCAGAAAATAGTAGAGAAATCTTCAAAAATATTTACAGTATTGACAAATAGACGTTCAGTTATTCAGTTGTAATTTTATTTCATTACTATACTGTAATGTAAATGGAAGATTTGGTTTCATTCAAATCTTTAGTACAAACGTAGGAATCGCGGGCATTTAGTTAAAAAGCAAGTGGAGTTAAAAATACTCCAATTTTCAGATAAGTTGGTTCTCTTAAAATAAAAACATTTCAGGCATGTATTATAAATTTAAATAGCACACGTGAAAACACTCCGATCTTTAGATAGGACGCGCTCTCGTAGCGTTCCCCTCGAGGACTGCCTTAATTTATCTGTCTTCCACTCCGATTATTTGAACCCACAGAAATGATCCGCCCCATTAAGTTCTTATATTTCAACGTAGATACCTCGAGTTGTTTGATATCGTGAGATCGGGTTTTGATAGATTTTATTTTTAGTAATCTTTGTGGATAATACCTAAAAGTATGATTGTATCATCAACAACCAGAAGTTCAAGTGCAATCGAAATAAGCAATAAATGTTTTCTCGATATTACTTGCGGTTACAACGATTTTTTTATATTATAGGAGGCAAGCAAACTGGCGGGTCACCTGATGATAAGTGATCACCGCCGTCCATGGACACTCGGCCTGTGTTTGGCAGGAGCGGGAAGGGATGGTAGAGGGGGATGGGAGGAGGGTCTCCGACGCTCTTACTGACCGAAAGAAACGCAACAATGCAAGCACTGTTACTTCATGTCGGTTTTCTGTGAGAGGGTGGTACTACCCCGGGCAAGCCGACCCATTCATGCTGAAACCAGTAATAGCTTCAGCGTAGCTCTACCACCTACAAAACATATACTATTACCTACCTACGATACATTAGATTTCTCATCACGTTCTCACAGCACATCCTATTGAATCACACAAATGAAGGTATGACAAGATAGGGTTTTAGGATATTCGCGCTTGTTTTATAGGTGACCATAGATTAAGGAAGAAATTCGCCCCCTATTAATGTATCTCCAAAGTCATAGTGACAGTGAACTAGAGTGAGTCGTGGTGGTGGTCGTTTGACCGATGCAATATGAAGTCGATGTTCACAAGTTAATGATACTATCGGCTGAAAACAAAATGAAGAAAGCTGAACCCAAGAAATGTTCTTGTAATATCAATATATATGGGAAAATGTAGAGCTGTGGATTTCTCGGAGTTGAGAACCGCGAATACATCATAAGCTGGCTTGTTGACCATACTTTCCTTCGGGAAAAAGGTATTTGACCCAATGTAGTGGGAGTATCGTGTATCGACGTGACTAAATATAAGCATCAGAATAGCAAATTGAATTCACGTGTATTTGACCTTAGCGCACATCTGTGCAAATTTTAACATATACTTTAAGAATGCCACAAATCTGATTCAAAGAGATCATGGCATTAATTAGTTTGTAGAAAGCTTAGTATATCTTTTTTCGATGTTCTGGACTTGATATATAAGGAGTTTGTCATCAAATTATTTAATTATCTTGTAAACTATGTAGTGATCAATCACATGTCGTTCAACCGACCTAGAGATTACCGTAACTCTCTGACATGCATCCAAATCATGACATGACTAATCTCTGTGACTTTATAATAACATGCTCATGCAATGCGTCAATGGTAAGGGAACCGACTCGTATTGAATTCTGGCTACGTTTACCAAAATGCTGTTATCTCAGAATATATTTATAAATAAACTAGCGGACCGGGCGGACGTTGTCCTGCCTTGAAAACAAAAAAAATCCTAAAAGTCGATCGCAGCGCCACCTGCCGGGTCCAATTGTGAATCTAAACCATTCTCGAATCTCCACGAACACACACAAAAAATTTCATCAAAATCGGTCCAGTCGTTTAGGAGGAGTTCAGTCACATACACACGCACACAAGAAATATATATATTAAGATAATAGTTTAAAAAAAAACTAAAAAAACACGCTTTCATATAAAATCCAACTAAAAAACAGAAAGTAAAATTTGTAAAATAAAAAGAAATAAATGTATATTTTTGTAAAAAGTGTCAAAAAAATGATAAAAATACTGATGTCTGGAGGTGCTGATATTAACAGTGACTCGCATGTCGTAAACTATTATTTATTTTTCATTTTTTAGTAAAAAAAAATTATTAACTTTTTTTTTTCGGATTATTGCATTGTCATCGACCTTTGACAGGTGTGCAAAGTTTGAATTAAATCTGATCGTTCAAAGTAGGACAAAATCGAGCTCAAAGGGGTCGGTTATATACATACATACAGGTGAAGCTAATAAAAGCGTGATAAAAAAAATACAAGAACGACAATGACGCCTCTGTATACGTAATACCAAAATTCTGTTACGAGTATAGAATACTGCACATTTGATTTATATTATGACGGGCACATAATTTGATTTTGTTATGTCGAAGTAAATATTTAGATATTCTTTTGTATATATGTATATTGCTATATATGCTTAGATATATAGTAGGTGGTAGAGCCACGCTGAAACTATTACTGGTTTCAGCATAAATGGGTCGGCTCGCCCGGGTTAGTACCACCCTCTCACAGAAAACCGACGTGAAGTAACAGTGCTTGCATTGTTGCGTTTCGTTCGGTCAATGACAGCGCCGGACACCCACCTCCCCTCCCCTTCCACTTTCCCCTTCCCTTCCTCCCCTCCTCCTCCCTACACAGGCTGGCAACGCACTTGCGACTCCCCTGGTGTTGCAAGTGTCTATGGACGGTAGTGATCACTTACATCAGGTGACCCACCTGTTCGTTTGCCTCTTATGATATAAAAAAAAAATATATCTAAGTATATTGTATCGTATTGTTGGCTGTACAAACTGGCACATGAGGCATTGCAATCCATTCCCTACAACATGTAACATTATGGTATTCTTATCCGATTACGCGGAAGGAAAGTATGTACTTGATTTATTTTCTGATAACTTTTTAAAGATAAAGACTTCCTATTAATATGAAAAAAATCTAACAACTTGCAATATTTATATTACGTTAGATTCTGTTATACATTGTATTACGTTGTACGTATATCTTCTTCTTTATATATAAATTTCTTCTGTACGTGTGTATGTCACTGAACTCCTCCTAAACGGTTGGACCGATTTTGATGAAATTTTTTGTGCGTGTTCCCGTGCATCCGAGAATGGTTTAGATTTACAATTGGACCCGGTAGGTGGCGCTGCGGTTGAATTTTGGATTTTTTATTATAAAGGCAGGACAACGTCCGCCCGGCCTGCTAGTACATATATATATTTACTAATTTTTGCGTAACGAATTGCAGCTAACTACAAATAAAATTTCAAATTTGACCGCAATTTTCTCGAGACCGTCAACATGTTCTTTACTGCGTTTATAAATTGCGCGGCAGGATTGAAGAATACACTCCGTAATCATAAAAATGTATTAATATATTTTTGCTTTCTCTTGTTTCAGGTACTATTTATGAACTTTGAGCTCTTTAAAATACGTCGTTATATGTAATCTATACTAATATTATAAAGAGGTAAAGTTTGTGGGTTTGTGAGTTTGTGACGTTGTGGCATTGTAAGGGGTAATCTCAGGAACTACTGGTCCGATTTGAATAATTTTTTCAGTGTTATATAGCTCATTCATCGAGAATGGTTATAGGCTATATATCATCACGCTAAGGGCAACAGGAGCAGAGCAACAATGAAAAATGTTTTAAAATCGGGGTATTTTTTCCTTTTGAGAGCTTCTGCTGCGTCTTAGCCCAAAATAACTATTCCACGCGTGCGAAGTCGCGGGCGGAAGCTATTAACTAATTATATTATCTATAATCTATACTAATATTATAAAGAGGTAAAGTTTGTGAGGTTGTAGGGGGTAATATCTGGGGAGTCGGAGAAAAATAGTCGAACGAAAACGTTTCTTATGAACGCTGCCTTAATTATGTGATATATATGATTGAGTTCTAGAGAAAAGTTGTAGCTTGATAATGCCTATTACCGCCCAACAAAGTGGGCACGGGTCGGCTAGTAAATAAATAAAGAGCCCAAGCTACAAATTACTTACAATATAGCTTATGCAAATAATATATTTCGAAAATATAATATAACCAAATATACCCTCAATCAAATCACCTGTCACAATCAAAATAAAATGCCACATCATAAAACTTTCTCTTTATTTTTATTATTACCACCAATACTAAGTAGGTGGTAGAGCCGCGCTGAAGTTATTACTGGTTTCAGCATGAATGGTGGTTGCGCCGCTTTATATATATTTGAAATTCCCGCATTATTGTGATCAGATCACGCCACTTTTAAGCCTCGCTCCAATTACCCTTTCCTGGCACATGCTTATATTCGGTGGCGCGTCGGGCGCGCCGCCACTGCTGCTGCTACTATCGTCAGTGTTATTACCGCGCCGCAACGAGAGTGTTGTGTCGTACCGCGCCGCATGCAAATAGTTTGAATTTTCGCCTGGTCGAGTGAGAAATAAACGCATCGCTTCGCATATATTGTGTGCCAACATACATTATAAACAATAAGTGTTGTGTGGGAGAAAACTCAGTGGAGAGCAACGAGAATCACCTAGCCGGCTAGCTACGTGGAAACTGCAGCGCGCGAGGTATGTGCCAAGTTTCCTTCCTACCCTTGTCTCCCTCTTCGTAGCTGATCGCAATAGTTGAATGTCAAATATAGCACCCCCGCATATATAGTCCACTTAAATTAGCATAGAAACCCCGCGCCCCTACGGTGACGTCGACAACGCAACGGCGTCACCAAATGGGTCGGCTTGACCTGAGTAGTACCACCCTCTCATAGAAAACCGACGTGAAGTAACAGTGCTTACATTGTTTCGTTCGGTCAATGAGAGCGCCGGAGGCCCACCTCCTTTACCCCTCCCTCCCATTCTCCCTTCTTCCAAAAACAGGCTGGCAACGCACATGCGACAATACTGGTGTTGCTAGTGCCTATGGACGGTGGTGATCACTTAATATCAAGTGACGCACCTGTTCATTTGCCTCCTATGATATAAAAAAAATAATGTAAAATAAGTTTATGTCCTAAGTAGATAAACCTTAGGACTGGAATTATGACACTGTACTGATATGACTGGAACTGCTGTGATGCCATTTCAGGTACATATCTAAAATGGTAAAAGTCCCTAAGTAAAATAAAAAGGAAAGAAAACTCAGACATAAAAAAAAATAATTGAAACGTATTCCGATCAAAAAGAACCTTAAATGTACTTACGAGGAAAATACGAAGAAACTTCATCCAAACATCATAGCTATTTATCACAGGTACAACCAACATGATAAATGAGAGTTCGGTAATAATAATAAACGTAAGAGATTACTACCCTTAACAATAAAGTTATAAAAAAAAACGAGGGGGAACTGAGACCGGGCAGATCTTACGGTTGCTCCGGGGCTAAGAATTTTATTATTCAAAAGCCTTTGCTCGTGACGTCTTGATGAATGTTGTAAAGAACTTTCAAAATTTTATTTCACGCTAAAACGAGAATGGAAGTCATAAAATTTGCGATTCTTAGCCGTGAGAAACGTCGCGTCGCGTCGCTGTAAATTTTATAATTCTGTTTGTTGTTTGCCCACAAACGTTTGTTTTTCTCTTGAAGCTAAAAGTAAGTAAGATGAATTGTTATAAACGCTTTACGGGGACAAGAAATTTGCACAATTTAATGTCTGTAATTTTATAGTCGCAGTGGTCTGACAGGTGGAATTTTAATACCAACGAATATTTCGGAATTCGGGTACATTTATTAATTTAAACTGGTAACACTATCGGCTGGATGAGAACGAAAACACCGTGAGGAAACCTGAACCTGAGAAATATTCAAGTAATACCATCTTATGTGGAAAAATATAGAACTGTGGATTTCTCGTTATTTGAAATCGCCAATGTGTGGGTTGCGTGTGGGCTGGCGTGGTGAGTATGCCCATACCTTCCTTCGAGAAGAGGCCTATGGCTTCGCAATGTGTCTCTTACTGGCTCATATGACGACGAATGTCTGTACCTATTATAACCTTCAAAATATAGTTAAAGAAATTTATTAATAGGTTGAGAGATTTCAGGACTAAGTTCATGAACACTTCGTGTGCGGTTTATGTTACCAATCTTATAGGAACCTAGTACAGTAAGCATCGTTGCTTTGACACGGAACTATATGGGGCAGTCGTAATCAAAACTTACACAAGATCTCCCATTCTTACCACATAACGGTGACACCAATGTAAGCCTAACTCAATATTTTAATCCTAACTAATATTATAATTGCAAATGTGCGATTGTTTGTTTAATATACTTTCTCGCCTAACTACTCGACAAATAATTATGTATTTTTCACATTACCAGGAGTATGGGAAAGACCATACGATATCTTTAATCAAGGAAAAATTGTAGTATTTTCGAGGGTAATGTCAAATTTACACTAACGCGAAAGAAGTCGCGAGTAAAAGGTAAATTACGTAGAGTTTAGTAGTAGAGTTCGGATGCTGCAACGATCGATATAGCTTCTAATCCTTGCGATAGACCGTGAATTCACGGTGAAGAAAAATATTGTGATAAAACCGTAGTACACCAGGTGAAAGGTTAGACACTCGAAGTACAATAAGATATGACACTTCATGGCCTAACTGTGGCACAGATAAAATAATAATATCAAAGCAAATACTCATAGACGACAAACAGAGCCTTATGTAAAGTTTATTATAAGAATTTCAAAAGTATAGATAATAACTTAAATAAACCTAAGTCATGCAGATCGGTGATAAAATCTGCGAGCGGCAACCAGGAGTTCTGAATGACTTCACATTCAAATCACTTTCATTTCACCCGGCGGTCACTGACATTGTGCTTTAACATAGACGCTTATAGGATTTAGTATAATTTTTGTATGTTTCTAGATAATTGGGTCGAATATTAAGCAACTATTTTCTTAATTGATTTAGAACGTGAATCGAGTGCTGTGTGTCCTCCATAAAAATTGCTATCGTCTAAATATTCACCTGGTATTAGTAAAGCTTTTCTAAGCAGTCACCCGCTACCTACCACCCTCAAGTTAAACACCTATAGATGTGTTCCAGCAGATGTATTTGGGAGCCAGTTCTCCTGTCGGTTTAGCGTGTTTACCATTTTAAGTCACATTGTCAATTAATATCATTACCATAAAACGATCTTCTACGGCTTAAATTAAATCAAATTAAAGTTGAGATGAACATCGATTATTGTCACCGAAATATGATCTTTTACCTTTCTTTGTTGACAGATTTCAGTATATTAAAGATTAATTACGAGGAATGATGTATAATTATTCTTAGAAACTTTATCAACATCTAAAATAAAAAAAAACTTTCTACGAAATGAATACTATACAATCTTTCTAAGAAATATTGGATGTTATGTTGTAAACTTGGCTACATCGTTGTACTTTAAAACACTCGTGAAATTGTATAAATTTAACAGTTTATTGCCCATAACCACTTGAAATAATGGCCGGTCATCGTAACAGAATAACGATATTCGTTCACGGACACAGATCGAGAATGACTCATAAATAAGTTCCTGATATAATAGTTTTAAAGCTTATTCCCCTGTCGGTAATATAATGAACTACTCGCAACGTAACATACGGTGATAGTCAATTTATTGCTTTTTAATATGTCATCAAATCAAATAATCACTAGCCAATATTTTTTTATGCATACAAATTATTAGAAAAAAACGCTTATTTTATTCCCGATGGAAGTAATAGTTATTATTTTACTAAGATGACTTTGATTCAATAGTGTGTGATACAATAAAGCTGAAGTTAAGGATACAATACTAGGTTAAACTTTCTGGTGGTTTGGTCCTGAGGAATATTTTCTAACTGTTCATAGATTTCACAAACACATCGTCACACGCTCGGATTCACTGACTTATTAAGATCTGCTATCACAATAAACAAGTTCCTCATTTGTTTCATTTTCACTTGCATACGATAGAATTCCGTATATTCAACAAGGTTTATTTTGAATACAATTTTATATTCCGCTTAGGCTCTTTTGGTTATTGATACATTGAATAAAAATTATGGAAGGTAAGGTTTTAATATATACGGTGATAAATTTAACCTATGTATCAATAACACTTTCCCATTTCAGTAGCGTGTTAATCCGTAGTGATTGGCGAACGATTTTAATATGAGGATTTAATAAAGCAAGCCATTATTAGTCATTCTCTGTTAGCGTATTAGGGATACTTATTGATATTTTCTTTAACAAAAATATGGACCCAACCCAATGTATGGTTAAAATCTTCGGTCTTGGGCGCAATGTGCATTAGTACGGCCCTGTTCAATCTTTCAACAGTTGAAGCATCATTTTGTAAATCTATACTAATATTTTAAAGTTCAAGAAATTGTTTCTTTTCTTATTGCATTTTATAACCTTTTATTGGAGACAGATAAAGTTGTATATTACGCTACGACCTTCAGAAGCCGAGCAATGAACTACAAAGTGTAGGCCAAAAAGAATGCAGAACTTAAACGAAGTAATAGTGCGGATGGACAGTGTGATTATAACCTTTTACTGAAGACAGTTACAGTTGTATATTACGCTACGACCTTCAGAAGCCGAGCAATGAACTACAAAGTGTAGGCCAAAAAGAATGCAGAACTTAAACGAAGTAATAATGCGGGTGGACATTGTGACGTGGTGTAAACTAAGTATTAACGGAAAGGGTCGAAGAGAACAAAATAGTATACCGCACGACTCATTCAAGCGATCAGCTCCCTACGTAGCATTGTTCTTTATACGAAACCTATTTTAGCTTACATAACTGCGTTGACAGAAACTGAAAATTGTAAAAAATAAACAGTAGACCACAGTTAGTAACACAATAAACGCAACGTGACACAAGTATAACAATATATTAAGGTAACAACCCTTACCTTAATATACGAGAAATCTTATAATTCCTTTATGTGTGAGGCATCAGTCGATAACGAGAAGCGTATACTGAAGAGTTTCGGCAAGATTCAGTAGCACATTGTTTGAGACAGTCTACAGCGGAGCATTAGAGATTTTGCCCCTTTGTTCCCTTAATTGTGACTTTTAAGGACCTCATTCTCGCTGTTATAAGGCTGAATAGACTTTAAAGCTTTTGTTTTTGACTGTTTTCGGTTTATTTTGACGACTTCATTATATTGTCTTTGACTTTGTGTTACCGTGATTTTGTGGGCTTTGTTGTTTTATTTGGTATATAAGTCATTGTAAATTCTGTTTTAAATGTGGTATCATGAAACACTTCATTATACGTACTGTTTCGATAAACGGAATGAAATAAATAAGATATAATTATTTTAATATTACTTTGTAGGATCTCGCGAAGATATATTTTTCTCTTATTTAATCGAAAACTATGACATAAAATGTAATATTTATTAATTCCTTACTAATTATAAATGTGAATGTGAGTTTGTTTATTTTGTTTATTACGTTTTCACGCCTTAACTACTCCACCGAAATCATGATATTTTGCATATACATAAGTTATCAAGGATACAGAAAAGAACACAGAGTACCACTAGGAAAAGATACTCTTTCCAAGGGGTATGGTAAATCTAAATTAGTGCGAGATTAACTGGAGCAAAAGCCAATAGATTATACAATTATTTTAAAATAATCACTATTTTTAAATTTCGCAATTTATGATAACCTCTTCCAGTATGAAATAAAGTAGTAAAAATTCTAAAAAACAGTGCATTAATACGATATTGATAATTTCTATATATAAATTTCTTATGTACGTGTGCATGTCACTGAACTCCTTCTAAACGGCTGGACCGATTTTGATGAAATTTTGTGAGCGTGTTTCAGTGGATCCGAGAATGGTTTAGATTCACAATTTGACCTGGTAGGTGGTGCTGCGGTTGAATTTTAGATTATTTTATTATCAAGACAGGACAACGTCCGCCGGGACCGCTAGTGTTAACTAATTACTTCTACTTATGTTGCTAAAAATTTAAGAATAGTATTTTCCCAATACTATAGTTCGATAAAAATTATATACAATCTTTTGGAAAAAGAAACAGCAATAATCATTAGTACCCATCAAGGGTGATGACATATTTATTATTAATCAATACACTTACTAATTTTCCCAATAAGATAGTTCGATAAAAATTATATAGATAGTTTATCTTTTGAAAAAATAATCATCAACACCCATCAAGGGCGATGACATATTTATTATTAATCAATACATTTACTAATACAAATTAACTAAGATATAAAATACAGGACCTTAAATAGAAATAGAGAAACAAATACAACTGTAAATAAACGAGAATATATGCAGAAATGTAAACATTTTAATCGTCAAGTTGACAACAGCCAGTCATTAGTACAAACAATAAATCGCCTGGTCAATAGTATGGTTCTGTAAATCATATGCACATATAAATTGTCTTCGGTTACTTATGAATGAAAGACAAAGTGTAATAAAAAACAATTCATAGCGCACAATAAATTAATTAGGAATAAAGAAATAAAATTAAATTCTTTCATATTATGACAAAACTTCTTATAGCTTGAGTAATGATAGTTAAGCTTCTCATTTCTGTATCTGGGGGAGAGAAATAAAATTTCAACTTTGTTTCAAGCATTAATCAAAACGTCACGGTCTTTCATGAATAATGAAAGCTTTGAAACGAGTTCTATAAGATGTTTCGTCTGGACTGCAATGTTTACAAATTGCGGTAATAACAAAAGTTATATTTCATGCAACGTCTTGCAAGACTGCAATATTAATTAATTATTTCTTTATTGCTTTGCACGGGTATACTGTAAGGTATGTCATAGGTAATATATATAAAAACATGTGAGTAGTCTATATACTTTCGTAAATTTGATAATTGGAATAAACGGATTTACAAAGAAGCTGCAGTATTTTTATCTGGGATCTTATTTATTCAATAAGATTAGAACTTATCCAAAATCTCGGAATACATCAATACTAATAAAAGACCACATTTTCTCTTTACAGTACGACTATGTAATTAAATAAGATGTCAACTGAATAAATGTCACTTTTTGTATAGATCTTTTCTATCTCACTCAGTGAGTAACTCAATGTTCTAGCAAGTTTTGTGGCATCTCAGAATTCATTCTCCACGATATTATTTTCCATCCGTTCTACTTGTGCTCAAAACACCGAAATATGTTACGTAGAACGCGACCAATATAACGAAATATAAAGTCAAATAATACAAAATCATAAATTATTACATATTATAAAACAAAGTACCCTACCACGTCTGTCCGTCTGTTCGCGATAAGCTCAAAAACTACTGAACGGATTTTTCTGCGGTTTTCAACAATGGATAAAGTGATTCTTGAGGATGGTTTTAGTATATAATTTGTCTAGGATTTTATTATAATCAGGGCGGGACAACGTCTGTCGGGCCCGCTAGTAAAATATAAAATTCAGTACATGACAGACTACAATCCCGCCAAGAACTGCATACCTTTTTTTTCGTACTGACTACGCTATTGACCTGACGGGCCTTCACGGCTTCACTGGACTAATGCGAGCGCTTCGCCGCTTAGCACGAAGCTCAAGGGTGCCAAAATGGTCGATCCTCGGCTTGGGCTGTTGCCTTGGATGCAACTTCGCGAGTCTGTCTAAGGTGAATTAAGCTAGTTATCCATACTAATAAGAACTCCTGCGACGCACATGTGTACCGGCATGTGAGCCTCACGAATTCAAACGTGCATTTTGTGTCTGATAATTTGGCTAAACTAACACAGTTTGAAAATAATGGAAAAAATAAAAACCTTTGTGTTTGTGTGTGTACCTCTGTATATGTGTTCACGAATGTGGGGGTGATCAGTGTTGTGTAGTTTAGCTAGTGATTGAAAATTTTCAGTGTCAGATAGCAGCGTGCTCGAGGGCTCCACTCCGGGGATCGGACCTAGGTATGAGCCGCTGCCGAGGGAGGGCGCGACGAGTGTGTGGGAGGTAAATTAACCCTCGGACCACGGCGGCGTGATTTGTTGTTGCGCACTGTTTGGAGAGAGGGACGGGTACTGATCGTTCGCTACCGTTATTTTGTCGGAATGATCGGTGAAGTCTGCATACTAATAACAAAATACACTATAGATAAATTTTAGTTACAATACGCAAAGGCCATCCTTCCATACGACCTAAATTAATGTATGGTTGCGTAAAGTTTTAGAAACACAAAAACGTTTTGGTTAATTTTAGATTCAGCTTCAGTTAATTTTCGTCAATACAATACTTTACTTAAGAATTATTCGTTAGTAGAAGGCATAATTAATCCAACAATACAGTGTACACATTAGAATAAACACTAAAAATATATAAAACCGGACGTTTACTCGGAGACAAGTCAACAAGAAAAAGAAAAATTTAAGCGTTGTCTTAGTAGACAACGTATAAGTAACAATTCGCAACTTTACACAGCTATTTTTACTTTTTCAAACGACTGAAGACACAAAGAGAGGTCGGAATAAGCCGAGAATTGCTGACAGCACGTCTATATTTAGTGGACGGGCTAGCCCCGAATACGCTGGCAATTATCGGACCCAGTCTTATTAGGGATGTGAAAAGTTTTCTCGATGAGAAAACCGGCTTTTTTTGTAATTGAATGTCTCCGTAAGGATAATTGGAACTGGTTTCTTACTGATTGGTTTATTGGGAACGCAATTATTATTACGTTGTCTTTTCCGTCTCTAATAAAAATATGTAATATTCATAAAGTTTTTATATGTACAAATGTCTATTTGTTATTGTTTGCATTTTGTTACAAAATACGTATAATCGTCCGGTCGGTCAGGGAAACCAATAACACTCTGTAGGCACTGTGACTATTTATACGGGCAGAGCTTCGCCTTACAATAACTTTCACATAGGAGTGCGTGTAGATCAGCGACATCTTGCCCTTTATATGCCGAACTCCCACCGATGAAGTTCTCACACCGGTGTGAATAATGAACAGCCGATAACTTGAACCAATAACGTTTGAGGTCATTAGTAACACCCCCGATAAAGTCAATAGCGCGGTATCACAGGTCAATAGTGGCTACCCCGTGTAGCGTTGTAGTCTCACCTCTCGGGTGTGTCGTAGCGGTATCGGACGTAGTCATTAACAATTTGTTGTTATTCTTTGTATTGAAGAATTTACGCACATTACTTGAACTAATTATGTGGGCAGTACTTTGATGTGATGAAAATATTCACGTGTTGGCTTTGTTTGTAACTCTTCTTTTTATAAACGACTTGAATGATTTTGTGAATTTTTTTTTTTTTTTTTTATGTTATAGGAGGCAAACGAACATGTGGGTCACCTGATGGTAAGTGATCACCACCGTCCATAGACACTTGCAACACCAAGGGAGTCGCAAGTGCGTTGCCAACCTGTGTTTGGGGGAGAGGGGAGTGGGGAAGTGGGGGATGGGGAGGGGAAGAACGGGGAAGGGGAGAGGAGGTGGGTATCCGGCGCTCTCACTGACCAAACGAAACGCAACAATGCAAGCACTGTTACTTCACGTCGGTTTTCTGTGAGAGGGTGGTACTACCCCGGACGAGCCGACCCATTCATGCTGAAACCAGTAATAGCTTCAACGTGGCTCTACCACCTACAAAATATTTTTGAAGTGAAAATTTCTTTACATGTCTTGAGCGATTTTTCTTAAGAGAAACGCTTATGAATTCGCGTCACCAATGACTTCAACATATTCGTGACGTATTGCGCTTGCGTCCGACTAGCGACGCTATAGAGGTTTTTGTACATATTGATACTTTGTATTGGGCTTGTGCAGTCCATCATACTTTTGACTGACTAATAAACTTTATAAAATATATATAATAATTGTTCGGAGAACAAATAGACGTGATACCAACACTAATGTTAATAATTTCAATTTACAAATTACAAAACTTAAATATTTCACACTCCAATTGTTTATATTGATAAAAATTAAAAAAAGAACACAGTTATTCCATTGTTTTGAATTTTCACTGCCATTGGCAGTCCTTACAACTGCTTCGGCTTTTTTTATACTGTTGTTTCACCCGAATACCTCTTAGCTATAGTTAAGGCCAGCAGGTGGCATTATTGAAGAGATGTAGTAGAGTTTTTTTAAATTTTTCTCATATAATAATTTATCAATTTTCAGTTGGTAGTTCGTAAAATCGTATAATCCAATATATTTATATTATTTATTCTACGATTTATCACAGTATAACGTATGACTACTGAGGTGGCGAACACTGCATTATGGTCATAATGGTTTCTATATCGAAAATAAATAAGAGTAGCAATAGCATTATAAAGTTCATTTTTCACTTAATTTATTACCTAAAAGTAAATATATTTACCTTTCTCATAGTTTACAAGATTAGTTGATCCCCGCAACTTCGTTTTTGTTTACAAATTTTCTGTTACCTTTATTATAGTCATTACGGAAAATCATAATATAAATTATAATAGCCTCTCAATAGAAAACTCCTCTATATGCTAAAAAAAGTTATGTCATAGCATTTCTGAGATTAGTCACTAGAAACAACAGATACTTCTATTCTACAAATAATCAAAATTCATATATTTATACCTAGTCTTGCCATAAATACTGAAACAAAGAAAAATAAAATTCTATTACAAATAACATTTATTACTTTTCCAGTGTATTAGTTTAATACATGTGTTGTAAAGGGGCTTCACTACTTTGTCAAGAATGGTATCTTGATACACCTGTGCCGATGTTTTGATACCTTTCTCACAAAAATATGGCTCAGTCACTTCTTCATAGCTAATACCCCACCAAACAATCACTGAATTCGGATAGTGCCCACGTTGCACTCTGTCGACTAATTGGGAAGCTTCCTGAGAGCTTTGGGCATAAATACGGTCATTTTGTTTGTTAAAATGTTGCTCAATTGTAAAAAAAATCTCATCCGTAAACAAAATTTTTCTGTGACCTCTCTTTGCGTACCGCTTCAGTAGTTGTTTCGATTTTACCACCTTATTCTTTTTTAAAGTATCAGTTAAGAAATGACCAGTACGTCTCTTATAGGCTGCAAGTCCCAAGTCATCTTTTAAAATACGCGACATGGTTCTAGGTGTTATCTTCATCTCCCCAGATAAAATCTTTTGCTTTCGGACAGGATTTCTTCTAATTCTTTCCCATGCTGCTTTGACCACCTTTTTCGTACGAACACTACGATCTACTAGATCTTTTTCTGTCACAAACAGAGGAAGGAAGTCTCATTGTATCTATTAATAGCCCGGTACACAAACATTTTACTAATACCAAGCGTATGGTGAGTTTTAAATATTGCATTTGACTCCATACCTATTTTGTTTTTTTTTTTTTTTTTATGTTATAGGAGGCAAACGAATATGTGGGTCACCTGATGGTAAGTGATCACCACCGTCCATAGACACTTGCAACACCAAGGGAGTCGCAAGTGCGTTGCCAACCTGTGTTTGGGGGAGAGGGGAGTGGGGAAGTGGGGGATGGGGAGGGGAAGAACGGGGAAGGGGAGAGGAGGTGGGTATCCGGCGCTCTCACTGACCAAACGAAACGCAACAATGCAAGCACTGTTACTTCACGTCGGTTTTCTGTGAGAGGGTGGTACTACCCCGGACGAGCCGACCCATTCATGCTGAAACCAGTAATAGTTTCAACGTGGCTCTACCACCTACAGAACGGGGAAGGGGAGAGGAGGTGGGTATCCGGCGCTCTCACTGACCAAACGAAACGCAACAATGCAAGCACTGTTACTTCACGTCGGTTTTCTGTGAGAGGGTGGTACTACCCCGGACGAGCCGACCCATTCATGCTGAAACCAGTAATAGTTTCAACGTGGCTCTACCACCTACAAAATGCAATCACAACGATTCGGTTCTATTTATCACCCCACTCCATTTTAATATCGCAAAATATTGTACAATGTATTGGCGCCAAAATGAGTAAGAAAACTCAATGAATAATCATATAAAAATGACAGATTCCAAATTCAAATGTAATATTTTGTTTATTTTTAATTGTAACAGTATTTATGGCCAGACTAAGTATTATACAGATGATACATTCATAGATATTTATACAATATCGATATCAATGCTTTCGGTAAAAGCGCTTCACTAATAAACATACATTGCTTGAGGCCAGATCACGGTGGAGCTACGCCGTAACTGCAATATGGGCACATTAACAATTTTCGGCGTGTAGTTTTGTTCGTAGCAAGTTGGTTATTCAGCTTTCATATGGGAAATTTGAAAGCGTAATTAAATTGTGAAATGTGGACACGTTAAATATTATTTTACAGAATACATTGTTACCGTTATTTATATAAGAATAGAGAATAGTTTAAAGTCCCTTTTATGTATTGAGAGATACTAGCTTCTATAAGTTCCAATAATGTTTTATATTTTTTTAAGCGCTACGTGTCATTGATGTGTGTCATTGCCGTGGAGAGGCCGGGCAATCGGTGTGATACTTATGTTTTCCAAGTAACCTTATAATAACCTGAAAGATTTTGGTATTAGGATAGCCAGTAATTTTATAGGAGAATTTGAAACTGATAAACAATTAACAGAAGGTTAACGTTATGTTTTTACGTCTACGGTCAGCTGTTAGTTACGTAGTTCAATAGTTCCAAAGCTATTGAATTGAAAAGTTCAACAATACGCCGGCGCGCCTCGCTGCGCTGCACCACTGAGAGTTGATCCGCTTGGCCACACACTGTTTAGCAATCGACAAACAATCGAATAACAATGTTCTAGGATTACCATTTAAATCGAATACACGAAACGATCGGTTAACGCGATTTAAAATTCACCGAGTATTTCAAATTATTTATTGACTGACAACTGAAACAATCAAAGACGCTATGAAAAATCTTTCAGCGTGATTCGAACGCCAGAAATAAAAATACCATATATTTTTACTACAAAATAATATATCGTATTTTTTTTTTTCTGCAGACTCTCGGTCCGCACCATTTTTTTGCTATCGCTTTTTAAGTGTAAGTTAAAAATCGTATCTGTGAGCATCTATTGGGTGTTTTTTTTTATATATTTATTTTTATTATTATTGTTTTTTTTTTATTTATACATGTTTATTTCTTTGTTTTTATGATTCCATTTCAATATGTTATGACGGATTTTTTTTTTTTTATTGACGTTATTGCCTTTATGGCGGTTTCATTCCGGTCCTCTATCGCCATCTTTAAATTATAATCGACAAATAATATATCGTTACGTTTGACGGTAAATTAAATGGCGTTTACGTTTTGCAGTCCTCGGGAATAGTCTAAAGTTGGCTAGTTTTCTGTTACATAAAAATGACAATATAGCAAGCAAGCCATGTATCTTGAAGAATTCCGTGTTTGACCGGAACGGTAGTGCCGCTCAGGCAGAAACTATAAATAGCCTACCAAAGCTAAAGCCTACAGAGAAATTATAAACCTAAAGGATCCTATCATAACTATATAATAATTATCACAAATACAGTGGTACAACAAAATAATCCCAAGGAGGGTTGATGTCAGGCAGGCGGCCGATCGTAAAAATTAAGCCAAATCATATGACAAACATGTTGTACCGACCCTACTTATGTGGGATAAGGGTAAGAAGAAGTTTACGTCAGAAAAAAATATATACTTCTTCAAAATAGCACTCAAATACACTTAGCCCATCTGATGTTCAATGTCTTCCACGGTTTCTCTTGTGGGAGCGGCGGGTAGTCATTGGTGACGGGAGCGCTAGATTTACAATTGTAAAAATCGAGTGTGAGTTCACGCGAAGTGATATTTAGTATTCTGATTAATTTTTAAGAGAATGAGATGTATACATTATGGAGGTGGTTTACCTAATGTTTACATTAGGTTTCGGCATTATTTGGAGATCTCCCTAGAGTATCTCGCCCACACACTTGATTTTTGATATGGAGATTCTTTTAAACCAAATTTTATATCTAGCCGTCCGATTTTGCAAATATTTTCCTACGTACAAACCTTGTCCTGATAGTCGCGCACGCAATAAAATAAGAGTTAGCCAAATAGATGCAAGTTATGTGCTTACATACATTGGGCAATATAATATAGAGACTGATAATAAACGAATATATTGAAATACACACTATTGGAATTTTATCAATAAAACTCAGTATTCTCTATTGTCCTAAAAAGTTAATTAAGGACCGATTAACAAATTGTTTTATACGTACGAATTCCTTAACGTTTCTCGACTGAACAACTCCGAGGGATGAAAGTTGCGAGAACGAACTAACTTGGAACTCGTCTAAATATCGGACGAAGCAATAAATCCAAGAAAATACACAGGCTTAAGACTTGATATCAAGAAGGTGTGTTTAAGGGATGTTGCGTTCGAATTTGATATATTTATTTATGTAAGACAAAAAAACAAGTATGTGGTAAATTCATCTGTAGTTAAGTGGTCGCTGTATATTTCTTTGAATGTATTTATGAATGGTATAATAATAACATGCAAAAAAATGCGGCCAGGAGACTTCCTAACAGTTATTCTTCTACTCTGAAAGTTAATCAATATAGAATGTTTATGTTTGTATAGGGTCGTCACGTAAGGAAAAAGCGTTATGTCCCCTCCGTCCGAATCTCTCTGTATAATTTGTATATTTTTATTATCTATCATTTTTTTTAATGCAAACATCAAGTAACAAATCAAATAAAGAAAAAAAAAATATTTATTTAATCTTTATGTATATATTTCTTCTATAGTGTGTATGTGACTGAACTACTCTTAAACGGCTGGACAGATATTGATGATTTTTTTTCTGAGTGTTTACCGAGTAAGCTCTTTATAACGAATTTTAAGGGACCGAGTATTTTTTCCATTATAAAGAGTTTTCGTTCTACGGAAGAGAGAGAACAAATAAATAGTTCTGTGGTAAGCCAACCAAATTGAACTGATTTCTACATAATAGTAAGTTTTTCTTAATAAAGACCGACGTTATAAAGAGTTTACACTGTGTATATAAGAGTGAATTATACATTGTATAAAAAATAACATAAGTTTTAATGATATTTCCACACGTTCAGTTTTGAAAAGACACGGAGAAAGAGAAAGTCGCATGAAAGGGGAATACGTTATTTCCTTACATGACGATATCTAACAGTAAACTCCTGCCGCAAACCGCGTTAAGCAACTTCATTCCAAAAAGTATTTAATTAAAAATTATTTTTTTAAGTGTCAGTACCGCCAAAATGTCTGAACCGATTTTAACGAGACTTTAACAGGCAGATAGAATACTTTACACTTTTTCATATAATTTAGGCAGTATTGATAAAAACTACCAATTAACCTTATCGTTAAAAGGATTTTATACCAGGTGAAAGGTTAGATACTCGCATTATTCCAGGATATGATGCTTCATGGTCACGTTTCACATATAAAATGATAATATTAAAACAAATACTAATAAACAACCAAGAAAAGCTAAGTTAACGTTTGTACTAAGACTTTCAAAAGTATAGCTACAAACGTGTAAATAAAATAATAAACCTAAGTGCAATGACCGGTGCCAAAAGCTACAATGGGCGACCCGGTGTTAATAACTTTCGATAGTAAAACGGGCAATAAACCCTTTTGTTTTGTTCCTGATGTTCCCGCGTTCTTTTTCAAATGGAAGTGAAATCACCCGACGGTCATTGACACTGTGCTTTAATACAGAAGCGTAGAGGTTGCGTATAATTTTTGTAGTTTCCTAGATAACAAGGTCAAATATTAAGCACCTATTTTTTTATTAATTTAGAACGAGAAACCAGTGCAGAGTGTCCTCCAGAAATATTGCTACTATCTAAACAGTCACCTGGTATAAACCTTATAGAAGATAATTAGAAATTATATCACACCACCTACTAATGCAATAAAACATCTTAGCTACACTTAAAATATATGAATAGTTTTAGATTAAAATTCGAGTATTTTAAAAGAATAGACTGTTTTACAAAAATAAATATGGTTATGTTAAATAAGTATTAAAATTTTTCTTTTCTATCACGTTCTATTTCTACATATTCAGTGCATTTTGCAGTTCCGTCTGAAAACGTGTTCGAATTATATTACCATAGCAAAATATTCACCGCGTTTCGTACAACCCTAACGTGCGTAGAGAATACGTTACAAGAATGGAAAGTAAAGCTGAGAATTGTTTGGAAGTGGTTTTGGGAGATAATAGTCTTCGATTCATTGACAGGCTAGTGAGTATTCTTAAGTTCTTATATAATAGACTAGCTAATACCCGCGGCTTCGTCTGTGTCATTTAATATCTCAACATTATATTTCAAATATAATAAAAACATAATCATCACATCGTTTTCCGTACTTCTTCATACAAGAAAACACACATAGGTGAAATACTATTTATAAAAGTAAAGTGAGTATAAAGGTAGTACTTATAAAAGTTGTAGTTTCTTAAAACTCTATATGGACTAAAGTTTGTTATAGGTGGTAGAGCCACGCTGAAGTTATTAATGGTTTTAGTCTGAATGGGTCGGCTCGCTCGGGGTGGGTGGTCGCGCTCCAAGGGGACTAGCATAGTTCGATCCCTTGCCGCCCCAACAATACGGTCTGTCGGTACACCGTGGGGTTTTAGTCCGTGCGAGTCGGACATAACCCACTCTCTCCCCCGAGAGGGTGGTGTATCCATGAGGGATTTCTCCACGTTAATAAAAAAAAAAAAAAAAGTACCACCCGTCCCACAGACACACCGACGTGAAGTAGCAGTGCTTGTATTGCTTTTTTTTATATTATAAGAGGCAAACGAACAGGCGGCTCACCTGATGATAAGTGATCACCGCCGTCCATAGACACTAACAACACCAGGGGAGTCGCTAATGCTTTGCCAGCCTGTGTTTAGGGGAGAGGACGAGGAGAGGGGACGGGACGGGGGAGGGGAGGTGGTCTTCCGGCGCTCTCACTGACCGAATGAAACGAAACAATACAAGAACCGTTACTTCACGTCGGTTTTCTGTGAGAGGGTGGTACTACCTCGAGCAAGCCGACCCATTCATGCTGCAACCAGTAACAGCTTCAGCGTGGCTCTACCACCTCTAGGCGTTTAGTTCGGTCAGTGAGAGCGCCGGAGCCCCACATCCCCTTCCCTGTCCCCTCCGCTCCCCCCTTTCCACCAAACACTGGCTGGCAAAGCGCTTGCGACTCTCTTGGTATTGCTTAGTGTCTATGGGCGGCAGTGATTCCTTAATATCAGGTGACCCGCATGTTAGTTTGCCTCCTGTGATAAATCTCGTAATATAAATATCGGGATACTTTTTTTTTATTCACAAATATAGATAATGCAACAGTTAACAGTCCGATGAATAATATAATAACAGTAATAAGAAGGAGCATACTAGACTGGAAAACCTACAAAATTTTATCATATCGATACAAATTACACTGTTAATAATAATGGAAAAATAAAATGATATGCAGTAAATATTGATATAATATTAGACAACGAAAAAAACAAAAAAGTGTGTGTGTACTTATGTAGACGCGTTAGAAGTTATACTTCTTTGGCGTAACAAGATAAAAATCTTTTCAAAAATGTTATCTTTCGCCTTATTCTACGTTTGTAGAAAAGACGACACTAACAATAGATAAAAGGTATTTAATACATTGCAAGTTTTAATACAAAGAAATACAAACAACAAATACAAAGAAACAAAATGTTGACTATAGCTACCTTCAGGGTCTCGGTTTTTCATGACGGTGTGCGCACGCATCGTAATAACTTCAGGGTGTTGGTTTTTCGTGACGGTGTGCGCGCGCATCGTAATAACTTCAGGGAGTCGGTTTTTCGTGACGGTGTGCGCGCGCATCGTAAAAACTTACTCTCATAATTTTTCCCTAACGCGCCAAAAGAAGTATAACTTCAAAAAACAGAATAATGACAAAGTGGAAATGAATCTATTTATAAAAAAAACTAAACTATGAACAAGGAAACAAGATGGCAAATGAGAAATATTGAGAAATAATTTACTAAATGTTGCTTAAATATTCATGGATAATTAAACTGTGTAGATTTAGGCAAGTATCAAGTGTCTAAGAAGTAAACTAAAGAAAGTCGAGGTCGTCATAAGGACAACTGAAGGGAAAACTCGAAACAGTGGAGTAACTGTGTTCTTTTTTGAATTCATAAAGTGATTATAGTTTGAACTATTTAACTTTTCGTAAATAATAAATTCAAATTATTAACATCTGTCTAGTTTTCATATCTAATAGCACTCTGAGCGATATTTATATACATTTTATTTATCAATAAAAAATATAATGAACTGCACAAGCTCGATACAAAATATCAATACTAGATGACGTACACAGAGCACTGTACTACGCTAGTCTGGCACTAACGCAGTACTTCACGAGCATGTCAGGGTCATCCGTAACGCAAAGCCATAAGTTTTCCCGTGCCAAAAATCGCTTAACAATTAAAGAAAAATTTTCACTTCAAAAATATTTCACAAAAGAAGTTTATAAAAGAAGACGTTTTGTTACCAGATTTTTATATAAAAAAGAATTAATTGATACACTGTGTCTGAGCCACATCTATCGATGCTGAATTCGCATGTCTTAGTGAGCATAGGCCGAAAAGTACTTTTGGGTATATAACATTTAAACAGGTTATAGATGTACTTATTAAAGTTCCAAGTCAACATTGGGAGGTTTCCCTTTTTTCCTTACTATCTTTGGAGTATTATAAATCCAGTATAGTGGACTGTTCCATTGTCATTTTTGCTTAATTTATCTCTTAATTAATATTACAAATGTATTTAAATCGAACGACATCACAACAAACACCCTGAACGCTGGAATGAACTGCTTAATGAATATGCAAAGTAAACGCTCCGCATGTGAAGCGCTGTATGTACAAACCGCATAACACCGCGTGGTTTATTTTTACACCGTAGCGTAATAATGCGAATTTGACTGGTATAAATCGTTACGTAAGAAAAAGCGTTCTCTCTCGCTCCCTGTGTGTATGTCTAATCTGTGTATATATTTGTGTACACTCAAGAGTTGAAGAATTTCGATTTTGATGAGGGTCCCGCCTCACCGTACATCTTTTTATATATATATTAATTACAAAGTCATGTCCATAGATGAATTAAAGAATTTTATTAGCAGCAGTAGTTTAAGTGTGTAGACGATGTTTATTATTGTTAAAATATTTATATCACTTGTAACCGTAACAATGACACTGATTAGTCAAAGTTGAATATAAATTTCGTATAAATATAACTAGATAAATTGAATTTACTTTGTTACGTAAAATTGTATTTCTATTCTCTATATGGTAGTTTACATTAAAGTTACATTTTTACAACTTTACATCTGTTGAATCAGTGATTATTCTCTGTATTTTGAGCATTTACTATATTCTTCTATTGTTTTTATATGTATACAGTAAAAATATAAATTTTACATGCTTGAACATTTCATATTTTTCTGAAAAATAATGCAAGGGACTAAAAATAAATAATTGAACATATATATTTTTTTAATTTCTCTTTGTCTGATTGCTTGTGTATTTAATGTTTCATTCATTAAAATCGGTTCATTCCATCAAGTTTTTTGTTATTCGAGTGAGATTGTGAGTTAAGTAAGAGAGAGATGTAGGTAACGAAATTGCATTCCAGTCTTTCAAAAGTCAGAATTCGTAATAGCATAATGTAAAACAATGTATACTAGCATTTGATCGCGGCTTCAATCGCTTTAATGTAGATTTGACCTGCTCATCTACTTCATATTCATTAAGAACTACGCCGCCGATCACCATTACTACATACAAGTTGTCAGGAAACGATTTCAAACTCTGAGAAATGCATAGTTCTATATCTTCCCATATACAATGGTACTACAAGAACATTGTTCAAGTACAAGTTTCTTTACTATATGTTCCTTCACCGTCAGCCGTGTTACCAATTTAAATTAGTAAATGTACGCGAAAATTCGTTGTTACATACCGGTGTTCGAACCTACGGACATAAGATTGATATTCCACCGATGAAACCATTAGACCACCACGACTTGATCTCGAGTGGAGACGAGTAAGTCAAGCATCACAAAACCCACGTGGCGTGAGCGTGTTTAACACGTTGACTGCCAACAACGAGATATCTTGTAGTTTGTGAACTTACCCAGGAGGCCCACTACAAGTTAACTCGTCATTTCTTTAGTTGTCATATTTTTACAGCTACGAGCAAAGCCGTAATATATCATGTTATCGACTACGTCCCGTACCGCTACGACACACCCGAAAAGCGAGACTACAACGCCACCGGTAGATTAAAACTAGCACCACCATATTACCATAAATAAAAACGATTATATAGAGGTGATTTATTATTTAAATAACATATATTTGATCGTAATTATTACACTGGTCTGCAAAAAAAATTTTTTTTTACCTCCTCATTGTTTTCATGCATGATAACGTTATAGTTGGTGCTCTAAACACGGAATTTAACATGCATATAAATACAGCACATAGATTTGAAGTACAATGTCCATTTCATTAAAAAACGTATTATCAAAGTAGCAACAATTACAAGAAAGTGAAGAAAGACTACGGTCTAAGTTCTACAGCGAAAAATGCTAATTTTACAGTTACAAGTTATAGAAATACCAGTATATTTACCTATTAGGCTAATATAATTCAAGTAATTTTGTAGTTGTTTTCTTTTCATAGTTTCCATGGAAGTTTCTCGGCGAATAGACCAACAAAAGTCGGCAAGCGTTGCTGCTGACTATTTTCCACTGTAGCGTCTTTAAATATGCGTAATATCTGTAGGAAGCCTTTCACCATGCTCATCTGATACGACAAAGAGATTTTCCGAAAAATCTACATGCGAGTCCAAAAAAATAATTATGAGTGAAATATTGCATCCTAAAGCTTTATAAGCAGAAAAAAGCTCTCGAATGTTTTATCGGTAGTTGTAAGTTTTTGTATTAGATACCAAGAGAATTATCACACTTTTACAAAAGCCACCCAAGCTTTTCTCAGCTTTGTTCAACTTTGAATTGAAAACGTTATCTGTCGTAGCTCTCTAAGAACAGTCTGTAGAATTCTTACAAGTGCGCGGCATTTCATAACCTAAAAATGAATGGAATTCAATAAAAAAATCTATTTTATGTTTATTATGTCTGTTCATAGAAAAATGGATAACATACACATAAACTAATTTAAAAATATATACATATAGTATGAATTTTGTGCAAAACTCACTAAAGTATTTGATATAGAACGTAAATATTAAAAGACAAGTTTTCAACTAACTGTTGTAAAGTCACAGTAAATACTGTGCAGGCCCATATTATGTACTTCCATAGAAATCACTTTTCGTACTTTCCTGCCTTCTCTTACGACAAAAACCTATTTCGTATGTATATATGCGATGTGAATACATAAAACGAATAAGAAAAAACTCAATTTATGATATTTTGAAAAAAACCATATCGAAAAATCTAGACGTGATAGAAAAAATCGGCTATCGGGAACAGATTCAGAGCATCAAAATCTTCATATTTATGACATAATTTTTTAAAGAAGGATTTTGTTGCAGACCTGTGTTATTTTTGTGTTACTAAATTATTTTGGGGAAATACGAGTAAACAGTAATTGCTTTGTCTTCCACAGTTCGGCATATAAAATGCAAGATGACGTTGATCTACACGCATTCCTATGTTAAAGTTATTGTAAGGTGAAGCTCTGCCCGGATAAATAGTCACAGTGCCTGCAGAGTGTTAATTGGTTTCCCTGATCGACCGAACGACTGGCTATATGTACTAATTTGTAATTTTGTAATACCCAGTGTAAATATAGATCAGTGGCATCAGGAAAGAGAAAAAAAAACACTAATTTGGTTTACATGAACTTCTCTGTAGGAGTTTTAAATATAACTACGAGAAAACCAAAACCAAATATTTTTTACTCTTGAATTATTAATTAGGTACTTTTTACTATTACTACCATTTTCGGTGACGTAATATTATTAAAACAAAATGGCTTCCCAGTCCAGTTTTCACTTCGATAATCAAATATTGATTTAAAATATTACGCAACGGTGTAATACAGGGCTGAGTATTACAACGTTCCTGCTTTCATCCGATGTAGGTTAAAAGCGAGTTGCATTAAGGTGGCTCGACACAGCGATACCGTCTGTAACGTGCTCGCGATACACCCAAACCTCCGGTATTATTAACACGTTGAGTAGGACTTACTGCGGTAAGCACCGAAATATCTCCACATTTAATATTTAATTCTGGAGATTTCTTTTAAAATGTACCTGCATTTTTTTTGTTACCTTCATTTCTCTTTCTTTTCTTAATCTTTATTAGTGTCAATATTTGAGTTTGGACAGTTTTTGAGGAGAAATTATGGGAGGGCTTTAAAATTCTGATCCGTAATCTTTTTACGTGACGAAGGGTGGTGGGGTTAAACACTGTGTCGGGTAGTGGTGAAAACATCGGTTCTTGTCTGGTCACGGAAGTTAAGATACGTCGGGCGTGACGGTGGCTTTTTCTTGTATTTTTTAAATTAAAATGTTTTCCTGTAATAAAAAAGTTTCACTTCTATCGTGTGTCGTTACGACACACCCTGCTTTTTTTATTAAACTTCTTAACATTTTTTTAGCATATTTCCTGTCATCTAAGCTATTTCTTAAGAAGGATATGTTTTAAAGGGAAATTTTGATCTAAGTAAGATGTCCCATATAACTAGAATATATAATTG
Organism: Antheraea yamamai; assembly: GCA_036509395.1. Lineage (NCBI taxonomy): Eukaryota > Metazoa > Arthropoda > Insecta > Lepidoptera > Saturniidae > Antheraea > Antheraea yamamai. The sequence goes on from AP028451.1 coordinate 6,594,507, forward strand.
AACTAACAGAATAATAAAAAAAACCTTGACAAATTGTATTATAAGCTTTCCTCATGAATCACTTTATCTACTGGTGAAAACCGCATGATAATCCGTACAGTAGTTTTTGAGTTTATAGCAAACAAACAGACAGACTCGTGGCAGAGGACTTTGTTTTATAATATGCAATGATATATTATATTGTTGTTTGAACGTATCATAATGATTTCTACATTCAACATTACAAGCGAATCAATGCAATCAGTATAAGATTGAAGTCTTTCAAAGTAATCCTTACTAATATTATAAATGCGAATGCGAGTTTGTTCATTTGTTATGCTTTCACGCCTTAATTGCTCAACCGATACACATGAAATTTTGCATACACATTGTCAGGGGTACACAAAAGGACATAGTGTACTTATAATCCAGATAAATATACTGTTTCCGAAGGCAAAATGTAATCTATTAACGCGTGTAAAACTGCGAGCAAAAGCTAGTTTCAACATAAACCTGTTCTCACAGATACATTATTTGAAATAATTAATCCGCCTCGAAATACCAAAGATACTGTAGGGAGTTTCATACAGTATTGTGTTAATTTGTTGTTGATAGTGATAATTGATAGAAAATGATAGATTCATCAGTGAAATGAAGCAATCAAATCCGTCGAGTGCTTAAGGTTGACTACTTTATGTTCGTTAAAATTTATTACGTATAAAATGATATCGCTTACTATGTAAATAGGTCAGATTCAAAATCAAAAACACTTGATTCAATTTAGGCCCTAAGAAGGCACTTATGAACGTCAAAACTACCACCGGTTCGGAAAACAACCCAGCCATCGAGAAGAACCGGCAAGAAACTCGATCTGGTCTATCTTTTTAACAAATATATATATATAATATATTAGGTAAATGTTACAAACGTTTTTAATGGATGCACAGAGATAAGTTAATTCCAGACATCACCATCGTACACATATTGATCCACTCTATAATAGCCTTTTGACACCAAACCCGCTTGACATGGCGCTTAAATTCGCAATCCGGCAAATCGGTAATATCCTTTGGGACTTTGTTGTAAAGTCTAACACTATTTCCCAAAAAACTGTTACTGGTTTTACTAAGTCTAAAACGTGGGCCAACCAGTTTATTACAGTTTCTAGTATTTAGGTTGTGCCGGTTTTTTACAAAATCTAGCTTTTCAAGGTTCTTACGGACATACATTAAATTGTCAAGAATGTATTGCGAGGGCAGAGTTAAGATACCGTACTCCTTGAACTTGGTCTTTAAGGATTGCTTGTACAGTGGTAAATTATATTCATTTAGATGTTTTCCAGAACTAAGATTCCATTATATAAAGACAGATAATATTTTATAATAAAATATAAAAGTTCGATGCTTTTGATCGGTTAATTTCACTCCTTATTCATAATCATTGGAAAGAACACTTACAAATTCATGCAAATACTATAATAACGATAATTTCATACTCAGACATTCTTTTATTCTCCAAATACTTTTAGAAGTTTTATTTATTTGAAGAACTTTCTCTTTGTCTGACGGTTAAGAGGACTTAGTAATCACGATGCTTGAAGGTTGAATTCAGATAGGGCTAAGTAATTAAATTCTCTATCTGTACAATTAATATAATAGAATTAAGTACATCTATATAAAGATGTAGCATTTTGAAGTGAAACTTCTAATGCGACTTCCAACAAGGTAACGTTAAACGTTTAACGCTACCATGGAGAGGGTATGAAAGCACTGCTGCGTTAAACGTTCAACGCTCCTGGAGAGGGGGAATAGAAAGAGACAGGGCGATAAAAATAATCAAACATTTCGTATCTTACTTTAGTTATCATAATCCCATTGTAAATGTTATAGATATGGATATTTCTCCACTCGAAAATGATAATAAAAAGATGCGATCAATTGTGAATTGTAAGCGATGTTAATAAAGTTTGTCTTAAAGAAACAATATGATTAAACTAAAAATTAAGTTCTACCCCTTCCTATTTTCATTTCCACGTTACGAAGTTTCACTTATTCCGCGCGGAGGGACTCCACGCACTATTTTTTTAAGGAATTAAAACAAATTAATTGGAAATAAAACAGAAACAATAAAGAATATTATTAAAAAAAAAGTGTGGCTGTCAGAAGGACTCGCGACAGAAGTGAAAACTGAAAACAACGGATTTTAAACAGTGTTCTCTTTTGAATTTTTAATTCAATTACAGTGTGAATTAAAAAAAAATCAAATTTGAAATTGTTATGATTTTTCTTTATCCAATATATATATCTAATCTTATCAATTCTTGTTACACCCTATAATCATATTAACATTCGCATCTCTGCCAGATGTAATCATTTCTCGTCCATATCTTTCGTAGCCCAGCATTCGGATCCATATTTCATGGATTCATCAGTTTAATGGGTTGGCTCGCCCGGGGTAGTACCACCCTCTCACAGAAAACCGACGTGAAGTAACAGTGCTTGCATTGTTGCGTTTCGTTCGGTCAGTGAGAATGCCGGATACCCATCTTCCTTCCCCTCCTCTCTTCCCCACTCCCCCTTCTCCCAAACACAGGCTGGCAACGCACTTGCGACTCCTCTGGTGTTGCAATTGTCTATGGACGGTGGTGATCACTTAACATCAGGTGACCCACCTGTTCGTTTGCCTCCTATGATATAAAAAAAAAAAAAATATATATATAACAGGACTAGTCTTATTACAGTTTTATACACTTTGGCTTTCAACGGCATTCGTGGATTATAAACTACCCCAGACACGTTGGGCCATTTGGTAATAACAGCTATTTTTTTGCTTCTTGACAATTCTCAATCTCTGAGAAACTCGTATCCTGGTGTGGCAGCAGTTACTGCTGATGGATTGTAGATCTCCGGATGGTCACCATTATTTTTGGATCGTAATGTGATCACCATGTGATACAGTGTAGTCACTCTGATGAGGTCGAGTAAAACAAAGTTGGGGCAATCTTAAAAACTAAGGATAGAAGAGAAAACTCAAAAGAATTGAATTGACACTGTATTCTTTATAGAATATGGAGGTATGAAATTATTATCGTTAGTCTCTCTTTAACATCTATTGGTACTCGGAGCAATAATCCATACTAATATTATAAAGAGGTAAAGTTTGTGAGTTTGTGACGTTGTATGGGGTAATCACAGGAACTACTCAACCGATTTGAAAAATTATTTCAGTGTTATATAGCTCATTTATCGAGAAAAGTTATGGGCTATATTATCACGCTAAGGCCAATAGAAGCGGAACACCAATGAAGAATGTTTCAAAATCGGGGTTTTTTTCCTCTTGAGAGCTTCCGCTGCGGGTTATCGTTAGCCCAAAGTAACTATTCCACGCGAACGAAGTCACGGGCAGCGTCTAGTTATATATATTTTTATAAAGCCTATTAATCAATCAAACGTATGATGAGCTCAATCAATCAATCAGATCAATATTACATGTACACAGGCTCCTACACTACGCGTCGCAATTCTGACGTAAACCACGCAAGCGCAGTACGGTCGTTCACACTTACTAGCGTGTCGCGACGTGAAATTATAAATGTATCTGCCGCTACAAAATACCGCTCAACGCATCTAAAGAAGTTTTGACTACAAAAATCTTATTAAAATAATAATCATTCTTGATTTATGAAATTAATAAACAAACATGTTTAGAACATTCATGTAATAAACATGATTTAATGTCAAAATTAAGTATGAGTCTCGTATCTCACAGCTGGAAACATTGTGCGATTTAGAAGAAATCAAAAGAAACACAATACGAATTGTATTTTGTACAAAATGATCAGTAACCATTTCTTTCGATTATGGTTTTTCAAATTATAAAATCATATATAGGATTTATTGAGTTGTTTGTTATCTAACAGCACATCACTCCGAGAAGGGATTAACGGAGGAGAAATAGTAAGGACTTATTTATGACTATTTTATATCGATGATAAACGAAGCAATTTGTAAGCGTTGATTCGAATGTACGGACTGCCGTCGAGATATATGAGGGATTTGTGTGGTACAAACTATGAGCGGTCATAAGAATACAGTAAATAGGGTTACTGGAATTTCATCTCGCACACCCCTTGCGGGGCACGCGGGGGGACCGCATCAGGGTTGCCCCTCTTGCCCCTCTGGCGGTAGCTTCACTCTCCCCCGTCATCAACGGGGATGTCTACTGTTGTGGGATACGCGCCCTTTGCAGGGCGCTCTCCCGTCGTCGTCTCGTAGGTTTCAAGGGGTGTGATCTGGCTGGTGCTCTTGCCGCCGGATGTTTCTTATGAGATTTTATCATTTCCCTGAAAACCGTTCAGGAATCGATAAATCTTCAAGAGATTGCTCTGATGACTGTTGTGGGCATCTCCTCTTTTTTCTTCGGGTTTTCTTGGGACCCTTGAGGGAGGATCGTTAGCGAGGGCCATAAGCTTCGCCGCCGACGACTCCTCAACTGCCCTTGGGGCCGGTCCGGCTTCCATGTGTCGCCCGTGGCCGGTCCGGCGGTTCCTAATTTCCCGTTTAACAACGGGGCAGCGTACTTTGTTGTTAGCAGCGTGGGCGACCCCGCAGATGGCACAGGTCGCCAAATAGGGTTAATTAGCCATTATAGCATATATAGCAACCTCAAACAGGATCCCTATTCCTACTGAGGGCAACGAGCAAAGAGAGTAATAATAACTAACAACCCCTAAGAAATTTATTGCAGGTTGATAGGCTACTTCCCGAAGGAAGGTATGGGCATAATCAGTACGTCAGCCCACGACGTATTGGTGATTTCAGACTTCGAGAACTCTAGCTATCTATTGTTCCCACATGCGTTGATAGTACAAGAATATTTCCTAGGTTCAGATTTCCTCAAAGTGTTTTCCTTCGCCCTCAGCTGCTGGTATTACCAATTTACATTAGTAATTGTACTCGAATTCTGAAAAATTCGTTGCTACATGTCGTAGCTTGTATCTGCAAACATAAAATTGGCATTCCACTAGTAATACCGCATGATTACTATGATTTTTCATGAGATAAATTAGTGCTTATAGTCGCTTTCCTGCAGATATATGCAGATGTGAGCGTTACAATCTATCATTGTATAAAATCTAGAATTAAATGTTGTTTTAAATTTCTAAGCTCTCATATATTGTGTATGTTAGTTTCGCGTCTAGTTGGTTACATTAGTAACAACTCCACTGGATCAATGTCAACAGAATTTAACATCTATTGTAACCAGTTTTGTGAAAAAAAAAAGTTTCTAATTTTATCAATTAACGATATTTTTATATGCTGTTATTGGAACGAAGTTCTTTTTTGCATTAGGCCAATCGTAAGGGTAAGTAAAAAGTATAAGAATTTTCTTTGACGATCATTTTTATAAAGTAGTCAGTTATCCCTAGTCATTGGTATGCGTATATTGGTTCAAGGCAGACAATGACTTCGCATCAGCTGTGTAGGTATAGTTTGCATAGGCCTCAGCTGTTTCTTATCGCATTGTATGTAGTTGTATACCTATACTTATGTTTATTTTTTATTACTATTATTTACAATAGATTATTGTATCATTATAGAATATAATTAATATAAATAATAAATTTTAATTTGAATATTTAAACTTAATAATATTGGTTAAAAAAGTTTTTATTTAATTTTATCATATATTTTCTCACACACATATATATATATTCTACATTACCCACACTAGAGCGTATTATTTTAGGCATAAAATATATAAAGAAAACCCAGATTATCTACAGTGAATGCACATGAAAAAATCGCCTCATCCTGTGAGTTGAACACCATTCTTACAAAACGAATGTATGTAGAGATAGCACACTAGAGAGCGACCGAGAACCGGTTTTACGTGATTCGTTCTTATAAATTGCTGAAATAAGTGGCGTTACGTGTGTGGAAATCACTAGTAGACTTTATTACGTTATATAAGAGTAGTGAAAAATTAACTCGGCCTTTTGATAGCACGTTATGGATAACATATTGATGTCCATTTTATTTTGAAGACTCCAATATATCAGAAAGAAATGAAGAAGGAAAGGCGAACTAAATACAAATTTTAAGAAAACGCTAAATTCTTTCGGCGGCTTCGCTCGTGTTTATTTTTTTTTATACCAGCTCGGTAAAATGACTGCCCAATACCTGATGGAAAGTAAGTTACAGATCAAAAACAGTGGCGACTGTCTGTATTAAATAGCAACGGCAATCATCGCTATCATGCCAACTTTCATAAAACCCAATTTTATAAGTCTTTAACATTTGAGCACAATCCCGTTTGATGTTAAATAACGATGTAGTCAAGATAGTAAACAAAGCCTAGAGGATGCTGGCTCTGAAGTTCAGCTACTAAAACATACCAACAGGTGCTTGGCGACAGATCGTCAACGTGAGGGTGATAGCTAGCGAAGCGGAATTAGAAAAAAACCTTAAATTTTTTTTTTAAACTGAAAAGCTAATTACCTAGCAAGGCCTTAACAGTTTCACCGGACTACACATAAAACCTTACCATCATGCTATGGTTTCGTAACGATGTATCCCTTACCAAAAGCTCCGAATAAGTTGCTACGATTCGAACCTGCGTCCATCGATGCTGTGTCCGAACACGCTATCAACTAAGGCGTCATCGCTTTAATTATTGCTTGTTATTATTACTTGTTATAATAAATAGCTAAGTTATAGAAAACTGGATGTAAATCTAAACCTTGCAGCGCCATCTAGTAAAAAAATTAATCACTGGAATAAACTTATTCATCGATTTTATATAGGATCTACTAGCTGTGTCCGCGACTCCGTCCGCGTGGAACCTAATGTAAAAAAAACAGTGACTAATAAAACCATCTGAATCTATTAACTCCATTTTTACTATCTACTTTTCTCTCGTACTTAAGTCACGTCGTCATTAAAATTACAATAACTTACGATAGAGTGAACCGATTTTAATGAAACCAAGACTAATGTTACTCGAGATTATTCTTTATTATTTTCTTAGTGAGTTTTCATCATGAACATAATACTTTAGCTGTGATGGTGTTCCAACAAACAGACAGACAGACATTTCTAAAAATGATATAAATGTATTTTATTACTTATTCCAAGACACCTTTTGTAGGTGGTAGAGCCACGCTGAATCGATTACTGGTTTCAGCATGAATATGAATGGGTGTGCTCGCCCGGGGTAGTACCACCCTCTCAAAGAAAATCGACGTGAAGTAACAGTGCTTGCATTGTTGCGTTTCGTTAAGTCAGTGAGAGTGCCGGAGCACCACCTCCTCTACCCTTCCCCCTTCCATTCATCCCCGTGACCCCAAACACAGGATAGCAACGCACTTGCAACTCCCCTGGTATTGTAAGTGTCTATGGACGGTGGTGATCGCTTAACATCAGGTGACACCCACATGTTCGTTTGCTTCCTATGCTATACAAAAAAACCGGCAACAATTTTATATGTATAGATAGTTACTTACGTAAGAGCACTATCTAGGTAACAAAGTTATTTACAGGGAAAAGTAAAACTAGATATTTCTATTCCCTCGTACAGTCTCATACTGAAGAGAGTAATTTTTGTAACTAACATCACGGTGTGTTACCTACGTTACTCGCTGAATTGACATACCCATATTTTTCACCTATAGCACCAAAAGTATAACATCAATAACAATCATATAAGTGATATAGGTTAATTCCCCGAAGCTTTCACCTCCGATTGAACTTTGTTAAGGTTCGTTCACATGCTGCGTATTTTTTCTTATGTTTCTGAACTAAAAATCTTCATATATATATACTAGCGGATCCGGCAGACGTTGTCCCGCCCTGATTATTAATAAACCCTTGACAAAATTATATACTAAAACGTTCCGCATGAATCACTCTACCCACTGGTGAAAACCGCTTGAAAATCCGTTCAGTAGTCTTTGAGTTTATCGCGAACAGACAGACAGACAGACGTGGTAGGGGACTTTGTTTACCTGCGTCCTTATACGGGAAATGGTCTATATCACAGGATGTGAAGTCATAATACACTATATTAATATTTTCATAGGATACATTGTAAAACAAAGTTCTTCAACGCGGTTTACAGAGGGAGTTGACTAGTAGACAAATAAGGAATTATGGTGGATATCGTACGACTTTCTTTCTCTTTCCGCCTCTTTCTATTGTATATGAGTCTGTGTGCTTGTGGGTATCTAAATGAATGAATGCGTTATGAAAACATATTTTTATTTAACATTTGATATAGTTTAAAATTCATTATGTTTATTATTTTTTTAAATAAACATACATATTTCCTAAAATATTAAATTATACTTTCTGATTTGATTCCTACATTAATTATGTTAAGGAAATTCGTTATTGACTCGGGATCCCTAACCGCAGACGTTTTAACATAATTTCTTTTTATAATAACTTTATACAGTGTCTGTAGCATTGTATATGACGGTAAGAAGTATATAATCCAATAGTAACGGTGACCACAGAGTGATAAAAGATCAATCAGTAGTCATTGCGTATCATGTCAGTCTATAAGGTATTTGCTATTGGTTGATCCCGAAACGTGATACTAAAAGAAAGCCACTTTAATGGGCTTATTGTGGTAGCGATTCAGCCCAGATACCCATAATAATATTCCAACATTATTACTTGAATTAAATCTGCAGATTCTGGAACGCAACACGCTGAAGTGTGCAATCACCTAATGTTTGGTAGTTGCCCTCCATTCGGAAAAAAAAAATATATTATCCTAAAAGATGATTAACATTAATTACTATACCAATTTTAAAGTGCACTATAGTCTCTCCTAATTTGGATCAAAAATTCATATGTACGGTCATCTTTGCGAGCTCGACAAAATTAGCTTAACAAACGTACTGTACTAACGGAGCTCGATACTTGATTATATCCGATAACGTCTGTAGGTATTGTGACGTGGATATTTCGGGTGTTATTGATTTTGGCAGCCACACTATTGACTGCGGTTTGGGTTTTGTCAATACGTATTCGTGTGTCAACAAGGAAAGTGATAATACGTGACTTAAGCCGATAATATCAAAAGGCCCAGTAGAGATTCTTACCTTTTCTTGGTAAGAAAGATGTTTTCCAAAGTGGCCAAAGATATTGACGAGGACTATACATTAACACAAGCAGCGACTAAGAGATTAATACATACATATAATAAGAATGTAAATCTAACGTGTTTGAACCTTTTACATTTTTGTAAAAAAAAATGTTGCAGGTGTCTAGGAATAACTAATAAAATACATTTCAATCAATTTTAGAAATGTCTGTCTGTTTGTATGAACACGCATCACTGCTAAACTACTGCATTCGTGATAAAATTTCTTCAAACAAATCATAAAGCATATCCTAGAGTAAACATTTAGTCTTTGTTTCGTGAAAATCGGTTCCATCTATCAAAGGTTTTTTTTTATATCATAGGAGGCAAACGAACAAGTGTGTCACCTGATGTTAAGTGATCACCACCGTCCATAGACACTAACAACACCAGGGGAGTCGCAAGTGCGTTGCCAGCCTGTGTTTGTGGGGAATGGGGGGAGATAGGTCTCCGGCGCATCACTGACCCGAACGAAACGCAACAATGAAAGCACTGTTACTTCACGTCGATGTTTCTGTGAGAGGTTGGTACTTACTACTCCGGGCCAGCCGCCTCATTCATGCTGAAAACAGTAACAGCTTCAGCATGGCTCTACCACCTTAGTTTATCGTACTTTTAATGACGCCATTTAAATACGTGAGAAAAATAAATAAGTAAATGGACTTAATACATTCAAATGATTTTTTTTCCAATGAATTTCACGCGGACGTAGTCACGGACACAGCTAGTTATTTATAGAATGGGTTATGTTGTTACAGGATAACAAATCTAAGGAATAAATACATAAAATTAGCATATAGGATAGTGGGAATAATTTGTAACTTGTCGGGTATAATCGGCCCGAGCAAACGTTGTCGAATTAAACACAATACAAGTTTGAGACGTAGCGGTCGAGGCGGCTGTGTCGGACGGCGAAGTAATTTGAGAAGATACCACGCCTTGCGTGACTCCACAGAGTACGCTTTCGCTGAATATTAATTATTGTGCGTCAGTTGAAGCTTGTTTCGAGTTGTTAGCGAAATGTTGACATGCTTCGCGATACTTGTTACGCAGAGAATTTAAATTAATTTCGTATCTATACATAGTTTCGAAACTAAATCATTAATATATATTTTAATTGGGTATTTTGAGTTTGTTATAATTATATTAGTTTTTGACGTATGCTAGGAATAGGTGCCCTGAGGTATTTTATGTGCTCCTGACAACGTGTTTGCACAACTTCATGATGATTGATTGAGTAGTTAGGTGTGAAAGAGAAAAAATCATCTCAAATTTGCACTTATAAACTTATAATATTAGTTAAGGTGTAAGAGTGTGTTTATTTGTCACGCCATAATTACTGAACCGATCATTATCAAATTTCGCATACATATTGTCAAGGGTATAAAGAATGACATAGACATTCAGAAAAAAATTTACTTTTCACGAGCAAAGCCGCGAGCAAATGCTAGTTATAAATAACTTTTCTTTTAACTTTAAAATTTCACAACAGCGAACGGGACAAACACAGCCATTCGTTATTCAATAAATGCAATTCAATTAAAATGATAAATAATATGAAGTTGTAAATTAGAATAGTTGTTAATTCTTAGCTTTATAATTGAACCGTGGGAAAGGAATCTCGTACAGATTGAAATCAGCGTTTGAAATAGCATTGGATTCCCGAGGGGTGACCACGAAACCGTGATTTGAAAGATCGGAGAATTTTCTAAAATACACAGAAAGGAAATAATATATTTTTTTAGAGAAAAATAATTTTAGGTCAATATAAAAGGTTTACCCCAGGGAATGTTTTAAATTAGGGAGACCTCGAGCGACCTGGGTGTAATTTATGGTAATATTATTTTTCAAAATACGCGGAAACTTTGTCCTCAGTAAAGAAGTGACTTGTATGACGATTAAATTTAGTCTAATATTTCAAGATCTTTTATAGGATAAGAGTTTATTTCTTTAAAGAATTCCCCATAGTCTGTAACGCTTTTGTTTGTCAATGCCCTTAATAAAGTTGAAAGGAAACTATAAAATAATCGCATTTATCATATACTTATTAGTTTTCAGTATTTAATTAACAGATATTTATCCAAATTTCCGGTGCGGAGTTAACAATAATACCATTAAGTGAGTAGATTTGGTATATTTATGTACATAACTGATTTCTCTGAGACACGATTTGAATAAAAATTTTTGTTCAGATTAATTTCCGCTTTGAACATTCCTCTTATGATATCAGGTACTTCAAACGAGCCAGGAAGAAATGCTCTTGCAGGTCGACATAATGACAACGACTGCTGATACGATACGATATTGAACACCAATAGTCACCGTTATTTGTAGACTCTAGCGTTTCTAGTGGTGTATTCAACCCTAGTCAACTAATCTATATTCACTGTTACGCAATAACTACACATTCGTCGAGCGGACTACGCAAATGAAATCTCAAATATTATCAACATTACTTAATGTAAATAGGAACATGTTACATGGTACGTAAGTTCTATTAAATGGCAACCAAATAAAATAAAAGAAATGGTTAAATACGATTGCACACAGCGACAACACAAGTCGAATTGTGAGCACCCCAAATAGCTTGCTTGCATTTCATGCAATGGTGTTTCGTCATTCGCCTAGCCTTGGACAGACACATATAGCACATTCGACGTAGGATTAACAGAGACTTCTATGTTGAATGGTTTGCCCAGAATATCCTGTATCATGACCATGATATCACACCTCAAAGTCATAATCTGAAGTCGCTTTCGTAGCCAGGGATGACTGTAAATCACTGTAGACACTGTAGACTGTAGACAAGGATGTAGGAGCCAAGGGTACGCGGAACTAGGTACACTCGACTTTTCTGCAGAAGGATATTGTCGAACGGAGGAATGTTTAGTTATCCAGGGTTAATCATAAACGTAGGTTATTTGATTGTATACTGTGTAATTATGGAGGCATTTGCGTAATATAGTTTTGGTTACTGTGCACGATTGAATTTCGAAAAACTGTTTTGTTTTATACTAGTTTGGCGAAATGACTGCACAATACGATACTTCTTATAAGATACTAAAATACTTATTATAGTTCTTATCAGGTATTGTGTAGTCATTTTGCCGGATTAGTAACAAAAACAGGTATTTTTAACAGCAAGCAAAGATCTGTTATCCTGTTACGTCTCTCTAAAATTAACTCACTATGAGAATCCGGTGTAGTAATAGCGAACGATAGTTTCCTTTCTGCTATGATTTGTTACATTTTTTATTCTTTATAAATTACTAGCGGTCCCGTTGAACGTTATCCGGTCCTGATAATAAAAAAAAAACTAATTATATACCTTACCCTTCCTCGTGAATCATTCTATCAACTGGGGAAGACCACATGAAAATCCGTTCAGTCGTTTTTGAGTTTACCGCGAACAGACAGACAGACGTGGCAGATGACTTTGTTTTGTATTATGTAATTATAACGTTTGACTATAATATCATCTGATGTTAAGTGTAAACGTTGCCAAGATGGTAAATGTGTTAACAGACGACAGATTATCAACTTGAAGTCGTTAGACAGAAGAGCTGGATACCAGCTGGAACAGAGAATTGGAATTCATCGAAAAACGTTGTAATTTATACATGGCAGAAGGGCATTTTTAGTCCTGATAAGGATATTAACCGCAAATTAACTATTACCAAATAGCTATGAGTATGTACTAACTGTACCTACCTTGATATAAATTTAGAAGCAAATTTGAGACGCTGTAAAAGACTAGAGGAAAACCAAATTTAGTATATATTGACAGAAAATAATCCTGTTAATACTAATTAACAACCATAAGACGATATAATTGCCGTGCAGACTTTTATGACCTCTATTCAGATATAGAACTACATTTAATTTGCTAATGACCAAAAGCCTTTAAAAGGAAAATATCAAGCTAATGGTTTTGCGGAATTGAAAACTCTGGTTTATTCGTCAGCGTTGGCAAGCAAAACTATGCATTAAGATGATTGGATTTTATATTTCATCGAATCATTAATAGCGATAAAATTATTGGAAACATAATTAATATTTTACGCTATATGAAGCTTTTGAAACAGCGGAGAAATAGTATTATGGTTTCAAATGAAAGTAAACAAAAGACTGTTCATACAAAACGAAGAGAAATAAACACTTACTCATAAGATAATTATACAATTTCGCAAACGTACGAACAACCATTAAATCTCCACCCAATTTGGATCAACGCAAATCAATTACACAGAACAATATTTAGGTAAGGATAGTGCGAGTTGAAATGTAAATCTGAATCGGTTCTACCTATCCTCTTTTATTAGGGCAAGAGTCTTTAGTATTAAACGGAGCGATCGGTTGAGCGACTTTGGATTATTAAAATTAAAACAATTTTAATGCGGGGTTGTGTTGAATCTAATAAATCTATTGAAGATCTGCTACTGACATATCGCGATAAATACTTGATGGAGTATCTTAAGCGTTCACCCGAAAAGCCCGGTATTGTAAAGAAGGCCCGTCAAGCCAATAGTGGATAGTCAGGTCGAAAAAAAAGCTTATCTTAGTTACCACCCTCAAGATACAATTCTATCATCAGACAACTATAGGTGACTTTCGATAGCTGCACATGAGTGTCAGCTCTCGTCTAGTCTTATCGTGTTACTATGGTAGTCTTCATTGTCTCTTAACTAAAGTAAGAAATAAGAAAGTTTTATTTAATATAAAAAAGTAATTTATGAAAAAATTATGTTAAATAAAATATATAAAGAGAAAACAACAAAATAAATTAATGAAATTTCCATTACTTTGGATTTCGATACTCGCACGCACATACACACTCATACACAAAAGAAAGAGATAGAATGTAACATGTATGGACATAACGTTTTTTCCTTACCTAAGGAGTCCTATCAGTCATCTCAAACCACGTTAAGGAATTTCGTTTCAATAACAGATTTCCGATTTGAAAACGGTTGTTACATAGACAAAAAATCAATATAATCATACTTAATAGAAAATTAAGGTTCATTTTAGTTTCTTAAAACATTTACCTCTTCGACCGCAAATCAAATACGCTTATGAAACTGTTAGGAATATTAAAAAAACTATCCTGAGTCGTTGGAAATAAAGGTAATTGATAAGTTCCCGTTTTAAAATTATCATTACATATTCACCACAACAGGATTTAAACCTATATATATTAAATCACATTACCAGAGATAATATTTTTTATCCATTAAATGAAAAAACAATGAAGCCATGTCACATTGTTATCAAAACAAAAACACATTTGAAATCCGCTAATCCGCTAATCTGCACGCACCGTGCGCGAGCCCCGTAATCCGCATATAAATTAACTCATAACTCAAAGGCAATATTCAGGTCAAGTATTACTAAATCACATTGTATGGGTCGTGTTACTTCAGTGCGAAATCGTTCTGTTGAAATTGTTGATAATATGTCATATGTTTACATTCTTGTTAATGAATAATGTTAACATTCATTTTAACTCCGTAAGACATCTATCCCCGTAGCTTTTATTTCTTGTATTTATATATATACTTACTGATACCCGTTTACTTCAGTGTATATTAAAGCACTTTTAGTTTTTTAAAAAATGTCGATGATTCCGAAACAATATGTAGTCTATAAGCATTTACGGAAAATTTCACATTGAACGGTCTTATGCCGAAACTCTGAGTAGTTTTTACTTAATTGTGTTTCAAGATAAAGTTGTATTTTCATTATATATATAAGAATAGCTCTATACACCAATTTTCATTAACAATACAGAATTTGGTGTGCTGAAGGGCCAACTATTGGAGAGTTATAATAAAATGTATAAGATAGATACCTTTTCCATAGTAAAATACTCCGCAGCTTCAGGCTGATCGGTCAAGAAGTGATTTTATTAATTTCAGATATATACAGTATAATCCACATTATACACTATACTACCATTAATTATGAATTCAATTTTATAATGAGACATAAAGCGCAAATACATTCTCTTCTTTTTCACGTCATTGTAATCTGATTCTCAAAAAAATCAAGATGATATCGTTCCTTGCTCATTGTATTTTTAGTCACTCATATTAAGGTGTAATTAAAAAATTCGTCATATTTTTTTTAACAGCTAAGTTTAATTATAACCAGCTTTAAAATCGTTACAGGGAGTCTTTGTTAGTATTTTTTTTTGTACGACACTTATCTATACTAATATTATAAAGAGGTAAAGTTTGTGAGTTTGTGACGTTGTGGCGTTGTAAGGGGTAATCTCAGGAACTACTGATCCGATTTGAATAATTCTTTCAGTGTTATATAGCTCATTCATTGAGAATGGTTATAGGCTATATATCATCACTCTAAGGCCAATAGGAGTGGAGCACAGATGAATAATGTTTCAAAATCGAGATATTTTTTCTTTTTGAGAGCTTCTGCTGTGTGTCAGCGTTAGCCCAGAGTAGTAACTATTACTACGCGGACGAAGTCGCGGGCAGGGACTATAATAATATTATAAAGAGGTAAAGTTTGTGATGTTGTAGGGGGTAATCTCAGGAACTACTAAACCGATTTTGAAAATTATTTTACCAATAAAAAGCCACGTTATTTGTGAGTGTCATAGGTTATATATCATCACGCTAAGAACAATAGGAGCGGAGCAACAATGAAATATGTTTTAAAATCGGTGTATTTTTTCCTTTTGAGAGCTTTCGCTGCGTCTTAGCCCAAAATAACTATTCTACGCGTACGAAGTCGCGAACAGAAGCTATTAACTAATTATATTATCTATACTAATATTATACAGAGGTAAAGTTTGTGAGTTTGTGATGTTGTAGCGTTGTAAGTGGTAATCTCAAGAATTAGTAAACCGATTTTGAAAATTTTTTCACCAGTAGAAAGCCACGTTATTTGTGAGTGTCATAGGCTATATATCATCACGCTAAGGCCAATAGGAACGCAGCAACAATGAACAATGTTTTAAAAACGGAGCTTTTTTTCCTTTTGAGAGCTTCCGCTGCGACTTAGCCCAAAATAACTATTTCACGCGTACGAAGTCGTGGGCAGAAGCTATTATCTTTAATACAATTATAAAGAGGTAAAGTTTGTTAGGTTGTAGGGGTAATATCTGGGGAGTCGGAGAAGAAATAGTCGAACGAAAACGTTTCTTACGAACGCTGCCTTAACTATGAGGGATATATGATTGAGTTCTAGAGAAAAGTTGTAGCTTGATAATGCCTATTACCGCCCAACGAAGTGGGCACGGGTCGGCTAGTTTGAGTAATAAAACAGTTCTACCGATTTTGTGAAACAGTCACCTATTAAGTTGTAATTATTCAAAACTAGTGATCACTTAATGTTCGAAATGCGACCATATAATTCATTAATTGCCTAAGTTTAATATTATTTTGTTTTTTTTTGCTAAAGAATTAGTAGACGACTCAGTAGAGACTTATAGATAAAGCCTGGACTCATCGATAGTAAAAAAACGAACTGATTCAGTTTTTTTTAATAAGACTAGTTCTCATCAATAGCTACTAAACAAAACATAAAGAGTAGTCCGGTGAAGCTGTTAAGACCTTGCTAGGTCAATAGCTTAGGCAGTTCGAAAAAATATATATATATAAAGAAAATTGGTTGGCAAAAAAAAGAGAAATATGTACAGAACTGGTTACCTCATATAAAGAATATATACATTGAGACTGCTTAATACGTATATATTTTTTTAACTTGCTTGATTCTAATATTAGGTTTGCCAGGTAGTAAATTCAAGTGTTATGTCAAGCGGGTCTTAATACATAAAGGCAATCAGTGTGGATCAATATGTGAACGATGGTGACGTCTGGAAGTGACGCCTCGCTCTGTGCATCCATCAAAAACGAATGTTACTGTATATGACTATTATGTTGTAATAATTAAAAATTATGTTATGTATGTATTATGAAAAGATAAACCAGATCGAGTTTCTTGCCGGTTCTTCTCGATGACTAGGTTGTTTTCCGAATCGGTGGTAGTATTGACGTTCATAGGTGCCTTCTCAGGGCCTAAATTGAATAGAGAATATTTTGATTTTAAGGTTAAACTGTTACCGGACTTTTAATGAAGATATAACTTAAGATACTAACACTCTAAAACTTAAAGGACCATTGGCTATTGGAAATACCATAGGGTTTTGATCTTAATAGGTTACGAAGAAACAAAGTTTTAAGCTGACAGTTATAGCTAGCCATTCAGGTATTAGAAAATGCCTTACCGTAAATACTATGATTTCATCTAGATATTTTCTATAACCGCAATCTCGCAAGAATTTGTACCTACTACTTTCATCGAGTTATGTTATAAAATAAATAATCGGACTATTACACAGTTATGTTGTTCACGAATTTATTGCCGTTACTGTAAACAATTCCTTTAAAACCCTGATTCTGAAAATATCTGATAAATTTCATGGAAGATATTCAACAAAATATTAAAAACACGTAGACCTTTATCGGAATTCTCCGTAATAACATAGTAAACAACGGAAAATATGCTACATTATTTAATTAGGAAGAGGAAATTAAATTAAAAGGGATTTGTTAGTGTACGCAAAGTATTAGGAAGATATATAATTATAAAGTGAATTTGATGTTCGGTATAATTTTAAATGAAAATCAACAGGAAACTCCAACCAAAATTAGTTCATTAGAACCGAGATGATATAAAACACGTTTTCATTTTTTTTGGTACCCGATTCCTGTTCATCATCATCTTCTTACCCTCATCCCTCCTAAGTAGGATCGGCACAACATGTTTTCCTTTTCCACTCTCGCCTATCAGATGTCATCTCAGTATTCACGCCTTTTACAGACATATCATTTTTCACACAATCCATTTATACCTTTTTCGGTCTTCCTCTACTCTTATATCCATTGACCATCATACTCAAAGCTTTTTTAGTTACATGGTCTTTATCTCTCCTCATGACATGCCCATACCATGACACCCGTTTCCTGTTATTAAAGATTATTCCTGACATTATCTATTACGAGTAGGTAATGGTAATTGTTCGAGTTAATGTTTTTCGGTGATTTTAATGTCCTAATATATGATGTCGTGATGGTGGACTTCTTGTGACATTTCAGAATTCTAATTATTTTTAATCTAAATTCTATTGTGCGCAATAATCAAGACCGTATTACGCAAAGTTATGGAGATAATTATACAATATAGAATCAAATAAATATGTTTATGATTAAAAATAAAAACACAACTACATATCATACTAAGACCACGGTAAAAAACAATATGAGACGCATAATAAGTTTGAAAAAATATATTATTACAGACCATCGCGTCGCGTCATACTTTTTTTTTTTTACGTGGGGAAATCCCTTATGGATACCCACCCTCTCGGGGGAGAGAGTGGGTTATGTCCGACTCGCACGGACTAAGACCCCACGGTGTACCGACAGACCATGTTGTGGGGGCGGCAAGGGATCGTACATGCTACTCAACCTTGTAAATAGAGGGACAGACCGGGTACACACCGGGTGCCCCCCCTCGTCCGCCGGACCTGTGCAATGAGGAGATGGGCCCCCTGGCCCACCCCCTCAGGTCCGGCTACGGTGGCGGGAGGAGTTGGGCGAAGCGCCTCCTCCTCCCGCCTGTCCTCCTTTGGCGGAGAGGGCCACTTAGAGGGTCTACCTCGCGGGCCATCTCTGCCTCCTCCTTCTGCGAGATGACGTCCTCGCAGAAGGAGGCCATCGCTCGCCAAGCCTGTTCGCTGCCGAGCATGGCCGAAACCACGCTCGGCAGCGATAAGTCCGTTCCCACCGCCACCGCCAGAATGCGGCTAAGGTTAACAATTCTATAATACCATTACATCCTGTATGCGAACTGAATGTAACCATGGCACCAAAAACAATGGGGTTCTGAAAATAACCCCTATTTAACTTTGTCGAACCGTTCGAATAATGGCGTCATGTAATCGTACCACGGTGCGTTAGGGAGGAGTTCTATTTCTTGATATCAGAGTAAATAAAATAGAAACAAAAGGAAGAAATCTTCAAACGGACACTGCGAGTTCAACATAAGCTGGAAGTGTAACTTTTAGACTTCTAAGGCAATTTAATGTATGTCCGTAAAAACTTTGAAAAACTGAATTTAGTAAAAGACCGGCATAATCTAAATACTAGAAACTATAATAAACTGGTGGTCCTATGTATCAGACTTAGCAAAACTAGTAATAGTTTTTTAGGTAATAGTGTTAGGTTCTACAATAAAGTCCCAAAGCATGTTACCGATTTGCCGGACTGTAAATTTAAGCGCCACGTCAAACGGGTTTTAGTTTCAAAAGGATATTATAGAGTGGATCAGTATGTGAACGATAGTGATATCTGGATTGACTCATCTCTGTCCATCCACTAAAAGCTATTGTATGATGTATTGGAAATATATGTTAAAAAAATTTACTCGATCGAGTTTCTTGTCGGTTCTTCTCGATGACTGGGTTGTTTTCCGAACCGGTGGTAGTCTTTGACGTTCATAAGTGCCTTATTAGGGCCTAAACTGAATAAACTGTTTTTGATTGATTGATTGAGTACTTATTTATGAACTTTTCTACCAAAATTACGTTATATTATTAAAAATAACCTTAATAATAATTGCAAATTATCAAATATTAATCAAAAATCTCTCTTTGAAAGTTTTTTAAAACAAAAATAAATGATACCGACATAGAAAAAAGTCATGCATGTCTAAAGAATTCAAAGAACATTTTTCCGGTGTATTTTTGATAATTTCTCTCCGTAGTTTCTATAAAAGCAAGTCCGAGTTTCACCGATGCGCTTTTATTTCGAAATAGCGGAAAATTATTTCAGATATTCCATGGAGCCAGCAAAGTTAATGAGATTTTTCGAATCACTTTGAGACTGGTTTCGGTTAGTTTTTCTATGATTACTAATAATTTATATTCACGGAAAATGATTGTCAAAAGCAACAATATAAAGAACAATTCCTTTCACGTATACGTAGTAAAGGTGTAAAACGAAGTTTTGGCACATCTGCAACGTCGAAACAGTACGGTATACTGTGCCAAGAGACGGGACAGATACAACCGGGATTAGTTGAAATTTATTATACCCAAGGTGAAAGGTGTTGAAATTGATAAATGAGGTACTTAATTAATCACGCTTTAATGATTACTATCTAACACGTCTTCTAAAATTAATAAATAAAAGTGTGTGTGTACTTATGTACACGCGTTAGAAGTTATACTTCTTTGGCGTAACAAGATAAAAAACTATTCAAAAATTGTGTCTTTCGCCTTATTCTACGTTTGTAGAAAAAACGACACTAACAATAGAAAAAGTTGACTATAGCTAACGTCAGGGTGTCGGTTTTTCGTGACGGTGTGCGCGCGCCTCGTAAAAATTTACTCTCATCATTTTTCCCTAACGCGCCAAAAGAAGTATAACTTCAAAAAACAAATAAAAAACCATTGACATATAAAAACCCAAGACACAGTGTCGAATAAAAGTAGTGTTCAAAACCGGCCGCAAAAACTCTCCAATATACATGCGTGGTTATAGTTATGCGATAAACTTATGGTATTGCAAATTCAACCTTACCTGAATGATTTAAAGTTGTTTGTACAAAGATGCAGGCGACGCGAGACTATTTAAGGAGTGCATAATCCAAAATTATGCACTCATTTTTGTGTGCCGGCTGTGAGACTTTAAGTGTGCATCTTGGGTTTTTGTATATCAATGCAAAAAACCTTATGAACGGTAAAATTTGAACTTAGTTCTCGGTGTATCAAAACTGGAAATCGTAAAAGAATGTAACATGTTATATGCCCGATTAAAATTAGATTTAACTCATTTTTAGATATAACGACTCATATTTTAGAAGTGAAAACTTTTTTAGACGAGTTGAACGAAGTTGAACGCTCGTTCGGGTCGGTGAGGCACTGATCGGGTATACTCGGCTACAGTCGTCATCAACTGTCTAACAAGAACTACATCGTTGCATTAATTACATTTCTATTCTTGCTTATCTATACTAATATTATAAAGAGGTAAAGTTTGTGAGTTTGTGACGTTGTGACGTTGTGGCGTTATAAGGGGTAATCTCAGGAACTACTGATCGGATTTGAATAATTATTTCAGTGTTATATAGCTCATTCATCGTGAATGGTTATAGGTTATATATCATCACGCTAAGGCCAATAGGAGCGGAGCACAGATGAAAAATGTTTCAAAATCGAGATGTTTTTTTCTTTTTGAGAGCTTCTGCTGTGTGTTAGCGTTAGCCCAGAGTAGTAACTATTTCTACGCGGACGAAGTCGCGGGCAGGGGCTATAATCTATATACTAATATTATAAAGAGGTAAAGTTTGTGAGTTTGTGACGTTGTAGGGGGTAATCTCAAGAACTACTAAACCGATTTTAAAATTCTTTTACCAATATAAAGCCACGTTATTTGTGAGTGTCATAGGCTACATATCATCACGCTGAGACCAATAGAAGCGGAGCAACAAAGAAAAATGTTTTAAAATCGGGGTATTTTTTCCTTTCGAGAGCTTCCGCTGCGTCTTAGCCCAAAATAACTATCCCACGCGTGCGAAGTCGCGGACAGAAGCTATTAACTAATTATATTATCTATAATCTATATTAAAATTATAAAGAGGTAAAGTTTGTGAGGTTGTAGGGGGTAATATCTGGGGAGTCGGAGAAAAATGGTCGAACGAAAACGTTTTTTACAAACGCTGCCTTAATTATGAGATATATATGATTGAGTTCTAGAGAAAAGTTGTAGCTTGATTACCGCCTTGAGCTAGTTGTCAAAATAAAATCGGCTGAGTGCCTTAAGCGCTCGCCTTAGTAGTCCGGTGAAGCTGTTAAGACCTTGCTTGGTCAATAGCGTAGTCAGTTCGAAGGAAAAAAAAAATGCCTATTACCGCCCAACGAAGTGGGCACGGGTCGGCTAGTTATATTATATTATGAATGTTTTGTAGATAATTAGTGTAACATTACATGTGTATATATTGTGCGCATTTAAATGTTACTATTATATATTTACATACAAATATTGACAAATCTGTATGAAATTTATTGTGCATGTATTTAGTTATAAGTTTTCACTTCTATCGTCTAGTCATAAGTACATACCGACTTCTTTTTCCTCTATTACCAACAATTATCTAAATCTATACATATAATAAGAATGTAACGTGTCTGTACTTTTTAGGTCTTTGTGAAAAAAATTGTTGCAGGTGTCTTGGTTAATTAGTAACATTTTTGGAAATGTCTGTCTGTCTGTTTGTATGAAAATGCATCACTGCTAAAGTACTGCATTCATGAAAAAATCTCACCAAGAAAATCATAAAGCATATCTTCGAGTACCATTTAGTCTTGGTTTCATTAAAATCGGTTAACTCTATCAAAGTTATTGTAATTTGTAATGACGACGCGGCTAAAGTACGAGAGGAAAGTAGACAAGTAAATGTAATTAATACATTCAGATGATTTTATTAGTCACGGTTTTTTTTACATTAGGTTCCACGCGAACGTAGTCGCGGGCACAGCTAGTGTTAAATAAAAACGTTAATTTGCGATAAATATATGTATAAAAATATATATAAATTGTTTGTGTGTCATATATGAGATTACTAAACTTCTGCATCATACACTGATCATCGTTGAAAGTTTCACGGTTTTCATGGTTGAAAATTGGCATACTTATTTATTTTGTCATGCTCAGGTTATAAGCTATTTATTTTACAACAAGCCGCCACTTGTGATTTGAAAAAAAAGCGTTATAAAGGGGTTTTTCTTAAGAGGGTTTTGTAGATAAATGTTCGTCTTTTAGATATTTAGATTCTATCCTATGTAATTATAGTTACAGGCGTGAAATAAGAAAAGTGAGTAATTAGAATTAACATGTATTATACAAAACCGTATTCTACAAAGAACAAATTAAAATATTGTGATTAGAGATGGATTACAACTACCTCAATGTATTCACAATTAATATAAGTAATTGTGATATAAGCAATTAATATGTAAGATAAGTTATATACCGATATAAGATAACATCCTCACGTGGCGTTAATACTCATTGTGTTGGGAGTAACGCATTTCTAATAACGTAATCGCTACTACACGACGCTAATTGCTACTATTTGCTACTAAAACGAAAATGTTACTGGCAGTTGTACATATTACTAGCAAATTATTAGCAATTACCTAATTGCATGAGATATTTAGCAAACAATCCGTATCTACATTAATAGAACTGTATTTCTGACTGTATATATAGATCTGTTTTTCTTTCTGATAAGTTTATATTTAATTGATTGATATTGTTAAAACACCTTGTGGTTGTTGTGGTGTTGATATACACACAGTATATCCACTGTCTAAAATTATACATACAGGAAATAAATATAATTGATAAGTTATAAGCAATACCGATAGTAATAAAAAAAAAATATAGATGTCACAATTTCATTCTTTCGCAACCGATTTTCAAGAATCCGTTATCTTAGAAAGGAGTCTAGTAGAGAGTTGAAACAAGGGAAAATATTGTATTGGACATTATTGCAATTTACCATACGGTATGAATTAATTTGAATCACTGTTATTTTTCCCATGATGCGAATGAATTTGACAATATTTATATGCGACGTATATATCCAAAAGGTTCTATTTCAGGGAGCTCAATAAAACTCAACCGTACTATCAACAAGACGTCTAATCCCGAAGAGACTCAAGAATGACAACTTAAATCTACTTACGATAGAACATTACATTATTTAGATTACCTACCTACATGTCACAAAATGGTATTAGACCATTTGGTTATCATATTTCGTTATCAATTATAATTAGAAGCAATTAAAGATATTATAACATATTAAATTTCAGAATTATATTAAAATAGGTGTATTTTTCGTGTCTAGATGGAATACACTGGACGAAAGAAGATACAATTTTATAGCAACATAAGAATTTGATAGCTTCTTTCTTTACGACAAGACGGGTGCTTCCGTGAATCAGTGGCTTCATATATCAGCGCATATTGTTCTGTAGTGAAAAGGAGATGAGGAGATAAACATAGCACAGTCAAGTGTAAAAATAAGAAAAGAAAATGTATTTTATTATCTATACATATAATGAGAATGTAGATCTAACGTGTCTGTACTTTTTAGATTTTTGTGAAAAAAAAAATAGTGCGTAGAGTCCCTCCGCGCGGAAGAAGTGAAACTTCGTGATGTGGAAATGAACATAGGAAGGGGTAGAAATTGATTTTTAGTGACATCATATTGTTTCGTTAAGACAAACTTTATTAACATTGCTTACAATTCACAAATGATCGCATCTTTTAATTATCATTTTCGAGTGGAGAAATATCCAAATCTATAACATTTACAATGGGACTATGATATCTAAAGTAAGATGCGAAATGTTTGATTATTTTTCTCGCTCTGTCTCTTTCTATTCCCCCTCCCCAGGAGCGTTGAACGTTTAACGCAACAGTGCTTTCATACCCCCTCCATGGTAACCTTAAACGTTTAACGCAACCTTGTTGGAAGTCGCATTAGAAGTTTCACTTCAAAAAAAGTTGCTCGTGTCTAGGAATAAGTAGTAAAATACATTTCAATCATTTTTAGAAATGGCTGTTTGTCTGTTTTTATGGACACACATCACTGCTAAAGTACTATGTTCACAATAAACCTCACGGCTAGTTTGTTATAAATATGATTTATTAAAATATTTTTAGACAAGAACGAACATTTGGTATAGGATATAGCAGTATGTCACAAGATGAGGGGTGCCCCTAAATGCTTTAGGGGTTATTATAGCTTTGCCACATCAGCAGAACGTTTGGGGACGTTTATGCAGATCAGATCCACACGACCGCCTTAGCTAAGTTTCCTTATTCCATAATTAATATCACACTTACCTGAATTAAGGTTTGGCTCCCCCAAAATAATATCTTGTCGAAAACATATACGCAGGATTCAATACTGTTATAGGCAATGGTCATTGTTCTAAAGATTCCGAGTAATTTGAAATCAAGTGAGTATAATTTATACAGAAGATTTCAAAACAATAATATTACACATCAAAAACGGGAGTAAACGTAAATGTGTTTATAAAAGCAATGGTGGAAAGTAGTTAACGTGTTCGGATACCACGTCAGTCAACGTAGATCTGAATTCTTGCGACTGGGCCGGAGCTTTCGGTGTAATAAATGTCGTGATGAAATTGCAGCATGGTGATAAGTGTTTTTCTAAACTAGCCGGAGAAGCTACCACCCTGTAGTTGCAAAACTGTCACAAAACACCTATAAAGACGTTCTACAGCTGCACTTGAGAGCCAGTCCCCTTTGGGTTTGGCGTGTTTACCATCTCTTGCCACGTTGTTATTCAACATCGATGAGATAGTAGTCAAACGTTAAAATTTATAAAGTACTAGCGGGCCCGGCGGACTTCCTCCTGCTTTGATGATCAAAAATAATAAAATTCAACCACCCC
This sequence comes from Antheraea yamamai, assembly GCA_036509395.1. NCBI lineage: Eukaryota > Metazoa > Arthropoda > Insecta > Lepidoptera > Saturniidae > Antheraea > Antheraea yamamai. The sequence goes on from AP028451.1 coordinate 6,620,157, forward strand.
TTGTGAAGCGCCACATACCGGTTCCAATTGTGAATCGAAATCATTCTCGGAACCACTGGAACACGCACACAAAATATCATAAAAATCGGTCCAACCGTTTGGGAGGAGTTCCTTTTGGTGAAAGAAAACATGATGATGAAATCATAGTATAGTGGTAGATGTTTTTTTATAAATCCGCCTAACTAGCTATCATCCTCAAGTTCCAAAACTATCAACAAATACCAATAGATGCATTCCGATAGCTGCACTTGAAAACCAGTCCCCTGTAGGTTTAGCGTGCTTACCATCTATGATCACAAAAACAAAAACCTATGAAGTGTAAATACCATATTTTACTTGTATTTAAAATAGGTACCTAAACGGTAACCGTACCTTCATTTATTGAACGAGTCAAGGGAAATAATTCTAGTTTTAAGCCATTTTTATCCAATATCCTTTTATTTAAATAGAGACTTGACCGCACATGAACCCGACGACGAACATCAATACGTGGTAAAATGTACAAAAACACTTTTAGAGCGAGAATCTAGTGACCATCAAAGCGTTCCACGCAAAACCCGTCCAAGATATTATCCTTTAAAATGTCCCGAGCACGTATACATTTTACTCTTAACCGTGTTACGTTGGTCGCAGTTTTCTCAAGTGGGGTCCGGTCCCTCATTATTTTTTGAGCAAGGTATTCGCAACGCAGCGGTTTCATTCGGCCGCCCTTTGGAGGGATTTAACGCATGCCCAAAATAATGGACACTGATAGCCGAGGCCAGTTTTAACTCTGCTTAATATAATATGGACGATTCAGTTAAAATACCTTTTCGTGAGTTATTTTAATACGGTGTAATAACAGTGCCCTTGTGTGGCAATTTCTTATATGCTAGCATTGTCCCAGTGAGATAAAATTACTCGCAAATGTTAGTTGCGAATCCTACCTGATGTTATAAATGCGAAAGTGAGTTTGTTTGTTTGTTACGCTAGCATGCCTTAACTACTCAGATCATCGTTAAATTTAGCAAACATCTTTTCAAGGGTACAAAAGTGGATGTTTTAATTACAAAGGGATAGAAGAAATAACAAAAACTAATTTCAGGTAAGAAGAACTGATAAAGCTTATTTTGTATGCAACCTAAACTGCTGGATTACGAGCCCATTTTGCATATTATCTAGACAACAATAATTTGTCATACAATCTTCTTTCTTCCTTATTAATTACTAGCAGTGCCCGCAACTTCGTCCGCGTGGAACCTTACGTAAAAACAGTGGGCAATAAAATTATCTGAATGTATTAAGTCCATTTACTTATCTACTCTTCTCTCGTACTTAAGTCGCGTCGTTATTAAAGTTATAATAACTTTTAATAGACCGAACCGATTTTAATGAAACAGAGATTAAATATTACTCGAAGATATGCTTTAAAATTTACAGGCACGTTAAATTTACATTCTTATTATATGTATAGAAGCCATGTGACTGAAGTGGTGTCCCATGGACGATTTCATACACATTATCCATTTTTAAATCTCTATTTCCATCAAGCGGTAAATTTACAGAAATCGTTTCTCATTGCTCAATTATGTTATGAAAATATAATTTTTTATAATGATACGTTGTCTGTTTGTTAGTATTAAAAATGTTATTACCTAATTTTATTAATCTTTTTATTTTAACGAAGCCTCAGCAATTATAAAATAAGAAATCTCAACAAACCCAAGTTAACAATCTCGGTAGAACTACTACTATAAAAGTACTATGCAATAAAAATTTCCTTCGTTAAACTGAATATTTCAATCGTACCATCTCTGAGCACCGGTCAGGTTGCAACAAAGGAATGAAAATAATATTTAACGACAAAGACAAAATAAAAACAGCAACTTTTAAGACTCTAGCCTTTGTTTTAGCAAACGTTTATGCGGGACTTATTAAAACAGTAGACAAGTAGTCAGTTTCGCCAAGTTATGTAATACCTTTTAAGACTATTTCAGTACAGTGAGAATTCGAAAATATATATAGCGATTAACTTGTATCAATGGCTTTAACTACTTCAGTTATTAAAGCAATAATTTTCCTTATTTAGATCGTTTTAGGTTTGTATAAACGTTCAAATTAGGCATTTCGCTATTTATAGTAAATCTATACTAATATTATAAAGAGGTAAAGATTGCGAGTTTGTGAACTTGCGATGTTGTAGGGTAGGGTAATCTCAGGAACTACTAAACCGATTTTGAAAATTCTTTTATCAATAGAAAGCCACGTTATTTGTGATGTCGTAGGCTATATATTAACCAGAAAAATGAAAAGACTTTTTTGTTGTAGTCGGATTTGCAAAGTCGGAGAAAAAACGATCGAACAAAAGCGTTCCTTACAAACGCTGCCTTAACGATGAGATATATATGATTGAGTTCTAGAGAAAAGTTGTAGAGCTAGATAATACCTACAAAAAACAGTGTATGTCTAACTTTTATATTTAGGTCACAAAAATGTTTACCGCCCAACGAAGTGGGCACGGGTCAGCTAGTGATATAATAAATACTAATTTTCAAATCTCTAATTAGACGTTCCGTTGCGGGACATTGTGGATTACCATTCAAAGATAAGAATGAAGCCGCCATAAAGGAAATATTCTCAATGAAACATATGTAATACATGTAATTAATATAAAGTAACGTAACTTAATCAACGTATAATATTTAATCTATACCAATATTATAAAGAGGTCAAGTTTATAAGTTTGTGAAGTAGGGGGTAATCTCAGGAACTACTGGTCAGATTTGAAAAATTCTCTCAGTGTTAGAGAGCTCATTTATCGAGGAAGGCTATAGGCTATATCCCCACGCTAAGACCAATAGGAGCGGAGCACCAACGAAGAATGTTTCAAAATCATTTTTCCTTTTGAGAGCTTCCACTGCGTATTAGTTCGTTAAGTGATGTTAACGATGAATTACTGAGCCACAGCAACGCGTGGTAGTGTTAGCTAGTAGTTAAATAAAATAATAACAATAGTTGTTCACATTTTAAACAATATTTAACAAGACTAATAAAATTAACGACATCAGAAAAAGGTGCAGACTAATAGTTTGTCAGTAAAAAAATCTCTAATTCCAGCATTAACTTTCCATTTAAATCTTTCATCAGGGTTTCTTGCACTTCAGCGTTTATTTTTACAAAATAGTCTTCCTCGGTGCTCTTACAATAAAGGTACACGTAATTACGAAACGTGACACGACATACTCAAATGACCTACTTCGACGAGTTCCTCAGTAATGTGCTTACTACTTTTATATGTATTCCCCTAATAACATTAAGTCCTTCGAAAAATACGTTAATTAAATCGGTTAAAATACTGTACTATTTTAGAATCTAACATTTTGATAATAACGATTATAGATTCGTCTTTTGTAATATGACCTACTTGGAGTCAAAGAAAAGACAATGATTTTTTCAACTTACAAGATATAGCAGAAAAAAACACTATTAGAAAGAAATCACTATATATTATAAAACAAAGTCCTCTGGTACGTCTGTCTGTCTGTTCGCGACAGACACAAAAACCACTGAACGGATTTTCATGCAGTTATCACCAGCAGATGAAGTGATTCATGAGGAAAGTTCAGGTATATTATTTGTCAAGGTTTGATGTAAATTGATTGAAACATAACGATAATTGTTGGAAATGTTTTTTTTTTTTTATATCATAGGAGGCAAACGAACAGGTGGGTCACCTGATGTAAGTGATCACCACCGTCCATAGACACTTGCAACACCAGAGGAGTCGCAAGTGCGTTGCCAGCCTGTGTAGGGAGGGGGGAGGAAGGGAAGGGGAAAGTGGAAGGGGAGGGGAGGTGGGTGTCCGGCGCTCTCACTGACCGAACGAAACGCAACAATGCAAGCACTGTTACTTCACGTCGGTTTTCTGTGAGCGGGTGGTACTACCCCGGGCGAGCCGACCCATTTATGCTGAAACCAGTAATAGTTTCAGCGTGGCTCTACCACCTACAAAAAAGTGTCGGAAAAAGTCAAGCCCGATGGGAGTTTTTATCAAAAACGCTGCATAATCTCTTTGAGATATAACAAAACAAACCTGGTAAATGACGCTGCGATCTGATTTTTTTATTAACAGGGCGGAACAACGTCCGCCAGGCCCGTTAGTAATTAATAAATTTATAAAGTAAAAAAGGACGATTGATTACTAAATTAGACAATTCACCGTCATCCATGAATTGTTGAGGTGGTAGAGCCACGCTGAAGCTATTACTGGTTTCAGCATGAATGGGCCGGCGCATCCGGGGTAGTACCACCCTCTCGCAGAAAACCGACGTGAAGTAACAGTGCTTACATTGTTGCGTTTCGTTCAGTCAGTCAGAGCGCCGGATAACCCACCACCCCTCCCCCACTCCCCCTCCCGCAAAAACAGGGTGGCAACGCACTTGCGACGCCTCTGGTGTTGCAAGTGTCTATGGACGGTGGTGATCAGTAACATCAGACGACCAACCAGTTCGTTTGACTACTATGATATAACAAAAAAAATCGCAATGTTCTATCTGTTCTAATAGTGCGCTGTCATCTATCGATTGTGTTATTTTATATTATGTGAGAAAAGTTATAATCATAGATACGAAATGCTTAAAATTAATATGCAAACAACTTTTAAGGGAATCAATAAACATTGCTTTTCTTGAAGTAAAACAAAAAATGTAAATAACTTATCTCAAACCATAAAATCTGATATACAGTTATTGAATTGAAAGAGTTTTAGTTAAAGTCCACTCTAAAATCAGGTTAATGGGTTTTGGAAACGTTCATTTACTCTTAAGCTAAACTAAGTTTGTCTTGAAATTAACTTTTATCGATTTAGAGCTTCGATAGCTTGAGAAACTTTCTATATTACTAACTTAATTGCTTGTTACCGTTAGCTATATTTATATTAATTAAAAGGAATAGTTTATGTCATTCCAAGGATATGAAAAATAAATGACACTGGCAAATAATGTACCTGTGTAACACGAACCGGGAAATATTCATTTGTTTTATATGTATTAGGGGTTTTTGGCGGGATTTTGGTCTGTCATGTAGTGGATTTTATATTTATTCATAATCTTGTGTTACTTGATTCTATATTGTGTAAAATTGGTGGTGTTTTATGTAATATAGTTTGTTTATTGTGCATAAGTGAAGTGAATAGAAAATAATACCACGGACCATGAATTCTGAGATGCCACAAAAACTCCATGGAAAGTTCTAACAAGAGAGCCACCGTCTTCTTGGAATTTTGAATTAACTACTTGACAATGGAAATTAACAAACACTGGAAATTAACAAGCACTGGAAATTAACAAATACTCTGGGTGAGAGAAACGAAATAATTTAGACCAAAAAGATGGTACGCTACTATTAACAAGGAGATTAAGATAAAAAAGATGGATAAAAGAATATGTACGAAATATTATATAGAAGATTTGGCGCTTATGCCTTTATATTAACTTGGACCCGGAAGAAAATCGGTAAAGGATACATAAGAACTACCTATATTGACAACTTCAGAATTGGCAATACGAAATAATTCAGACAAACTATTAACAAGGAGATTAAGAAAAAGATGGATAAAAGAATATATACAAAATATTATATAGAAGATTTGGCGCTTATGCCTTTATATTAACTTGGACACGGAAGAAAATCGGTTAAAGAATACATAAGAACAAGTTATATTGAGAACTTCAGAATTGGCAGTATGGATTAATTCCTTCGCCTGTCCTATTGGACGAATATTATTACTACTTATATGTATTAGCTAATACTCGTCCGTTTGGCTGTGCTTTAGATAAACTTTTAATTTTAAAAAAATGTCGAAGCAGTCATAAGGACTGGCGACAGAGGTGAAAACTCAAAACTGATATAAATGTGTTCTCTTTTGAATTTTCATATTAACTATAGTGTGAATGACAATATTTAAATGTCAGAATTTGTTTATTGAAATAATTAACATTCGTGTGGTTTTCATATCTATTGGTACTCGGAGCAATAAGTATATACATTTTTATAAAGTTTATTAATCAATGAAAAGTATGATGAACTGCAAAATATCAATATTACATGTACACAGAACCCCTACACTACGCGTCTCTAGTTTGATGCAAGTTGCACAAGCGCAATACGGCCGCTCATGCTTACGTAGCATGTCATGACGCGAAATTAAAAAAAATATCTCCTGCCAAGAAGCCACACAATGTGCCTAAAGAAGTTCACTTCAAAAAAATGGCGAAGCGTTATGGAATCCAATAAATAAGCCAGTCTACTATCTACGAAAAACTCCGCATAAAAGAGTCCACATTTCTATGTCGATACTTTTAGTAGTTTTCGCATAATTGAGCCTTAAAAAAATTGTATTTTCAATGTATAGATAAAGATGAATATGGTTTGATTATAGAAGTTATTAAAAGCTAAAGACAATATTTTAATAACCTGTTATTTATGTAATAGTCAATGTATTGGATATGTTTGAATAGCTCAAACGTGTTAATTCCTGCTACTACAAATTACAATACGTACAAGACCTTATTAAACTCGTTATAACATTTAAAAATATGAGAGTTTCCGCAAATAAGAAACAGCAATAGTCATATATATCATTAAAAAAATCTCTCATAAGAAGTTTCAATTAAAAAAAACAATTTTTTTTTTTCAAAATTATATGATAACATTAAATCTCATCAATTGATATGAAACAAAAAAAAAATTTATATGCGAAGTCGGTTTACGGGCGATAATTTTACGTGACAACGTCATAAGAAAACAAGGATATAAAATTGCATACTTTTATGAATTGAATTGAATTATCATTATTTTGTATAATACAAAGGAGTTAATTAAAATTTTTTTTTTTCGCCAAATTAACATTTATTTGCACTCGTTAATTCAAATTTTTTTTTTACTTCTATTTATACAGATTAATTACATGCGTCACAAGCCGAACGCTTAGGCCGATCGCGCCTCTCTATCGCTAGTTCCGGGCTAACGCTTGCACGCTCGGCTCAGGCGGAACGAGAAAATGAGTCATGCTTTTTCGTGCAACGGCGTTCATCGATTTATAAGACGTTATCACGTCAAAAACAAAATTAAACTACTCAATCAGTCGAAAGTGAAACACAACAAATGAATATAATAAAACTGCACAGACAATTGACGTCGAAGCCGTATTAGTTGAAGTATTTGCTGTAACAATAAAACTAAGTGGCACTAACGTACCTTATTTCTGCTACGAAATGAGACGTAAACGGCTGTAACGAAAGTAGTCATAAACAGCTATGTATGTATTGATATATTTTATATTAATATCTGCGTTTATGAGTACGATTCGGATCGTAAAACTGGTTTTCGGTTGTTGTAACCACTCAATTCTATTAAAGCAATATGGCGGCCATTACAAATGTCATTTAGTCAAACGTTTTATTATTGCTAAGTAAAGTGCATTAGAAAATATGACATTAATAAGATTATTTATTGCTTCTGATAATAATCATTAAATATTATAAAACAAAGCCCTCTGCCATGTCTGTCTGTTTGTTCGCGATAAACTCAAAAACTACTGAACGGATTTTCATGCGGTTTTCACCAGTAGATAAAGTGATAAGAATGATAGATTAGATAAGGAAGGGTAGGTATATAATTTGTCAAGCTTTTTATATCACCAGGCTACGACAACGTCCGCCGGGCCCGCTAGTATGTTTATATTAATCTATATATGTATAGAAAATTAATTTATGTGCGTTAGACTCGTAAAAGCTCGAAAATGATTTAAATAATTTTTAATAACGTTTTATTTGTTTATTCGCCTGAATATTGTGGTGGTTAAAAAAAGGGATATAAAGAAAAAAACCCAACAGAACTATCAAGAATCGTAAAATTATAAATTCATGATTTTGTAAGGTTAAACAACGAGGTGATTCAAGATGGTAAACACGCTGAGCCTAGAGGAGGGTTGACTCTCGAATACAGCTGCTGGAATACACCTATAGGCGCTTACCTAACGATTGAATCACGACATAATTAATTCCTTCACCGAAAACTCCGGTCCATTCCCAAGGATTCGAACCTACTTTGGTTAATACTATACTATACTTCTTCAATTTAATATTGCCATTTTATATTAAAACTTGCTTCTGACCGCGACTTCGCGTGGAATAGTTACTCTGGGCTGACGCTAACACGCAACGGAAGCTCACAAAAGAAAAATAAAAAACGATTTTGAAACATTCTTTTTTGTTGCTCCGCTCCTATTAGTCTTAGCGTGATGATAGTAGTAGTAGCCTGTAGTAGCCTTCCTCGATAAATGAGCTATCAAACACTGAAAACATTTTTGAAATCGGACCAATATTTCTCGAGATAAGTGCGTTCAAGCAAACAAACTCTTCAGATTTATAATATTAGTATAGATAACAAATTTACGTAACAGGAAACGTAACAAACAGCAGTTTTTGTTATGTAATATTGTACATAACGTTATTAGTTCTCGTAACTCAAAAAGTGACGTCATAAATCAGTATACGTAAAGAGTAACAGTGACATCAAATCCGTATTATTATGTATAACCTAATGTTACAATGTAGTAAATATTGTTGGGTTTTGTTGATATTATTTTCGACTGTATACAATAGGGCTAGATTTTCACGAGCACAATCGTTGTATACATTGGCGCAACGCATTTGAACCTTTGCCAATAATTGCATGCAGAAAGCTAAAGCCGCGATTGCTGTTTTGCGGGGAAACTATGCATTTCCTGGAACTATCGCATTTGCATCGCCGTAATTACGGTCGGATAGGCTTTCGTCTATAATTTCCCACGATGTATTCAAATGTGCTGTAAAAGTGCTGTTCATTTGAAATATTTTATTGTATCGGGAGTTTTTTTGAAGTTAAACTTCTTTACGCACGCTTGACTTGGGGAGTAAGCTGGTGAATGCGTGATGGGAGCGTTACGAAAAGTGTGATCGGGCGAAGCGAACGAAAGTTGAGAGGGAGATTATAATTTAGTGAAGATAGAAAAAGAGAGAGTTACGTTTCGTATTATCAATGAAAATTCATAACAAATTTAGATATTTGTAGAAAATTAATATATGTATATATATATATATATATATATATATATATACACATACATACAGAGGGAGCTAAGGAAGTGTAACTTAAGTCGTGTGGTCTAAAGCACACTCGTTTTTTAAATATACCACTTTGACCGCGGTCGTCTAAAACGATTAGAGTGAATTTTTAAGAAGGGCGTGCACACCGACACCTAAAATCGACACCATGAAGTGCATTGGTAATAATTGTATGATAAGTTTTCGTAAAAACCGATAACTATATTCAAGGTAGTTATCAAATATACATGAATCTATAACACGTGTTTTATATCGGTGGAGATAAAAAAAATGTTTTTACATAGATATACACTTGCATCTGTGTAACATTTTCAAATATACCTAATATGGTGGTGAATGATGTTTTTTTTTAAATATAATAAATTCTTTAATATGGGCGGTTTATAAATTTGAAGTTAACAGCCTATATGTATTCTTTTTACATTATTACTTATTTATTCTTTTTTAATAAATAGTTTATCCTACTTCTTTTTGGTATTTAACTTGATTCTGTATACAGATATACAGTTTTTTTTTTAAATTAAAACGTAACAATTACATTTAATGTTTTTTGTTAAGCTAAAGAAGTATAACTTCTTACGTGCGTAGATTTACACATATACGTTTTTAAATTGATTTTTTTAAGGGACTTTTATCATTTTTTTTATATCATAGGAGGCAAACGAACAGGTGTGTCACCTGATGTTTAGTGATCACCACCGTCCATAGACACTTGCAACACTAGAGGAGTCGCGAGTGCATTGCCAGCCTGTGTATGGGGGAAGGGGGAGTGGGGAAGAGGAGAGGGGGAGAGGAATTGGGTATCCGGTGCTCTCACTGACCGAACGAAACGCAATAATGCAAGCACTGTTACTTCGAGTCGGTTTTCTGCGAGAGGGTGGTACTATCCCGGACGAGCCGACCCATTCATGCTGAAACCAGTAATAGTTTCAGCGTGGCTCTACCACCTCTTATTTTTGACATGTCAGTCCCATCGTAATATATACAACTAAAACTCTTAAATCTAAAAACACAAATAACCTAAATATACTTACTACACAGCTTTTTGCAACAGTCCGATATCGGTTCTGACAGAATACTGTGACACACACCCACATCCCCGATATTAATATTGTACTGTTTAATAAAACACATCCTCTGAATTTGATATGTTTTGCACACTTTCAAAAAATGAATCTATAATTTTCATAAGGTGTTTAAATTCCCTTATGGAATGTGCTCAGACCGTAATCTAAAAGTAAAAATAAGTAATATTCTTTTTAACAGACTTCGAAAAAGGAGGAGGTTAGTATGTTCGGTTGTATGTATTTTTTTTTTATGTATGTTAATCGATATCTCCATCAATTATGAACCGATTTTAACGATTCTTTTTTTATTTAAATTGGTTATATTCAGAAGTGGCTCCATATAAATTTGAAGAAAATATTCAACCCCTAAGGGGGTGAAATATCGTTTATTTAATTTTCATCCACTTTGTCTCTACGTATTTTCGTCTACTTGGAACCCAATCATATTATACCCAAAAGACACTATGTATATTTATGCACAATAAATTTGGAAAAATAAAAAAAAAATACAAAAATAAACCAACTTCGATATGAAAAACCAATAAGGCGCTAAAAAGCGAAAAATACTAAATTAACCAAATTAAATAAAATGACTCACTGACCGAACGAAACGCAACAATGCAAGCACTATTACTTCACAACGGTTTTCTATGAGAGGGTGGTACTACCCCGGGCAAGCCGACCCATTCGTGCTAAAACCAATAGCTTCAGCGTGCCTCTACCACCTACTAAACAACTAAAAGCCTTTATGTACAAGTCTAAGTTCATCATACTACATTTTCCTTATGTGTAATATTATAATAATGCCAATGTGTATATGTACGCATTTACGTCTTATCTACTTAGTCAATCATATTTAAATTCTATATACAAGATGCTAGCAACACAGAAAAGTACCTAAAAGTATCTTTTATCTACAAAAATGTACTGTTAAACGAAAGCGAAGCCACGTGCAAAGTCTAGTACAATAGTAAGACTAAAGTTATACGTAAATAAGCTGTTCGAACTTACCCAATTATATATATCTTTGTTTACAGATGTCTTTGTTTACAGTCTTGTTCAATTCCAGTTAACTATTCTATCAAACCGGTTTTTATTGCCAAGCAAAATGGACGATGCGCCGTCAAAGCTCTCTCGGAGTTTCAACGCAATCCAATAACAATAAAAATAAGCAATAAAACGTGTATTATTTATTGACCATCTCGAACCGCGAAAAGAATAACGTTCCTAACAATTTTACCACTGTCGCTAACGGTTTCTGTCCAAACTGATTTATGTTAAGGATGGCAATTTATAGTCGAGTCTGGTCAGCGATAGCGTAGCGTTTTATCTACACTAAACTAGCTGATGTTATTTGGAATTTATCGGGAAGTGTTTTGCACGGCTCTGTTTGGTTTCCTTGATCTTTAACTTACATTTATTTATCTACTAGCTGATAACAGCAACTTTGTCTAAATTGTGTATTATCCTAACAATATGTTGTATGTACGCTGAACGCTTATAAAAAACGTACTTTCTGAAAACTTTAATAACTTTATATTAAATCAAAATCCTTTTAACGTGATAACACCGGCTGCACGCACGGAAAAGCATGACTCATTGTCACGTTCCGCCTGAGCCGAACGTGCAAGTGAGAGCCCGGAACAAGCGATAGAGAGGCGCGATCGGCTTAATCTATCTCTCTTCCCCTCCATAGGCCGATACCTTCGAGTGATTATCATGTAAAATTATCGTCCGTAATCCGACTTTACAGACAAGCAATTTTTTTTAGGAAAAGAAGCAAGTGTATCAGAAAACAAACTGACAATAAATTTGATGGAAATCTATCCAGTAGTTTTTGCATAATGCGCGCACAACAACACAGGCCTATATTGTGTTATATTTTATATATAAACTAGCGGACCGGGCGGACGTTGTCCTGCCTTGAAAACAAAAAAATCCTAAAAGTCGACCGCAGCGCCACCTACCGGGTCCAATTGTGAATCTAAACCATTCTCGGATCCACTCGAACACGCACACAAAATTTCATCAAAATCGGTCCAGTCGTTTAGGAGGAGTTCAGTCACATACACACGCACACAAGAAATATATATATTAAGATACATAAGAAAATTCTTCCAATGTAATTGAAAATGTACACCAATACAAATGGATTATGTTCCTTTAACTTTCTGCAAATTAGCAACAGAATTTTTCTTTTAATATTCAATTGGACTTAAAAGCAAAATTTTCATATTGCCAGAATCCTCTTATTCTTTTTCATGCAAGCATATTTTTCTCGATTTCTCCTTTATATTTTCCATTTCGCTGTGTCATTAATATCTAGTTACATTGAGAAAAATCATATATCATCTAAAATATTTTTGGTGTATTCAGAGTAAGCAGATCGTTTAATCACACTAATATAATAGTATTATCTCATCTAGTGTTGTACCACTAACTCTTTGTGCAGAACTCGAGCTATATAGCGTTTTATCTTAAGCCATAACCTAAATTTAAGTACGTCATAAGTATAAAGGACGATTGTAAAAAAAAATTGAATGGTATAAAATTAAGATACTACAGTATTACAAAAAGAACATCAATGCCATCCAAGTTGCCGAAATGAAGATATTATGGTGGAAGTGTGGTATGCCATAGCTAGTAGTATGTAGTATGCCCGATAAAATCCGCAACGAATACGTGCAAGGCAGCCTAGCAGAGCGCGACATTGCTCATAAAATTCTAGAAAGTAGACTGCGATATTATGGTCTCGTAAACAGAAAGACTAAGGGAATTTAACGCTACAACTGTCCCTTCCTGGTCAAAGACCTAGTAGCAGGCCCAAAAGAAATTGGAAGGATGTAGTGCTGAAGGATATGAAAGAGTGCAAAATCTACGAATGCGACGACAAGGACAGAGCGAAGTGGAAAAGAAAAACATGGTAGTCTGAACCCACCACCATGTAGCCAGGAAGAGAGACAGAGAACGCTAAAATCAAGATTCTATAACATCTTCTATCTTTTCAGTCATATCACTCTTAACAGAGTCAAAATGTCAAGGCCAGTTGTTATATGCCTGATTGATACACCATATGCTTTAAGGACAAACCCACGCATCGTGCATTTAAGGATAATATACCGTAGATCAATATGTGAACGAAGATAACGTCTGGAAATGACGCCCCTCTCTGTACATCCACCAAAACCGAATGTAACCATCTATGTTTGTAAAAATAGATATCATAAAAAGGTAAACCATATCGAGTTTCTTGCTGGTTCTTCGCGATTACTGGGTTGTTTTCTGAAGCAGTGATAGCTTTGACATTAAGTCCTCAATTGGACAAATTTTTATTTGGTAGGTTTGGTAGGTGGTAGGTGGTAGAGCCACGCTGAAACTATTACTGGATTCAGCATAAATGGGTCGGCTCGCCCGGGGTAGTACCACCCTCTCACAGAAAACCGACGTGAAGTAACAGTGCTTGCATTGTTGCGTTTCGTTCGGTCAGTGAGAGCGCCGGAGACCCACCTCCCCTCCCCTTCCACTTTCCTCTTCCCTTTCTCCCCCCCCCCCCTCCCTACATAGGCTGGCAACGCACTTGCGACTCCCCTGGTGTTGCAAGTGTCTATGGACGGTGGTGATCACTTACATCAGGTGACCCACCTGTTCGTTTGCCTCCTATGATATATAAAAAAAAAAAAAAAGTATATTTTTATTGCTGCATTTACGCGCATTTAGCCATCCACTTTGTTTTGTATAACAAAGCGCTCCAAAGAGTTATGGCTTCACGGCGAGGTATGAACAAAAAATTTAAGTATTCTCCACTTTATACAGTAAAATGATGTTAACTGACAATGTGCTTAATGCTATTACTGACGATTATTAAAGATGTTTTTTATATATAAAATATTGCTAACAAATAAATATAGTAATATTGTAACAAGCTTGAAAATAACTCATAATTTGCTTAATATTCCGTCCCCTACCTTAAGTAGGAGCTTAATATCCACTTCAAGTGAAGACGCTACAATTATTTCAAGCACCGAAAAATCGACCAATTTGTTTTTCCTATTAAACTTGGAATGCCGTGGAAGGATTTTTCAAGTGTGCTCTTTATGTAATATTTTTAGTTATCGAAATTAATACCATTGTATTTTTATATATAAGATTCAGGATATAAGCCTTCTTGACATGTCCGTCAATAACGAACCTTATGTTTTCGATTATGAGCACGTATATGCCTCGCGAAACCAAATTTCCTTTTGAAAGTCTTCTTGCAAGGCACACGGTACATTTTACCGTCCGCGTTATATATAGGTTTAGAATCAATATAAAGAATTGCATTTTTTATATTTGTTAAATGACGGTATGGTCTAATATGGTAAGCACGCTAAACTTAAAGGGGACTGGCTCTCGAGTACAACTGCCGGAATACATCAACAGCTTCTTGGCTACAAACTGTCAATTTGAGAGTGGTAGAAAAAGCCCTATCATCATGCCATAGTTTTGTCACGTTTTCCTTCCCCTAAAAATTCGTCTCAGCCAAACCTACAATAATCGACAAGATGTCCGGAAACGCTATGAACCAAGCCATCATCGCTTCGAAATACTCTACTGTTTTTAATCACTCGATCAACAAAACTTTCCAACTACTGCAACTTGAGGGATTTTCAACATTATTTTTCTATTTACAAGGAATGCAAAACATTTATTTTCCCTATACCTTCACATTACGTTTCCATTTTATTCCTTACTTAAGTCTTCAGGTCTCACTAAATAAACGTTGAAAGCTTTTTAACGGTAAATAAAGATTGACAAATGACAGTGAAAGAGATTTATTGGTGAAAATGTATCAATAAAAACGGTCTCACGTCAAGGAGAGCACGTAGGCTTGTTCGATACATACAGTCATGTTGGTTGCTTAGTAAATGCGCTATTTTTTGGTATATAACGTGACATATTAAGAAGAGATTTGTAGGTGGTAGAGCCACGCTGAAGCTGTTACTGGTTTCAGCATGAATGTGTCGGTTCGCCAGGGGTACGGCCACCCTCTCACAGAAACACCGACGTGAAGTAACAGTGTTGCATTGTTGCGTTTCGTTCGGTCAGTGAGAGCGCCGGAGGCCCACCTCCTCTCCTTTCCCCACTCTCTCCTCTCTTCCCTCTTAGCCCGCAAACACAGGCTGGCAACGCACTTACGACTCCCCTGGTGTCGCTAGTGTCTATGAACGGCGGTGATCACTTAACATCAGGTGTCCTGCCTGTTCGTTTGCCTTTTATGATATAAATATATATTTATATATAAAGAGAGGTAAAGTTATATAACTAAGATAATGTTAAGTACAATGGACGGATATGTGTGATGGTTCGTATGAAGAACGATGTATATATGGATACAGAGATGACTGCTAGACAGATATACCTAAACCTTCCCCATGAATTACATTATCTACTGGTAAAAACCGCATGAAAAGTTTTATAAAATGTAGTAATAATTACAATTTTTAGTAAAATAATATTATTAAAAGAAATGATTTCACATGTCGGTTTCGTAAAAAGTGAACAGTAAACGTCGTAATGAATATTCGTTATCATACGTTTTTCAATTATTATTTTTTCTATAATACGGGGTAAACGAACCGGCGGGTCACCTGATGGTAAGTGATCACCGCCGTCCATAGGCACTAGCAACACCGGGGGAGTCGCCAGTGCGTTACCAGCCTATGTTTGGGGGGAGAGTGGTTAGGAAAGTGTGGAAGGAAGGGGAAGTGGAAGGGAGGTGGTCCTCCGGCGCTCTCACTGACCGAACGAAACGCAACAATGCAAGCAATGTAACTTCATGTCGGTTTTCTGTGAGAGGGTGGTACTATCCCGGGCGAGCCGACCTATTCATGCTGAAACCAGTAGTAGCTTCAGCCTGGCTCTACCACCTAGGTAATACTATAATAAAAATAGATTAATATTAATGTACCTACTTACGTAAACAATATTTATGTTAGTTTTTATGCTAATATTTATGTTAGTTAATTTTGTTATCATGAATGGGTACGCAAAGAGAGAAATCGTTTCTAAACTTAGTACATATATACCATTCGAATTTGGGAAATCCTTTATAGATACGCCACCCTCTCGAGGGAGAGAGTGAGTTATGTCCGACTGGCTCGAACTAAAACCCCATGATGTACCGTCCGCCACATGATAGGGGCGGCCAGGGATCGAACCTGCTATCTTCCTGAGAAACCGCCCCTGCGGCAGCCTGGCGAGTGAACGCCGGGCTTCGTTCTACTATAGAGAGACTACTGGGTACAAACCAGTCGTCTCCCCTCGTCAGCCTCGCCTGTGCAATGAGGAGATGAGTTCCTCGACCCATCCTCTCAGGCTCGGCTCGGCCATTCGAATTTAGCTAAGAAAGATCTTTGAAAGTTGTTTGTTCCAAGAAACGGTGTGTTAGAGTTATGCTCTATATATGATTGATCGGCACGCGTTTATTGCGCGCAAATGATATGTTTTAAAAAGTAGAGAACTCATCATGTGATGTTATTTAAAACTAGCTGTGCCCGTGACATCGTTCGCGTGAAACCTGATGTACAAAACGGTGATTAATAAAGACATCTGAATGTATTAAGTCTAACTACAGGTAAATACGAGATAAGTCGTTATTATAATTACAAAAAATTGGTAACCCGAATTAATAAAACAAAGACTTATGTTACTCGAAGATTATTTTTTTTAACTTTATTTTTGGCAAATAATCTTTGAGATTATTACTGCTATTGTCGAGTAGTTAATAGTATTACAAGTTCTTCTTCTGTTTTATTTTTGGCAACCAGTCTTCTAGTAGACTATTACTGCCATTGTCAAGTGAGTTACAGCAGTTACATATTACAAGTTTCTTGATATAATTACAATGAACTAACAAGATGGTGGTCATGTTGTTAGAACTTTCCATGGAGTTTTTTTGGCATCTCAGAATTATGGTCCGTGGTATTATTTTCCATTCACTTCACTTATGCACAGTAAAGAAACTATCATTACATAGTATAAAATAAAGTCCCTTACTGTGTCTGTCTGTCTGTCTGTTCGCGATAAACTCAAAAACTACTGAACGGATTTTCATGCGGTTTTCACCAGTGGATAAAGTGATTCATGAGGAAAGTTTTGGTATATAATTTGTCAAGGATTTATTTTTAATCAGGGCGGGACAACGTCTGCCTGGCCCACTAGTATTACATAAAACACCACCAATTTAATACAATATAGAGTCAAGTAACACAAGGTCATGAATAAAATATAAAATCCACTACATGACAGACCAAAACCCCGCTAAAAACTCACTCGAAGATTTACTTTACAATTTTCTTGAAAAGGTTTTGACATGAACTCAGTACTTTAGAAATTTCTAAAAATAATCTAAATATTTTTTATTACTTATTCCTAGACACCTGCAACAATTTTTTTCCCAAAAATCTAAAAAGTACAGACATGTCACATTTACATTCTTATTATATGTATAGATTGTGTAATATATTTTTCTAAGGTCAACTTTTATGTTGTCGATATTAGATGTGTTTAGTACATGATTACGTAATGATTAACATTATAAAAAGTAAAAACTGCTTGAAGCGCGTTGAACGGTATTTTTTTGGCAGGAAATTAATCTATAATTCCACGTCATGACATGCTAGTAAGCGTGACTGTATGTATTGCGCTTACGCGGCTTATGCCAGACTAGCGACACGTAGTATAAGAGCCTGTGTATATCTAATATTGATATTTTGTATTGAGATTGTGCCCATTATATGTTTGATTAATTAATAAACTGTGTAATTGAGTATATAATTATTATTCGGAGTGCCAATAGATGTGACAGAGAGACTAATGATAGTAATTTCAATTTACATATTATAAAATTTAAAGAATTCACAGTACAATAAATTTAAAAAATTTAAAGGAGAACACAGTTCACATTTTCAGTTTTCACTTCTTTCGGCAGTCCTTACGACTGCATCGACTGTTTTTTTCAGTTTTCACTTTCTGCAGTCCTTACGACTGCATCGACTTTTTTTTCAGTTTTCACTTTCTGCAGTCCTTATGACTGCATCGACTTTTTTTTCAGTTTTCACTTCTTTCTGCAGTCCTTACGACTACGTCGACTTTTTTCTTCATATAATATAGTTTGGATGATTTATTACTGTCATGATTTCTATTTATGTAAATAATTTTGATGATTTAATATGGCCTTTATAATATTTCTATTAACCAAAATGATATAAAATTGATTTAATACTAGCGCCACACTATTAGAGTATGACATATAAAAAGCAAGATGTCATCGATAAGGGAGCAATTGTATGTCAAAGTTAGTGTAAGGCGGACCTCTGCTCGGATAAATAGTCACAGTGCATACAGTGTTAGTGTTAATTGGTTCCCCTGACTGACCGAATATACGTTATTCATTACATTACTAAAAGGACATACACGTCTGCATCTGCATGCGCTAAGTTCTTTTAAACAACGTAACAGTTTTACATATTACGCCACGACGTAATTAAAAATGGTTCATATAAATTTGGTAAAAAATTAATATAATATTTGCCATCACGGCAAGTCAGCTAATTTCGACGCTTTACATACAGTAAGTTTGAAAGCAAACCAATTTACAAACTGGTTAATAAAACCGCGAACAAAAACTCTGTTACGAAGTAAACCAAATCTAGGCTTTCGCCGACGAATGAGTTTATTGCTAAAGTTGAATGTTTCTTACGAGTTTTCGACTTTACGGATTTCTCACGGGACCAAAAAAGTGTTTTTGACACGAGAATATACAGTTTAACACTGTTTAGTCTAACGGGAAAAAAATTAATAGGGAAAAGTAAGAAAGTAAACCAACCTTATTTATATTATATATTAATGACTACGTCCGGTACCGCTACGACCGAGAGGCGAGACTACAACGCCACCGGAACATTACCAGCGCCACCATATTAGAGATATATATGGGGAAGCTACTATTGACCTGTGATACCGCGCTGTTGACTATATCGGGGGTGTTTGTTACTAATGACATCAAACGCTATTGGTTGTAGCTATCGGCTGTTCATTAGTTCGGCATACAAAGGGCAAGATGTCGTTGATCTAAACGCATTCTATGTGGAAGTTGTTGCAAGTCGAAGCTCTGCCCAGATAAATAGTCAGAGTACCTACAGAGTGTTATTGGTTTCTCTGACCGACCGGCTGACTATACGTATTTTGTAACATATAGCAAAGTCCTCGTCAATCTTTTTGGCCGCTCTGAATCTATTTATCCTTAAGTTGTCTCGATGTTTATACCCATAATACAATACGTACTTTTAACAAAATTTAGTAAATTTGTGTTCTGCGTAGCAATATACAGAGCGGTTAAAAAGTTTGGCACGGAAATGAAATCAAATGACATATCCTTTTATTGGATATATTACGTCTTAAGCACAGGACAGCAACGTGACAGCCAGAGGAAATCCAACGTCAAGGAAAAGCATAGAGTAGTACCTGATAATCGATTTCCTCCGCCCACCTTATCACTCCAACTTTAATAAATCTACCAATTCAAACATTCATTATTTTCGGTTTGCTCCTTTATGAAGAGAGAAGAAGAGTGAGTACGCAGTGAGAGAACAACAGTGAGTACGCAGTGGTCATCAAATATCATTATAATTTTTAGTTATAAGTCTTCATTTTGTGTTCATTATTTGATAATAAAATGTTATTGTTGTTTGTTTTAATTTCTAAATTAGTTTTGAAAATTATTTTATAAAGCAATAAATTAAATATATAAATAATAATAATAATAAAAAAATAAATAATAAATTATTGAAATTTATCTTTATTTTAAAAGTATAATTATAGTTTATGAATTTCATTGGTTTATGCTTATATTGTAACAATCTTATTGTATGGCTGATTAGTATAAAAAGAGCCACTATAGGAGAAAGACTGAATATCAATTAATTTTTAGAATTTAATATGACTATCAAGGTTGCTATGTATTTCATCAAAAACTGTTATCCCTGCATATTAGAAAAGCAAATGTTTTTGTTTTAGTATGTTCAGGACAACTGAATCGATAGGTAATATTTTTCTAACCTAAAAGTATAAATACAATAGATAAATTGTAGATTTAATGGTTTAGTACAAAAAAAAGTTCTTAGGAATGAAATAATAATTTAATAATACATTTTATACAACAATTGTAATTTTACAATACATAATTTGTTATTATTCAAATCTTGTAATAAATCTAGTATTTTTTTAAAACTTATGCTGCCTAACTGTTTGCTGACATCTGCAGGTCTACTTTCATTTTTATGGAGCTTAAACCCTTATGGTTTTCAATACGCGAGTGGTTAATCTTAATTTTAAATTAGGAAAAAATAGCGAACTATTTTTTAAAACTTTGTAAAATGAGTATCAAATATAGTTCAAAGAAAATGAAAATATATTTAACAAAATATTTATTTAAAAGAACATAGAAATAAAACGCTCATTAAGATTATAAACGTTCATCCAGTCTCAATAATAACCAATTTTAAGAATACTGTTACACAAGCGTTAATCGAATATCGTTATTAATTATTTCTTGAACAAAATAAAGGGAAATGCACGACAACGCGCCCTCGCTTGAGCGCCATGACAGTTTTGTACTTAGTCAACACAATTTCTGTATTCAACCATTAATCAATATCACTCCCGTTTCCCCGTTACAATATAAAGCCTGTCACTATTATTAAAATAAATTACAAATGTTAAATACACATTTGCGGATATCATTTTCAAATACGTAACGATAACTCTTCAACCTTAACTTTGATGTCGATGTATATTAAGTATGCCACAAAATATTCATTTTAAACAATTTTAAATGTTACGTAGATATGTTTTGGAATGGTAAGTAAACTAAAGTAAGTATATGATGATTGACACCGGCCTATAAATATCAGTGGAAAGCCTCCAATTACCAGTTTTGACTAACTAGTTATGTGAAGGAATGTAAGTATGTATCAACATATGTTATATTAGTGCATGGCCTATTTTTTAATCGCCTACTTTAATTCTATGTCGTGGGGAAGCTTTTTTAAATTGTTGTGTCGCCATCAGAGATGCTCCTGTTCTTATTTTTAATAGTCCGTTCTCAGCATCTCAATTCATTTTTTTATTCTCCCATTTACACTTTGTTTTAAATTTATAATTTTCGTTCTGTCGATTAAGTTATGCCTAGTACGGCACAAGTATAGACATCAAATATTATTACATAGTAGAAAACAAAGTCCCCTACCACGTCTGTCTATCTGTCTGTTTACGATAAACTCAAAAACTACTGAACAGAATTTCATGCAGTTTTCCCCAGTGGATAAAATGATTCATGGGGAAAGTTTTGGTATATAATTTGTCAAAGATTTTTTTATACTCAGGGCGGGAAAGCGTCTGCCGTGCCCGCTAGTTTTAAATAAATTAAAAAAATGTATGTATATATGGAAAGGAATAATGTAAACAGATTAAATGGTTCTCATATTATAAATACACTAATGGACGGACAGACGCGTTTTGCCTTTTATAACACGTAAAAGGTAAAGCATTGAGTACTGAATATTAAAGAAAAATTATCAAAGATTAATAAATTTGCGATTAAACATAGTTCACTTCTAACCTACATGAAACGCGTTTTTCCTGGAAGCAGTTTACGTGAGTTAATTCACGGGCATCATCTACTTATAAATATCATGTTACAGTATACCTTTTCAGCCAAAATACGCGTGACTTGTAATTTAAGTCTCTCATTAATGAGGTATTCTCTCAGAGGTAGAAATTTAGGCTAGAAAGGAAATAGTCTTCCGAATATTAACATGTATTATACCCGTTAATTTCTGGTGCCATATTAAACTTTTTATTAATAATTTAGTGTTATTTGGCTCCATATTGTTTACAGTACTCGGCATGCCAAAGAGAAGAGTTAGCGTTAAATTTTAGCGAGCTTTTTTTCGAACTGACTACGCTATTGGCCTGACTAGGTTTACGTATTTTTCAGCTCCAGCTCCCAGGGCAGGAAGCCGGCGAGCGTGAAGGCCGCCGCCGAGGACACCGTGCGGTACGCCCAAATCGCCCTTAGTGCCACCGTGCGCTGCGCACTGCGGAGCGCACGCACGTTGGCGGCACGGAGGGCGTCGGCCTACACCGGTGCCCCGTAGGCAGCCATCGCCCGCACGACTCCCATGTAAAGTCGGCGGCACCCGGCACTTGGCCCCCCCTATATTGGGAAGCAACCGGCCGAGCGCCGCCGCAGCTCCAGCAATTCGCGGTCCGAGCCCCGCGAAATGGGGCTCAAACCGCCAGCGCCCGTCCAGGGTGAGACCCAGATACTTCATCCGCATTCCCACCCCGATCCGGGCGCCCTCCACCATTATGTGAGCCCCAGGTGGTAGCCCTCGCCGAGGCCCGTGAAATAACAAGGCCTCTGTCTTCTCGAGGGCCACCCTAAGGCCCAACTTCCTTATGTGCCTAACCACGAGGGTTATGGCCATCGTGGCCAGGCGTACCAACTCCCCCCATTCCCCGCCCCGGGCTACGACTAGGGTGTCATCCGCGTAGCAGATTAGACGTGCTCCGTACGGGAGCACGCCGCGGAGCACCCAGTCGTAGTCCATATTCCACAGGAGCGGCCCAAAGGCCGACCCCTGTGCAACCCCTCTTCTCGTCACGCGCCGGACTCCGCCCGTCGCCGTCCACGTAGGCGACCTCCCTACCTTCGAGGTATGCCTCCAACAGCCGCCGCAGATACGCGGGCACTCCGAAGTACCGGAGTGCTTCCCGTATAACTCTATGCGGCAGGCTGGTGAAGGCGTTGGCGATGTCCAGGAACACCGCCAAAACCCTCTCCCCCTGAGAGACCGCCTCCATAGACAGCGACTTCAGAAGGCACAGGGCGTCCACGGTAGAACGCCCTGTCCGGAAGCCGAATTATGATGGAAAGTAGTAACGTATGTCTGTCTGAGGCTAGCGGGTTGTTTCTATGCAAAATTGCGTTTAGATAGATTGAGATGTTTAATTGTTAAAAGATAATATACAGACAAAGTTATTTTCACATTTAAAATACTAATGTCACTAACAACAAACCATGTATACATACCTATCTTCTATACATAAAATAAGAATGTAAATCTAACGTGTCTGTACTTCTTAGATTTTTATGGAAAAAAATGTTGCAGGTGTCTTGTAATAAGTAATGAAATACATTTCAATCATTTTTAGAAATGTCTGTCTTTTTGTTTGAACACATATCACTGCTAAATAAAATCAAAAAGCATATTCTCGAGTAACATTTAGCCTTGGTTTTATTAAAATCGGTTTACTTTCTCAAAAGTTATTGTAATTTTAATGACGACTTAAGTACCAGAGAAAAGTAGATAATTTTTTGTTTATGTCATATGAGGCAAAAGAACAGGTGGGTCACCTGGTGTTAAGCGATCACCACCGTCCATATATACTTGAAACACCAGGGGGGTCGCAATTACGTTGCCAGCCTAGTTTTGGAGGGGGGAGGTGGGTCACCGGCGCTCTCACTGACCGAAAGAAACGCAACAATGGAAGCACTATTACTTCACGTCGGTTTTCTGTGGGTCTGATAATACTACCCCGGACGAACCGACCCATTCACGCTGAAACCAGTAATAGCTTTAGCGTGACTCTACCACCTTTTTAAATAAATGGACTTAATACACGCTTTTATTGGTCACTGTTTTTTACATTAGATTCCAGGTGGACGGAGTCGCGGGGACAGCTAGTCTTTATAATATGTATGTACAATACATGTAATTCACACTAATTTGTGAGACATGTAAATAAACCCACATCTAGGTACACATCCAAAATTCAAAGCACAAAGGTCCTATTAAAGATAACAATACGATAAATTTGTACACAGAAAGCGATAAAATCTGTCACATAATTGTATTCTGGCTCATGTTTTTCGTTGGTTTCACTCAAATAGAATGAAATAGTACTGTCAGGGTGTAACCGAGCGACTATTATTTTAATTTTGGTAACAGTTGCCACACGCGTTGGGACTGTTGATAAATCTCGCATGTGGAAAGCTGACACTGAAAATGTGCAAAATCGAATGATTAGTTTCATAAGTTCTCGAGAATGATAAGTTAATCATCATCAGCCTGTAAGAAACCCACTGCAAAGCCATAGGCCTCTTCCCGAAGAAAGGTATGGGCGTAATCACCACGCCAGCCCACGACGTATTGGCGATTTCAAACTCTGAGAAATCCACAGTTCTATATTTTTCCCATATACAGTAGTACTACAAGAATATTCCTCAGGTTCAGATTTCCTCATGATGTTTTCCTTTACCGTCAGCCGATAGTGTTACCAATTTAAATTAGTAAATGTACGCGAATTCCGAAAAATTCGTTGGTACATGCCGGGGTTCGAACCTGTGGACATCAAAATAATATTCCACCGGTCAAACCACTGCTGCTGTGTCCACATCTAACCTTATGTAAAGTTATCTGAATGTACTGAGTCAATTTACTTACCTAGTTTTCTCTCGTACTTACGCCACGTCGTCAATAAAATTACAATAACCTTTGATAGAGTGGACCGATTTCAATGAAATAAAGACTAAGTTATTCTCGAAGACATACTTTATGATTTTCTTTGTGTGGTTTTATTGTGAACCAAGTACTTTAGCATTGATGAGTATTCATGCAAACAGACAGATATACAGACATTTCTAAAAATGATTGAATTGTATTCTATTACTTATGCCTAGAATAGAAAAATACAGACACCTTAGATTTAGATTCTTATTATATGTATAGAAGATAAGTTAGTACGGTTATCTAATTATATGAATTTATCGTATGGTAGTAGGGCTTTCCTCAAGTCCGTCTGGCTTGCTACCTTCCTCAGGTTGAAAACCTGGCCAAGCACCTGTTGTTTTCTGGCAACTACACTTTAGAGCGAGTTCCTCTTTAAATTTAGCATGTATGCCATCTTACACTACATGCTAATTTAACACAAAATGGAATTATGGTCCAACGCTAAAACCTATAATGTATTTTAAAAAAAGCACTTTTTAGGCCTTTACACCAATACTGAACAATTTCTTTGTATTTACATTTTAATATTTAAATATCATCTTTCCAGAGGGAGAACTCAGTTTATAACATTTGAGTTGTCTTTTCACTGCATTAAAACTAAATATTTATGATAAAATATCAAGGATCCATTACATAAATATATACTCTCTTCTATCTATATCTTCTATACATATGATAAGAATGTAAATCTAACGTGTCTGTACCTTTTCGATTTTTGTAAAAAAAAATTGTTGCAGGTGTCTAGGAATAAGTAATAAAATACGTTTCAATCATTTTTAGAAATGTCTGTCTATCTGTCTGTCTGTTTGTATGAACACGCATCACTGATAAAGTACTGGGTTCACAATAAAACTACAGCAAGAAAATCATAAAACATATTCTCGAGAGTAACTTGGTTTTTGTTTCATTAAAATCGGTCCACACTATCAAAAGTTATTGTAATTTTAATGGCGCCGCGACTTAAGTATGAGAGAAAAGTAGATAAGCAAATGGACTAAATACGTTCAGATGACTTTATTAATCATTGTTTTGTACATCAGGATCCACGTGGACGAAGTCGCGGGCACAGCTAGTCTATACTAATTAATTATAAAAATAGAGGGTTTGTTTGTTTGGTTGAACGCGCTAATGTCAGGAACTACTGATCTGGTTTGAAATTATTTCAGTGTTAGAGAGCTCATTTATCAAGAAAGGCCATATAGGCTATATGCCATCACGTTAAGACGAGTGGGAGCGGAGCACAAATGAAGAATGTTTCAAAACCGTTACTTTTTTTCTTTTGAGAGCTTCCGCTGCGTGTTAGCGTTAGTCCAAAGTAACTATTCCACGCGGACGAAGTCGCGGGCAGAACCTACTATACTAATAACTTACTAGTTGCTTAGTTAAAACAACAAATTAAATATAATTAAAATATGACTTAATTAAGAGCTGTAACCATTTGAAATACCACATCGTAATACAGTATTATACAACCACCGATATACGGTGCTTCATGAAAAGACTATATGAACATGTCTACCTGTGTTTTCATAATCCTGTTGGAAATGTCGTGCAGTCTACAACATGGATGCCACTCTCTTACGCATGATAGCATAAAAATTAACAACTCAAGCATATGCCAGTGAAGCGATGATCTCTAGCGTGTTCGGACAGTATGCTTATTAAAGTAGATTGGAATTCTATCGCCTGAGTCGAGGCTTTAGGTTAGGTTTTCTTTTTTTTTTATTTTTTTTTTCCATAGACACTAGCAACACCAGGGGAGTCGCAACTGCGTTGCCAGCCTGTGTTTGAGGTAAAGAAGGGTAGAGGAGAGGAAAGGGTTGGGAAGGTAGGCCTCTGGCACTCTCACTGACCGAAAGAAACGCAAAAATGCAAGCACTGTTCCTTGACGGGGTGTTTCTGTGGGTCGGGTGGTATTACCCCGGGCGAGCCGACTCATTCATGCTGAAACCAGTAATAGCTTCAGCGTGGCTCTACCACATTCTGTCTACCTACAAGTCTGCCTGGCTAGCTACAATCCTCAAGTTGAACATCTGTCGCCAAGCACTTGTTGGTGTGTTCCAGTAGCTACACATTTGAAATCAGGGGAGATTGTTGTTAGAATACTATTAGAATTAGAATACTATACTATATATAAAACATATATAGCATAAAAGAATCACGCAAACATCCCAGAAGCATCACAGAATCGCAGCATTGCTAAAGAAGTCTCAGTATTATAAACCTTGTCGAAACCAACTTTTCAGCCGTAATTCTTTATCGCTTGGTCAATAAATACATCAAAGTTTTTGGTATGTAGATTAAGTTGGGTTTTAGTGAAATTTATACAGTGTAACGATGAATAAAACATCGTCTGAAAGTTTCTTGGGATAAACTTGTATAATGTAAACAGAATATTCCCTTCACTATCCACGATCTCTAATACGAGTTTAGGTTTTGTCAGGCAAAATTTTAATTCCAATAAATTATATTTAGATGATATACGACGGCCATAAATTTGAACTACGCCGTATATTAACGAATTGGTAACACTATCGACTGACGGTGAGTAAAATACATCGCGAGGAAACCAGAACCTGAGAAATATTCTCCCTCGTATGTTACATATAAAAATGTGGATTTCTCGTCGTTTAAAATCGTCAATATAGCATGAACTTGAGTGATTGTTCCTATAACTTCCTGTAAAAAGCGGCCTTTGACCCAGCAGCGGGATTTGCAGGATGGTATTATCTATACTAATATATAAAGCTGAAGAGTTTGTTTGTTTGTTTGGTTGAACGCGCTAATCTCAGGAACTACCAGTCCAATTTGAGAAAATCTTTCGGTTTTAGATAGCTTATTTATCGAGGAAGGCTTTAGGCTATATATCATCACGCTAAAACCAATATGAACGGAACACCAATGAAGAATGTTTCAAATTCGGGCACTTTTTTCCTTTTGAGAGATTTCGTTAGCACTAGTTATTATATACGTTGCCATGATAACGTGGTAAGTTTGTATCGCAAACATTTTCAAAGTTTATTTTTTGAAGTGAAACTTCTTTAGAATTATTGTGATTTAAACCGGATCCAACGGAAAAACGACAGGTAAGTGACGTAACAACTTTTCGCGGTATTTTCGTTAGTCGGTTACAAAATTATGGCGGTTATTATTTTCGAACGGATTTTTTATTTACGATGTAGAGTAACTAGATTAAAACGTAAAGAAATTTCATCGTAAGTTTATTATTTTATTGAAGTGAAAATATCTTTTAAAATTAATCAAAATACTTTCACTTTTAAACAAATAAACTTTGTAATTATCCTACCCTTGTTATATATATTCATCTCATTCTTTTGTCGATTTACTGAAGTTTCACTTCTATCGTGTGTGAATCGCACACACACCTTTTTTTTCTTATTCAAAAAGTTTATTCTACTTTAGTTTTATTTCCAATTTTTTATTTCTAATCTATTACGTATTATAAAAATAAAATTTGTGTATGTACAATTAAAATAACAACTTTTTGATGAATGGATGGATGGCTACAAATGATGAATACAAATGAAAATTTTTTTTTTATATTTTGTCTATATTATTATATTTTGTCTGTTTCTTTGTTTGTTCCGGGTAATCTCCAAAACGGCTGACCTATTTTAACGGGAATTTTACTGACAGATAGGCGAAATTATAGCGGTTGACATATTCTATTTTATCTGTGCGCGGTTTCGTCCGCATTGCTATTCTCAAAATGGTTAGACCGATTTTCACGGGGTGTTCACTGGTAGATAGCAGACCTCATAAAAAGTAATTTAGGTTCTTTATTCGCCTTTGGCCGCAGTAGAATATCGGAAATGATTGAACTGATTTTCACGAGAATTTCACTGGCAGCTAACTGACAAATGAGCTATTTTATTTTAAGCTAGCGGGCTCGGCAGACGTTGTCCCGCCCTGATAATAAAAAGAAAACCTTGACGAATTATACCTTTTTTTTAACTGACTACGCTATTGACCTAACAAGTCTTAACAGCTTCACTGGACTACATAAAATTATACCTAAACCTTTCCCATGAACCGTTCTACCTACTGGTGAAAACGGCATGAAAATCCGTTCTGTAGTTTTTGACTTTATCGCGAACAGATAAACATACAGGCAAGAGGACTTTGTTTTACACTATGTAGTGATAAACTGTTACCTGTGCATTCGTTCGTGTGACATTGATCAAAAATATTTTGTTTATTGTAAACAAGCGCATGAGACGTGAGCTGTACTGGACTCCAAGAATAAATGTATGTAATTTGAATTATATTATCATTTCGGTCAATATGGTGGCCATTTTGTTTTATTTACCGCGTTTGCATCTACATAACTCAGTGATTATAGCGACGTATAAGAATAACACAATTATATCGACAATCTGGGCATGTTATATCTATATTATAAAAGAATTACACATATTGTTCTATAATATATAGTTTAAAATTTGCATTACTTTCTTATATAATGTTGTTAGTGAGCACTGAGGGTGGTATGTAGTAGATTAAAGTTCCAGGTATGTTGCTGATGATAAATCCCATCCCATTCGATATACCTATATGCGTATTCACATATCTAATGTACATGGTACATGTTACAATAGCTGGCGTGCGTTATTGAAAAAACATTTCTGTAATGTACATACCTACTTACAATTTTACATTTCCTTAATACATTTAAAAAAAATGCGTGCGGAGCCGCGGGTGACAGCTAGTTATTATATAAAAATATTTTCATTCAAAGTGAATTTAGTGGGAAATTAAGCTAAGCTATATAATATTATGACTGTACTAGCTTTTACCCTCGGCTTCACTTCGTTAATGTAGATTTGTTAGAACTGTACCTAGAGAACATTACTTTATTTCTGGGGTACGTACCCTGTTCTTTTCTGTATCTTTAAGAACTTGTATGCAAAATATCATGATTGCCAGTTGAGTATAGTTAGAGCGTGAAAGCGTAAGAAGCAGATAAACTCTTTAAGATATAATTACGTAGTTTGTGTGTATTAGTCCCATTATGAGGATAAACTAAAAAGAAATAATTGTTGTACAACTAACGCTTTTCTAAAGGCTTAGACTACAATCAAAGGTTGATTAGAAAAATAAGAGTGAGTTTGTTACGCTTTTTACAACTTAAATACTCAATCGATTATCATAAAATTATGCATACACTTTTTCACGGGCACAAAAATTGACAAAGGGCACCTGTCATACAAAAAAACACAAGCCAAGCCTATATTAACACGAGCGAAACCATCGGCAAGAGCTCTTTTATAATATATTCTATACCCCATCCAGATATCTAATCTGGCTACCCACACCTATACGGACGCCTTTCATGTATATATAAACCCCTGATTGTACTTCGCAGTAGCCCATAAAATAGTATGGTCTCAGTCTATTCTAGGGCCACCTTGAGGCTCAACGACGCTTTTTCTTAACCTAAACTCCTACCGCAAGCCCCGTTAACGAATTTAATTCCAAAAATTATAGCTACTCAACTTTCTTCCGACGCAAACATAAACGAGTGAGATGAAAAGAATATTGAGTTAAACGAAAGCATTGAGTAGAATCTGTCTCCATTATAACTTTCCTCGCAAGATTGTTGTGGCTCATTATTGTTGAGTGTTCGTCTGTATCTTGTTTGTGTATTTTCACCACATTCTTTTTTAAACGGGAGATCCCTCGAGCCTTCGCTCAAATTAAGATGGGTATCATTTACTAAATATTCACTTTTTCTTCTATAATTGAATTTGAAATATGTATTCATTATTATTAAAAATGTAATGTTATTATTATGTTTTTACCGTTCGATCACAATCTTATCTGATATTAAATGAGGATCTTGTCAAAGATGTGAATACGTTATACCTAGAGGTGGACTAGCTCTTAAGTGCAGCTGTCCAAATACTATAGTAGCTTGGTGACAAGCTGTCAACTTAAGGGTGGCAGCAATTCAGTCGTGTTTAGAAAAAACCCTCTAC
The DNA here is from genome assembly GCA_036509395.1 of Antheraea yamamai. NCBI lineage: Eukaryota > Metazoa > Arthropoda > Insecta > Lepidoptera > Saturniidae > Antheraea > Antheraea yamamai. The sequence goes on from AP028451.1 coordinate 6,650,987, forward strand.
CGTCATGCTGCTTATCACGAGGTTCTACTTTACCGGTTGGTTCACACGCTAAGCTTAAAGTAGAAATCGAGTGGTTTTGGAACAAAGGCTTATAAACAGAGGACAGTGGCTTTGCTAACATACTAATAGGTGGTAGAGCCACGCTGTAGCTATTACTAGTTTCAGAATGAATCGGCTCGCCCAGGGTAGTATCACCCTCTCACAGAACACCGACGTGAAGTAGCAGTGCTTGCATTGTTGCATTTCGTTCGGTCAGTGAGAGCGCCGGAAGCCCACCTCCTTTCCCCCTTTCCCTTCCCCTTTCTCCTTTCCCTACCCCTCCCCCAAATATTGCTAGTGGCTATGGACGGTGGTGATCACTTAACATCAGGTGACCCATCTGTTCGTTCGCCTTTTAATTCTTATTTTCCAAAAATTCTTTATGTCAGAATATTCTCGAAGGGCTTCTGCTAATATCCTGGCGTATCATTCAATTTGCAAATGAGAATCATAAGTAAAAAAAATCAATGTAAATACCAAGCATTGTGGCAAAGAAGATTGTTTTTTTCCTTGTACGTTTTATGTACTGAAGCTTTTTACTTAATAAGACTGACAGAGTTATATTCATATTATATTATAGACTGTCGTAAGCAAGTTTTTATAGCTAATATATGATGTAACTTTGGCTCCCTTAGAGTAGTTATTTTATTACCATACTTATTGAATATATCTTATCGTCAATACTTGGTAGGGTTAAAGCTGACAGCAATAAAAACGAGTTGTATCTAAGTCATAATGGTAAAGCGTGAAAATTTTGAAGAGGGAAGCCGTTAAACACAAATCAATAATTGGTATCTACGACCTACACCATGCATGAAAGAATTAACATTTCTAGAAGCAATATTTAAATTGTTAAAAAAGATTTTGATGCAAACCCTCACGTGCGCTGTTTTGTAGGTATCTGTTAGTACTTATTTGTTAAATATATATATCAAAATAATATATTAATATCTACTAGCGACATCTAGTATAATATATGCAATATTGTTCTTTTGTCTATTCTGTGATTTATGTATGTAACTTGAATAAATTTTCTAGTCTGTGTAAAACCATCGTAGTTTTAATATTATTTAATAAATGAAAATACTTGAAGCCGAATTACCAAAAAATATTTTAAATACTGGTGCAAGTATAAACTAATAAGAAGGCTAAAAGATTTAAAAGTAAACGGCACACGTATAAATTTAAATTTATTAATAGTAAATATAAAATCCAAGTTTGATTTATGCATTACACACGTATCCCTATATAGTATAAGGAATTGCAATACTCAACAAATAAAAGCTAATAACTTATAGAACATTCAAATAAAACTCAATATATCATAGATAAAATGTTCCCAACATATTTTTTTTTTCATTTAATTCCAAGGATCAGACAATATGGCCCTAGGGAAAACTGACCGCACAGCATCCGCGTAGCGAGTTTTTCCCGTACTTAAGTAATAAACACTTAATCTTACCCAAGTGGCTGGCCCGACAATAAATTCCTAAGGCTCAGAGATAATATAAGGTCTCCTTTTAATCTAGAGAAAAAATAATACGACACCAAATATGTTTTGCTGTGTTAAATTTTTGTTTTCTTTGAACATGTCCTTGGTTTTTCTCTGTTATTCTTTTCTACTTCAATGATACCCCAGCCCTGTATACATATAATTATTTTGTACATTAATTAACAAAATTTATAATATCAACACATCAGCATGTAAGAGACCCATTGCATGATCATAGGCCTCTTCCCGAATAAAGGTATGGGCATAATCACCACGCCAACCCACGATGTATTGGCGATTTCAAACTCTGAGAAATCCAGTTCTATATCACATTCGGTGGTACTACAAAATCAGATTCAGGTTCAGATTTACTCACGATATTTTCCTTTAGCGTCAGCTGATAGTGTTGTCAATTTAAACTAGTAAATGTAAGGGAATTCCGAATAATTCGTTAATACATGCCCGGGTTCGAACTTGCGAACTGTTATGATATTATATTAATATTGCTAAATGCTAAGCAAGCTATATGTGAAATAATATATAAGGCACTGTAATGCCATTTTACAAACAGTTTTTATTACTCAGTCGTTCGGAATCGGTCATATTGTTAAGTCTCGCGCCGAGACGCCATACCTTGTTTTATCCAGATAATAAAAGTGTGCGTCAGTGAACTTTGCCTTTTTTTTAAAAAGTAACCACAGCAAGCCATCCTAACATATTTGGTGTCAGAAGTGAAGGGATCCAAAAAAACCATAATTTTGGACTCAAGAAAAAGTGCATCTGTGACTTTTAAAAGGCGTTTCCAAGTGGTCGACGTTAAGTCTCTGGGAAATCTCCTAGAGCCCGCGCTACATCAAGGAAAACGGTGGTCGACGTTAAGCCTCGGTAGTCAACCGAGCCCGCACTACCCCTATTCGTATCGACGGTAAGACTTGCCAAAATAAGCAAGCCCGCATCGCAGCACTACGCATCCTGGACAAGGTCAGTCTCCGGCAGCCAGCTAAATCTATTCACTCATACATCGAGGTTCTCACGGACAACGCAGCAAATTCCGGGTATCGAATACGACTCCCTGAGTCGCCGAGCACCTGTCGCTACGTTGCGCCACACTCGTGTTGTAATCACAAGTTTCTCACGGTCTTGAGGGTTCCACGTTTTTGGAAAAATGTTTGCAAAAAGTATCTATATGTTAACATTGTGAGTGATATTTTTATATTTTTACGGAAAATATTTCCCTATATTTTTTTGATATTAATAATTCCATTTTTTTTATTATTATCCTCATCTGTAAAGAGATATATAATTAAGAATATTCAAAATTCAATTCATTTTTATCTTTAAAAGAATTTTAAATTTATAATTTTGTTCATTTTCAATATTTTCTTTATGTTAATTTGAATGTTCTCAATTCCTATATTTCTCTGTGTTCTGTTTTTGTCTCATACGTATTTGCTAATTAAATAGCTACTATCTAATGCCACCTAAAAAACTTAAGGTTCAAGACACCGAAAATTCAAGTTCATCAGATTCCGATTCATCATCAGAACTTATTAAACAAAGACCTAAAATGTCAGATAAGGTCACACTCTCAGTCCTAACTAAATTTATTAAACCTTATAATGGCGATAGAGAAAATCTACCAGCCTTCCTAACCAATTGTGATAACGCTATTTCTTTGGCAACCGCAGATCAACAAAATGTTTTGTGTAAATTTATAATTTCGCAATTAGAAGGCAAAGCACAACTAGCTTGCTGCCTAAAACAATTTTCGAGCTGGAATGAAATTAAACAATTTTTGAAAAGCACATTCGGGGAAAAAAAGCATTCTACACATTTATTATTAGACCTTCAGAATTGTAAACAATTAACATCAGAAGACGTTACACAATATTCCCTACGTATCGAAACATGCCTCACGCGTCTCCTAGCCGATATTCATTACAGTTGCGATATAAAAGAACAACTTCCAGGCAGAGTAGCCGCCATGGAAGACCTTGCTCTAAATACATTTTTATTAGGCTTAAATCCAAATTACTCTCATATTGTCAGATGTAGAAACCCTGCATCGCTATCTCAGGCAATTACTCATGCTATCGAAGAGGAAAAATTATTTAAATTAACAAAACTATCAACGAAATTAGTCAAACAGTGTACAATTTGCCATAAAAACGGTCATACTTCTTCAGAATGTTATAAAAATAAAAATAAATCATATCGAGTTAATTTTAATGTAGGTTCATCAAACAATAACAATTTTAATAACAATAATCAGAATCTTAATACCAATAAAAACCATCATAATTTTTATCACAAAGGCAAACAAAAATCCTATATAATCTGTAATTATTGTAAAAAATACGGGCATATTATAAGTGAATGCCAACGTCTTAAAAACAAAAACAATTCACAGAATTCACGTATGTCGCAGAGTTCACCTGCATCGAGCTCTAATACCGAGAACTATAGCAAAGCCAATGTGCATTCATTAGAAGTGAACAAGAATATCGATAATTTAAACTAAAATCGGTTTCGGTACCGTGTCCACCGAAACCGAATTATAAAAAGTGTGACACGAATAAAACTTTACTTTGTAAATCCCGTAATCAAAAACTATATAAAATACGGAAATCATATTATAATAATTATGTTGAGAAAAACTCTCAACTTAATGAGTGTTTACTGCAGTCTTTTGGTCGACAACCCTGTGGTCAATTCACTGTTGCACAGGATAACCGTCCAATGACTCATTTTAATTGTAACAAGCAATATAACACTCGTAAAGTAAAGGAAAATGTTAAAAGTTCGAATTTAATTAGTCGCGATCTCTCTTCTCGAAACAAATCGAGTTCTTTTTATAGGGATTGCTCGCGTGAGAATAGTTATACAATAAAGAACGTTAATAATAAAATTTCTTTGCCTCACGTGTCGTTAAAAACTAATTATAATGATAAACCATTATGTTTTTTGATTGACACTGGTTCGTCAATTTCGATTATTAAACTTTCGAGTTTATCAAACCAGCCTGTGCTCGGGCGTGATGTTATTAAGCTTAAAGGTTTAAGCGACAATAATTCCTATTGTGAGTCAATAGGTTCTCTTAAAATAAAATTCGAGCACTATGTTTCTGAAAACGATAAAATAATTTTTGATTATAAATTTCATGCTATTAATGATACAATTAATTTAGATTACGACGGAATTATAGGTAGTGACTTCATAAGATATTTTAAAATCGATGTGCAGTATTCTACGAACTGTCTCAATTTACAAGGTCACGTAATACCGATTTCTTTTAGTAAGCCGTTGTTTTGTGCGTAAAGGTGCTGGTTCAGGGGGGGTTTGCGGAAATTTCGGATTGCGGACTCACCGGTGTTGATGATGCGGGTTTCGATGCACTTCACTCGCGGCGATAATAATATGCAATATATTGGATTAGCGTCTATTCGATTTTTACACCAAACTTCACAATATTAGTGATCGGTGACTAGCAATTCTTGCGTATGATTATGCGAGATATTGTTTTCGTTGCGTCCGCGGTAAGGATCGGGGCGTAAGTGAAAGTGAAAGGAAGGAAGGACGGTGGGCGGAAGGGATGCTTGTGCGTTCGGAAACCTAAATATATAATGCGCGCCAACATCCTCCCCCGCGTTGAGAAAACTGAATTTTCTCAAAGAGACAAATACAAAAAAAGAATGCGGTTAAAAAAAAAATAAATGCGGTTCACAGAGTAAGAGGTTTAGTACCAAACGTTACTTTATAGTAAATGCGAATATGTTGATATGCGAAAAATTATTAAAATATGCGGATTAAATATATGAAAAATGCGAAAATAAAATTAATAAATGCGAAAATTATTGAGAAGGTAGAGGACTTAATTTAATTACAGGGCGTTTTAAATAGCCACTGGGGGTCTTCACTAAGGCAACTCTAGTAATGCCGTCTGACCCGGGATAAACTTCGACTATGACTCCCATCGGCCAACGTAAAGGTGGGATATCGTTTTCATGAATAAGTACTACGGTTCCTATTTGAATAGCGTTAGATTTTTTTTCATACCATTTTTGCCTTATTTGCAAGGTATGTAAATATTCCAAATGCCACTTTTTCCAGTATGATTGTACCATCTGGTCTAACAATCGTTTTCTGCTAACGAGACTTGTAGAAGTCTCTTCAGTTACATCGCAAGCAGGCAAAAATGTAAGCGGAGATGACATTATAAAGTGCGCTGGAGTAAGTGGTTCCGGATAAGGATGTTCTGATAAAAGCGACAATGGACGCGAATTTAGAATCGTTTCTATCTGCGTAATAACGGTTGAAAGTTCTTCGTACGTTAATAGCTGAGTACCTACAACTCTTGATAAATGTGTTTTTAAACTTTTTATATTCGATTCCCAAATTCCACCGAAATGGGGTGCGCGAGGTGGAATCATATGCCACTGAATACGACGAGTAGCTAACTCTTCCTCGATGATTTTTGAATAAGATTGCGATGATAGAAATTTGTATAGCTGATCGAGCTTTGCTTTAGCCCCAATAAAGTTTGTACCGTTATCGGAGTATATGTTAGCGACTGGGCCTCTGCGGGAAATGAAGCGTTTGAATGCGTTTAAGAATGAATCCGACGTTAAGTCAGGCGCTAATTCAATGTGAACGGCTTTTGTAACTAGACAAATAAACAAACAAATGTATGCCTTTTGACTCTTTTGACCTCTGCGCCTACATAAAGTGATATTAATAGGTCCACAGTAGTCTACACCAGTGTGTACGAAAGCTTTTGTTTCTCGAACCCGATATGATGGTAAATCAGCCATTTTTGGACTTGGAAGTACAGGTGCACATTTAAAGCAAAAGTTACATTTGTGTATGTGTTGCCGTATTACATTTCTAGCGGAAATTATCCAAAATCTTTGACGAATAATCGAATTTAGCAAATGAGCGCCCGTATGGCAGTGTGCGCGGTGATAATAGTCAATTAGAAGAAAAGTTACGTGGTCTTTTCTAGGCATTAAAATCGGATGTTTAGCGTCGAACGGTAAGTTGGAATTCGATAAGCGACCTCCAACTCTTATGATTCGGTTTTCGTCTAGAAAAAGATCAAGTTTTCTTAAACTGCCATGAGGTAATTTATGATTATTTAAGCGGTCAATGATGTCAGAAAAATTATTATTTTGAACTGCGCGAATTAAGTAGTTTTCAGCGGTGTTTAAATCGTTAGCCTTAACAAGAAAATTAGTCGGTCGATGTAAAATGCGTAAAGCTCTCAGAATATAAATAATGATGCGTAACAATTTATTATAAGAGGAAATTTTGAGAGAAAGTTCACAAAGAACTTGCGGAGTAGAGCTAATAGTTGTAGCAGTAACGGATTTATGTTCAGGTAGTTCCTCTAATCTAGTGGATATTACAGATCTAAGAGGCCAAGTAGATACAGGAAACTGGAGCCACAGAGGACCTTGCCACCACAGATTATGAGAAAGTAGTTGCTCAGGTAAAAGTCCTCGTGACAAGCAATCACTAGGATTTTCTGAGCCTGCTACATGAAAGAAATGTTTAGGGTCTAAATTTTCATGACACTTAGCGATGCGGTTACTAATAAAAATATTCCAGCGATGCGGAGATGAATTGATCCAGGATAAAGTTATCTCTGAATCCGAAAATGCGAAAATATTATTAATCTTAAGACGAGCGTTATAAGAGTCATGAACAGTTTTTGTTAATTTAGACATTAACACAGCGGCGCATAATTCAAGGCGTGCTAAAGAGACTACTTTAACCGGTGAAACTTTAGACTTTGCACAAACTAAGCGTACATGTATGTTACCATGTGGATCGGTCACATGTAAATATATGACGCAGCCATAAGCCTTAAGGCTTGCGTCAGCGAATGCTACAATATTAACAAGCGAGTCTTTAAACACTTGCAAGTGGCGTGGTATTTTAAGAGAGCCAAGAAGCGGTAACTGATATTTAAGTTTCTCAAATAAATTAATAATATGAGCGGGTGGATTATCATCCCAATTAACACGTTCTAGCCACAATTGTTTGATTAATAATTTTGCGAAAAGCACGACAGGTGCTGCTAACCCCAAAACATCCCATAAACGTGCAATAAGCGAGAGAATATTGCGTTTAGTACAGTCACTAGTATCTTCATTGACTTTAAATATAAATACGTCATCGGAAGGATTCCATTCTAAGCCTAATATCTTATGCGTTTCAGATTTATTAAATTCAACAGGAGATAGCTTAACTTCGGAAGGGATATTTTTTAAAACTGCGTTACTGTTGCTGGACCATTTCAATAATTCGAACCCACCAGATTTAAACAAATTAATCAACTGATTAGAAATTTTTATAGCGGCGTCTTCATCAATAATGGAACACACTAGATCGTCCATATAGAAATCTTTTTCAGCAATGGCGGCAGCTTGTGGATAATTATCGCGTTCGTCATTACCTAGTTGGCGGATTGTACGCATTGCCAGATATGGACTTGATTTCAACCCAAAAGTAACACGATTAAACTGGTATTCGCGGATGGGTTCTGCAGCATCAAAGCGATATAATATCTTTTGATATTTTCTATGTTCCTCGTTAACTAAAATTTGCAAATACATTTGCTTTATATCTGCGGTTACAGCGATTGGAAATAAGCGGAAGTTAAGCAGGAGCATAAATATATCTGTTTGTAAATTGGGGCCAGCATGTACGATATCCTTAAGTGATACACCATTATGAGATTTAGCGCTAGCATCTAATACGGGACGAATTTTAGTCGTATTTTTATCACTGCGAATAACCGCATGATGCGGAATAAAATATCCTTCCTCAGAAATATTTGGTGCAATTTCTGAGATATAATTTAAAACGAGATATTCTTTAAAAACTTTATTATAACTAGCGCGAATGTTATTGTTTTGAAGTTTGCGTTCTAAAAATAGTAACCGTCGTTGCGCTAATGCACGTGAGTTACCTAATTCATATGGATTCCTAGTGAAGGGTAAACCGACCGAGTAACGTCCAGATGAATCGCGTGAAACTGCTGTCGAAAATAATTTTTCACACTCTATGTCTTGTGAGCTTAAAATTGTTTGCGATGGAATCTCTTCAAGATCCCAAAATTTGGAAAGCGAGCGATCTAACGAGTAATCACTAGACATGAGGAAAGAAGCGGATGTATTGTCTTGAGGCGAGCCAAAGAGTAAGTCGTGATGCGAATTATTATTATCGTGAATAGCGCTCGGTACTTCACCCATAAGAATATAACCGAAAACCGTTTCTATAGCGGGGGGCGCTGGAGGTGCAATTATCTTACCACCGAGAAGTATATAAGGGAACAACTGTGCTCCTAATAAAAGCTGTACTTCTCCTGGTTCATACCAGTGCTCATCGGCAAGCGGAATATTGATTAAGTGTTGCATTACGGAAGTGTCAATATAATCTAAAGGTATCCTATCGGTAATACAATCAAGTACTAATGCGTTTATTATAAAATTAAATTTATTACTTTTTGAGCGAATCTGTAAGTTTACATAGCCCTTAATAGGACGCGACGATAAACCGATACCCTTAACAAACGAATTAGAAAGCGGAATTATGTTTAAATTTAATTGTTTACAACAAGCGGTAGTTATTATATTACGTTGCGACGCGTTATCTATCAGTGAGCGAACGGTGCAATAATTATTATTAGCGCCTCGAACACAAACTTGCGCGGTGCTAAGAAGTACGTTGTGACACACGGTCGAATTAGATAGCAAGGAAGTTGAATTTTGAGATATTGTATTTTGTTCGTTTTTATTTAATAAATTATTTTGTGCGTTTTCATTTTCAGAGGTATTATTATTTTGAAGAGGGTTACTAGATGAGCTGTTGTTATTAATATGAAGAAGTGTATTATGGCGTTTATTACAAATTTTACAATTATGCGTTGAGTTACATTTAAATACTGTGTGTATCAAACTTAAACAGTTGACACAACCGTTTATAGTTTTTATATGTTTATATTTATTAAGAGGCGAAAGAATTTTAAATTTCGGGCAGTTATATAATTGTTGATGATCAATCGCTTTACAAAATGAACAATGTATATTGCTAAGCGCTGTACGTTCATTGATAATGAATGTGCGCGGGGCTCGCGGCGACCGTGACGCTCGCGGGGCGCTCGCGTCTCTAGCGGCAGAGTGCTGCCGTGCGGAGCTTGCGATGCTTTTGTTGCAGGGCGTTGTTCGTTTTAATATTTTAAATTGTTCACGTAGAAAATTTGTAAAGTCGTCGTAAGTTGGATATGACTGCTTCCGAATTGTATTCTCGAATTGTTTAGCGGTATCAATGTCTAATTTTCGTAATCCTAAATGCACAAAAATGAAATCTAATAAGTTATCCATTTTTATTTGTTTTGGAGCGGCTATCGATGTACAATATTCATCGATAAATGAGTCTAATTGACTAGGCGTTACGTTATGAAGCGAGTTTAAATTTAATATTTTTTCTATGTAGGTAGTGGCGATAGCACGATTATCTGTGTATTTTTCTACTAATGCGTTGTAAATTAAATGATAATTATCTGCGGTTGGGCTTAAACTTAACCAAATGGTTTCAGCTTTACCCTTAAGTTTATTTATTAAATATCTAACGCGTAATGAGTCATTTAGATTTGAACTATTGTGAACCATTGAATTATAACATTCGATGAACATAGGAAATTTTTCATATTCACCGTAAAACTCCGGTATAGATAATTTTTCTAACCGAAAATTTGAATATTCTCCATTATCTTGAATTGAATTCTCATGGGAATTAATGTTTGTATGCGTGGAGAAGCGTGTTAAAGCGTTTTTAATTTCACAATAATAATCTTCGAATGCCCAAATAGGTTCATAATTTGGTAGGTATTTCGCATTAATTTTCAAATGAAGTCGGTTGATATTATCTACTATTTCCAGATATTCATCGCGCATAGAAGTAATATTTGTCGCTTTACTAATAAAATAAGACGTTTGGCGATCCTCTGTACTCTGAGGTATAGATTCAAAAATCGATTTAGCGCGTAGAAAATAGGATTGCTTTTTTCCCTCGAGTAGGGATATTTCAGCAAGGATGCTTACTGAGCCCTCAGCTAAGTCTCCCTTATTAGACCTATGCTCCATTTTAATGTAATTAGATATAAATTAAAGTTAAAATATCAAATAACTATGCGATATGGCGCGTAAAAAACGACAAGCGGGTGGGTATATATAAAAATGAAATACGTTGCGAATTTAGGATTACAGAATAAGGAATTCAAAGGATAATTTAGGAAAGAAGGATCAATAATCTGGGAACGAAGGACCATAAAAATGTTTTGTGCGTAAAGGTGCTGGTTCAGGGGGGGTTTGCGGAAATTTCGGATTGCGGACTCACCGGTGTTGATGATGCGGGTTTCGATGCACTTCACTCGCGGCGATAATAATATGCAATATATTGGATTAGCGTCTATTCGATTTTTACACCAAACTTCACAATATTAGTGATCGGTGACTAGCAATTCTTGCGTATGATTATGCGAGATATTGTTTTCGTTGCGTCCGCGGTAAGGATCGGGGCGTAAGTGAAAGTGAAAGGAAGGAAGGACGGTGGGCGGAAGGGATGCTTGTGCGTTCGGAAACCTAAATATATAATGCGCGCCAACAGCCGTCATACATTCTACCTCCACGGTCAGAAATGATTATTGAATGTCCAGTAAGTAACATCTCAGATGTCATCGGACATAAAGAAGCATTAATATTAGATCAAAAATTTTGTGAAGGTGTATTTTTAGCTAATTGTATTGTGTGTTTAAAACCTAATAACAGAGTTAATATTTCTATTTTAAATACGACTGAATCTGAAGTCGAAATAGATAATTTTTATGTCAAATTAACTCCTTTTGAACTATCGTCTTCAACTTACTCTAACAATAAGACGGAACTAGTTCATAAATTAAACGCTTTTGAATCTAATAGGTCTCAAAAGGTTCTTGAGCAAATTCGATGCTCACATTTAAATCCACAAGAGAAGAAAGCTTTAATGAGCTGTATTTCTGAATACACTGATGTATTCCACCTAGAAGGTGAAGCTTTAACACATACTAATGTAATTCAGCACTCTATTAATACTGGGGATGCAGCACCCATACACGTTAAATCGTATCGTTTTCCTGAGGTACACAAAGATGAAGTCGAAAAACAAATTAAGAAAATGCTTGATCAAAACATAATTCGACCTTCAACTTCTCCATGGAATGCTCCCGTTTGGGTAGTTCCTAAGAAGCTGGATGCTTCCGGTGAGCAAAAATGGCGTATTGTTATTGATTATCGTCGTTTAAATGACGTTACGGTTTCTGAAGTGTACCCGATTCCTTTAATAAATGATATTTTAGATCAAATAGGCCACGCTAAATACTTTACTACACTAGATTTAGCCTCTGGTTTTCATCAGCTTTGCTTAGATCCGAAAGATGCCGAAAAAACAGGCTTTAGTGTTACCACAAATAATATTTCAGGGCATTTTGAATTTACAAGAATGCCTTTCGGTCTAAAGAATGCTCCTTCTACCTTTCAAAGGATGATGAATATAGTCCTTTCAGGTTTACAAGGTCTACATTGTTATGTTTATCTCGATGATTGTATAATCTATAGTCATAATTTAGAAAGTAATATTCAAAAGTTAAAACTTATATTTACGAAACTAAGAGAAGCAAATTTAAAATTACAGCCTGATAAATGTGAATTTTTAAGACGTGAAGTCGCTTATCTCGGGCATGTTATAACCGACAAGGGTGTTTCACCTAATCCTGACAAGGTCAAGGCTATTTCTGAATTTCCAACACCTAAAACTCCTAAGGATATTAAGTCTTTCCTAGGATTAACTGGTTATTATCGACGTTTTATTGAAAACTTCTCTCATATTACAAAACCTCTTACCTCTTTATTAAAGAAAGATGTTAATTTTAATTGGTCATATGAACAAGAACAAGCATTTAATTTTCTTAAAGGAAAATTAATTTCAGCACCTCTATTACAATACCCTGATTTTTCGAAGCCATTTATTGTAACTACTGATGCATCTAATTATGCCGTTGGCGCAATTTTATCGCAAGGCGAAATCGGCAAGGATAAGCCTATCGCTTATGCATCACGTACTTTAAATCGACAAGAAGGCAATTATTCAACTACAGAAAAAGAACTTCTTGCTATTCTTTTTGGTGTAAACACATTTCGACCATATCTGTATGGTTATCGATTTAAGATCGTTACGGATCATCGTCCTCTCACTTGGTTATTTAACGCTAAGGATCCAGGTGGACGTTTACTTAGATGGCGTTTAAAATTAGAAGAATATGATTATGAAATTATTTATAAACCAGGCAGAATTAATGCTAACGCGGATGCTTTATCGCGAAACCCTGTGAATGCTATAATTCATTCACAATTAAATAATTTAAGTTATGAAGAATATTTTAAAACACAATTTACGAAACATATTTCTAATGATACTCAAATTGAAGAGCACAATCAAGCTTTACATTTAGCGAATCACAAAATGATCGCGTGTCCAATTTCTTTAGATTTTGATAATTCTATGCCTCACGGCGAACAGCTGTTGTCAACGTTACAAAACGCTAACGAATTTTTATCATCAGAACGTGAAAATGAAACTGTACAATCAGTAAACTCTAAAAATAAAATACTTTATTTCTTATACACTAAAATACATCATTATGATGAATCTAGTTATAAAAGTGTATACAACTTATTAATTAAATTAAGAGATTTAATCATTTCAAATAGTGATTATGATAAAGAATTAGCAATTTCAGATTTTAATGAACCGTTTACGAAGTTTGTTTATGTAAAAATTTATAATATAATTTCTTACGTGTTTCATGGCACTAATATTAAAATTCATATTTATAAAAATCAAATAATATATCCGACTCCTACGGAAATATCAAATATTCTCAAAGAAAACCACGGGACTACCATTGCAGGTCACCCGGGTATTAAACGAATGTATAATCGCATAAAAACCGCTTATTATTGGAAAAGTATGCGTTCAGACATTGAACGATTTGTTAAGGATTGCAAACTGTGCAAAATAAATAAACCTTTACGTGCTAAGAATAAAGCACCTATGGTAATTACATCAACAAGTACCAAACCTTTCGAAAGATTAGCTTTAGATATTGTGGGTACTTTACCTGAAGCAGGATTACAAAAATTTAAATACATATTAACCCTTCAGGATGATTTAACTAAGTTTTCATGTGCTTACCCAATGATTACGAGTACTACTGATGAGATTGCACGAAATCTTATTCATTTCTTTTCTTTATTTGGTTTTCCTAAGATGATTCTAACAGATCAAGGAACTTGTTTTACTTCCGAGTTATTCAAGCAACTAACAGAGATCTTAAAGATAAAAAACTTATTCTGCTCTCCTTATCACCCGCAAACTAATGGTGCACTAGAGCGTAGTCATGCGACTCTTAAAGAATATCTAAAATCGTTTGTTAATGACAATCAAGATGATTGGCATTGCTATATTGCAACTGCGATTTTATCATATAACACAACTCCGCATTGTACTACAGAATTTACTCCTTTCGAATTATTATATGGCTATAAACCGTCTATTCCTAGTAGCGTGTACGGTTCGGATAATAATACGACCTACCACGAATACATTCGCGCTCTACAATACCGAATGAAATATTCACGAGAAAGAGCTATAGCTAATATAAATAAAAGTAAAGAATCGTCAAAACAATATTATGATAAATCCACAAAAAGGAATATTTATAAAGTAGGCGATCTCGTGTATTTAAAACAGGATCATAGGTCACGAAAAGCTTTGTCTCCAATTTGGAAAGGACCTTACAAAATAATTAAAATGAACGGTAAAAATAATGTAACTTTATGCATAAACAGAAAACACGTTAAGCATCATATTGATGAAATTAAGCCAGCATATAATTAACGCTAATTATCTTAAATATGATTCTTTGTCTCATCTTATTTCGGAAAATCCTCCGAATCGTTTTAGAAGATCACTTGAATTCGGTGGTGAGATTCTTAAGTTTTTCTTTGGCACTTTAGATGCCGATGATGCAAGAAAATATGATGACGCTATTTCTACTTGTAAGCAAAATGAGAATGAAATATTTTCTTTAATGAAATCCAATATTCATGTAGTTCAATCTACTATAAATAATTTTAATGTTTCTATTTTTAATTTAAGAAATAATGAAGTAAGATTAAATGAACAAATCGAAAAACTTAATCATGAAATTTTGGAAAGTTCTAAGTTAAGCTCAAGTCTTATTAATGTTCAAAGAATAACTTCAATTTTTAATGTTATTGAAAGCTCATTGTTATCAATCTCCAACATTTTAGATACAATTCTCAATTCTATCTTATTTGCGAAGTCTAATATCTTACACCCTTATGTTCTAACTCCTACTAAGTTATATAATGAACTTGTTAACAGTAAACAAGACAAAAGAAATTTGGAGTTTCCAGTAACATTAACGTTACAGAACATACATAATATTATTGATTTATCTAAGCTGACTTCATATTTTTATAATAATAAGTTAGTATTTGTAATTCAAATTCCACTTATTAATTCTATTAAGTTTAATGTTTATAAAAGCTTACCTCTACCTACACCACAAGAAGGAAACATACAAACATATTTTCTTATTCACCCTTCTAAATTATATGTGGCTGTAACAGATGACAGGCTAAGTTATTCATTATTAGATAACATAAATAATTGTAAAAACGTTGATTATAAGTATATAATATGTCCCACACCAACAATTTTGTCGTCAATTAATAATCCCACGTGTGAGACTATACTTTTAAGAGAAGTAACATTAACACTTCCTGAAATTTGTGATTTTAAAATAGTTTATGGTCATATAAATATATGGCAAAAATTAAATGATGGAAGATATATTTATGTGCAATCAAAACCTAATAAATTGACATTAAAATGCGAAAATGATATTAATGATTATACTATACAAGGGACTGGAATATTATCTTTAAAGAATTATTGCATTGCATACTTTCAAACTTTACAGTTTTATGCACCTGTTTCTTATACAAGTATTTTACCGAGTCAATTGTATATTGATTTTAATATTATTGATGATGATTGTTGCAAATATAAGGTATTTAATTCAACATCATATCATATTTCTCCAATTACTTTGACAAATATTGACTTAGAATCTTTAAAGTTAGCTAGTCATAAGCTAGATAACATTGAAAATCAGATTAATGATTTTGAGAATCAATCACATGTTGTAAAATACGAAACCTATTACTCTGTAATGACGTATATCATAATCTCAGTAATTTTTATCTATATTATATACAAAGTTTATAACAAATGGTTTCGTAATTCTTGTAAAAATACGTCTTGCTGTATACAAATATACAATCAATGTTACAATAAGAGATCATTGTGTAAATCAGATGATAAAGTTAATACATCAATTGAATTAACGGATATCTCCGACGAGTCAATTGAATGTGACAGGAAATCTGTTAAAAGTTTACCAGAAATAGAAATTAATAAAAGTAAAATTACATATAGACAAAACGAAAAGTCAATAAGAAACATAAAGAATCATTAATAAAATAACAGTAAATAAAATTATTTTCTTTTAATTAAGATTACCAATATGGTTTATTAATTTCTATTAAACGGAATTAAATTATTAGAATACTACATAATATTTTAACTATAGTTGTTAATGTCTATTAATTTGAATAATGATTCGAATATTTTATTATGAATATTATTAATGTTTTATTAAAGTGTTTAATTGTAATTTAAATTTGTTAATTTTATATTTTTCTTGATTTTAACTATTCATAATTTTACTATTTTTATGCTTGCTTGAATGTTTATAAATGTCACGTGAAATATTTTGACTTGTGTTTGTATAATTTTGAATTAACCCAGTCCAGTTAATATTCTGTCTTTATCCTTCGCTTATTTTAAAAGGATAATCTCCGTCGAAAGGGGGAGATGTTATGATATTATATTAATATTGCTAAATGCTAAGCAAGCTATATGTGAAATAATATATAAGGCACTGTAATGCCATTTTACAAACAGTTTTTATTACTCAGTCGTTCGGAATCGGTCATATTGTTAAGTCTCGCGCCGAGACGCCATACCTTGTTTTATCCAGATAATAAAAGTGTGCGTCAGTGAACTTTGCCTTTTTTTTAAAAAGTAACCACAGCAAGCCATCCTAACAGAACGTCAAATTGACATTTCACCGGTCAAACCACTACGGTATCACTACATATTAATCACAAAATTCTTTGCCACGTATGCCTGTCTGTTTGCGATAAACTCAAAAACTACTGAACGGATTTTCATGGGATTTTCACCAGTAAATAAAATGATTCATGAGGATTTAGGTATATAATTTGTCAAGGATTTTTTTTTATTATCAAGGCGGGACAACGTCAGCTGGCCCGCTAGTAAAGTATATTATACATATTTGATTTGTTAACGAATCTCTTACATACTTTTAAATACATAATATACCATTACCAGGATGAGAAAAATAAACTATTTCTTCTCTTTAGCTACCGTGAATTGTTCAAGGTGATGAAAGAAAAATTCTGATAAAGATTGGGCTTTTAATTTTAACATTAGTGGCACTTCATGATTCTTTTTTCCCGCTGAAATAACACGAGGCATCTTTTTATTTACAATTTTATTGCTTTCTAACGAATTAACGTATTCCAGGAAATTATACGATTTCCCAAAATGGTATGATAGAATTTTTCGCTAAGTAGACTCGTTTAAAAGTACTTTAAGATAATGATTATGCTATGAACGCCTTTAGGCGCATGTGTAGTTAAGTCACTCCTCTTCTAAGTATGCGTATATCTACGGGAAAGAACGAAAAAGGTAATTTTGTAGAGAGCGTAGAAAAAAGAACCAGTTTAATGCACATAAAAGGCGTTTTTGGCGGGATCTTAGAATGTTATGTATAATGTATTTTGTATTTTAATCATAATCTTGTGTTATTTGGCTATATACTTTGTAATATCGGTGGTGTTTTACGTATCATAGTTTAGTTATAGCAAAGTGTTTTTGCGGGGTGGTAGGGTGTCTGTACCCGACTGGATCGCGACCACCGTACACCAGGTGGAACACCCGCCATAGTGGCACGTTTGGGCGTGTCGCGTTCCGGGATCAGCCGGTGTATATCCAGCAACCGGGGGGGGGGTTGTCCCTGACTGGGTCGCTTTCAGGCCGGCATGACAGCGGCGACCGGCGATGGATAGTATGTCTTTCGGTGGTCGCCATTGTTTTTGGATTGTACTGTGCTTACCATCAGGCACAGTACAGTCACTTTGCCGAGCTACAATAAAAAAAAAAAAAAAAAAAAAAACAAGTGAAGTGGATGGGAAATAAAACCACGGAGCATGAATTTAGGCTTGCCACAAAAACTCCATGGAAAGTTCTTACAAAGGTCGCACCATCTTTTTAGAACATTAAAATATTAACAAGAGACCTGTAACATCATTACGTACTCGACAAAGGTAATAATAATCTACTAGAGGATTGGTTGCCAATAATAACATAAAACAGTGTGTGAGTACTTATGTACACGCGTTAGAAGTAATACTTCTTTGGCGTAACAAGATAAAAATCTTTTCAAAAATTTTGTCTTCCGTCGTTTGTAGAAAAAACGACACTAACAGTAGAAAAAAGGTATTTAATACACTGAAAGTGTTAATACAAAGAAATACAAACAACAAATACAAAGAAACAAAATGTTGACTATAGCTAACTTCAGGGTTTTTCGTGACGGTGTGCGCGCGCAACGTAAAAATTTACTCTCATCATTTTTCCCTAACGCGCCAAAAGAATTATAACTTCAAAAAATGACTACAGAAATTTGAAATCTAATTATTCAGTAACATGATCTATGTTAATATAAATTGTCGATATGCATAGAGTTTATTAAGTTTAAAGGCACTCATGGGGCGAGTAATTCAATAGTTTTAATTAAAATTTAGTTTCGCACGTACTTCCTCTACAGTCAAGATAATAAATCAAAGTGTGTTTTATCCGAGAATATAATAAACGGAACAGAGCGAGTTCCGGGCACTTCATCTATTACATCACTGATTACAATTGTTAGATACACTGAATTTTACATTCCAATCATCAACAGTACATAGTATAAAACAAAGTCCCCTACCGCGTCTGTCTGTCTGTTCGCGATAAACTCAAAAACTACTGAACGGATTTACATGCGGCTTTCACCAGTAGATAAAGTGATTCATGAGAAAAGTTTTGGTATAGAATTTGTCAAGTTCTTTTTTATAATCAGGGTGGGACAACGTCTGCCAGGCCCGCTAGTTATCTACAAGAGTAGACATGACTTCGCGATTTTTTTTCGGTATTTAGTATATTTATTTGGTTAATTCTTTTCTTTCCTTTGTTTATAAGTGTTAAAACAAGGTTTGTATGTAAGAAAATGTAAAAATAATCGTACGGACAAGTAAAATTTGAGTAAAAAAATCTCCATATAAAAGTCATTAAATGAGAATACAGTAAGGAGACCTTAAAAAAAAAAAAAACAATAGATAACATAAGCATTAAATATCTATATGGGTAATAATGAACTCTGCGCGTGCGCACGGACATGTGTGAGTTAATATTTAATGCGATGTGTAATAATGAACTCTGCGCGTGCGCACGGACATGTGTGAGTTAATATTTAATGCGATGTGTAATAATGAACTCTGCGCGTGCACACGGACATGTGTGAGTTAATATTTAATGCGATGTGTAATAATGAACTCTGCGCGTGCGCACGGACATGTGTGTGTTAATATTTAATGCGATGTGTAATAATGAACTCTGCGCGTGCGCACGGACATGTGTGAGTTAATATTTAATTCGATGTGTAATAATGACCTCTGCGCGTGCGCACGGACATGTGTGTGTTAATACTTAATGCTTATGTTATCTATTGTTAAATATTTTTTAAAGTCTCTTACTGTATTCTAATATTGTATAAGGTGTCTGTATTTTTTAGATTTTTGTAAAAGTTTTGTCTAGGAATAAGTAATAAAATTCATTTCAGTCAATTTTAGAAATATATGTCTGTATGTCTGTTTGTATGGAGACGCATCACTGCTAAAATACTGTGTTCATGATAAAACCTCTTCAAGAAAATCAAAAAGCATATCTTCGAGTAACATTTAGTCTTTGTTTCATTAAAATCGGTTAATTATATCAAAAGTTATTTTAACTTCAATGACGACACGACTTAAGCACGAGAGAAAAGTAGATAAATAGATGGACTTAATACATTCAGGTGATTTTATTAGTCACTGTCCTTTTACATTAGATTCCACGCGAACGAAATCACGGGCACAGCGCATTGTAAATAAACTCATAAATTTAATCTTTTATAATACAAAATATAAAATCCATTACTTCCTAAATGGCACTTTGTAAACATACTCTTATCTTCTTCAAATACCAGGATTGTGCTGTGAAGTTCTTATAAAAATAATTGAATATTTACAGAATTGACAGATTGAAGTTCAGTGGTTCAGTCAGCATTTTAATTCATTACACACTGTTAATGTAAGATTTGGTTTATTTTATTTTTCGTTTATGGGAAGGAAGGACCCGTAGCTAGCTTAGAATAAATATATATATTTCATTTTGTCGTGATAGCGTCTTATAAACCGATAAACGCCGGCTGCACACACTGCAAAACATGACTCATTGTCACGTTCAGTCTGAGCCGAGCGTGGAAGCGACAGCACGGAACAAGCGATAGAGAGGCGCGATTTCTATATATAAAAATATTCAATTCATAAAAGTATGCAATGTTTTCATTAATATTTTCTTATGACGTTATCAAGTAAAATTATCGTTCGTAAACCGACTTTAAAGATAACCAATTTTTTACAAGATGTACTGAAATTATCGTTGTTGAGTAATGTATGTATTTAAAACTGAAGATTTATTTCAAATACACAATACATTAATTCTTTTTACTAAAAAAGTAATAACTAAAAACTTACCAATCAAGTGCAGAAGCACAAAGGCCATCGCTGTCCTTAACAGTGACATTTCGATCATATCTCTTCGTTCTTCTTTCTACACTTTAAATTCTTCAACACAAGACACATTTTATGTTATACTGTTATACACTTTATTTATTTCCTTATATTTCCGATCATGTTTCTCATCACATTATCCAATCACAAACGTTCAAATGGTTTCACTGGCAAAGTATCGAATTAAACATAACATTAAAGAAAATAAAAAATAAAATATATTCTCAAATAAAAATATTGGTAAAACTGTATGCAAGAGTAGTCCATTAGTTAAGTCTGATATTTTTTCAAATTACCACCCTTCGTTGCGTCCTCGCTCTCTAATGAATTTTGGTAAGATGTGTTGAGATCTCGCTTTCTCTTCTTACATTAGAGTTATCCTATAGTTTGGAATAACTACATTTAGTTGATAAGTTCATGTATTTAGCCTTATACTAGTAACTACCTAAACATTAATAGAGATTTATATTATGGGAATTCTGAAAAAACAATATTTAATGCGAAATTTACATTGTTATATCCCGTATACGAACTTGTTTTTTTACGAATAAATAGATGAATCATCAGATCATCAAATGAATCGTGGGAACGAGAAAAAAAATAGTTCTAATAATAGCTATCTAGAATCTTGGTGAATATCTCAAATAATGTTGTCGACCTTTCTGAGATTTCCAGTCTCCTTTTTAAGGTATATTAAAGTGCATCTGAGTTTAGTTCGATTTTGGACATCGAAGGAATTCTGAAGAGAAACAAAAGGAGGAAATCCTCAAGCGGATTGCGATCACAACATTATAAGGTGTAATAGTCAGTCGGTTTCATTTTTGCCTGTAGGAGTACTAAATTAGATTTATTTACATGCAAACGCATTTAATTCAGCCAGAAGTTCAACTATATGTTTATCTTATGCTACTCCCATATCTGCTAAACGGATCTTCGACTACTTGTCGCGCTAAAATTAACGTCAAAAATCATTCCGATAAAGGCGTAGGTTATACGTCGCCACACCTGTGTCTTTGCAATGACTCGACATTAGCGTCCGCTAAACTCCTTCGATGTGTGCCAAAACCAGCCCAGTTATCGTGCTGCATCTATCATCTCGAACCCCGATAGTTCGTAACGCACGACGATAATGTTTTACCGCATATGCATTTAGTATGACCACAG
This sequence comes from Antheraea yamamai, assembly GCA_036509395.1. Classification (NCBI taxonomy): domain Eukaryota; kingdom Metazoa; phylum Arthropoda; class Insecta; order Lepidoptera; family Saturniidae; genus Antheraea; species Antheraea yamamai. Next base: position 6,672,833 of record AP028451.1, read on the forward strand.
ACAAAACTTCGTGCAGTTACACGCAGGTACGGAAGTAGCTTTATAATTCGACAACTACGTCAGGTTTTTATCAACCCTTTTAAATGAGATTTGACGAGATTTAACTGAACAGATTTCCTTCATATCAAGTTTACATAATTAATGGTAGCAAGTTACAAAAATAGGACACCTGCAATAATTATATTTTAAAAAAAAACTAGATTGCTAAAATAATTTGAAATAAATTTTATCTTTTGACTGTTTAAAAAGTATAAAATTGAATATTCGTGCGTGAAATAAATCCAGTAAAATCCGTAACATTTCTAATAAATTACAGAACTTTTACTACGTTAAGTCTAGAGAATTACCTTTCAAGTATACCTGCCGGAACATACAGGAGTTTAGCGATAGATATTCAATTTGACAGGGTTAGTCAGCAAGGCGGATATTAAAAATATTTCTGCCACTATGCTATAAATTTATCAAGGTATTTTCCTTCACCGAAACCGAAGATTCGAGCCCACAGCGATGAACGTATAGCGATTTTTGATAGGAGAATAACTTATGGGTTATAATATATTTCGTATATATTATATATTTCGTAAAATACCGGCACAATCTAAATACTAGAAACTGTGACAAACTGGTTGTCCCACGTTTTAGACTTAATAAAAGCAGTAACAGTTTTTTGGGACATACTGTTAGACTATACAACAAAGTCCCAAAGGATATTACCGATTTACCGGATTGCGAATTTAAGCGCCTTGTCAAGCGGGTTTTGGTGTCAAAAGGCTATATCATGTGTGTGGATCAATATGTGAACGATGGTGATGTCTGGAATTGACACATCTCTGTGCATCTATTAAAAACGTTTGTGACATTTACTATTATATAGAATATATTATTATTCTAAATATTATATAGATTTGTTAAAAAGATAAACCAGATCGAGTTTCTTGCCGGTTCTTCTCGATGACTGGGTTGTTTTCCGAACCGGTGGTAGTTTTGACGTTCACAAATGCCTTCTTAGGGCCTAAATTGAATAAAGTGTTTTTGATTTGATTTGGTTCGCGTCACCGATGACCTAAATATGCTAGAGAAGTGTCACCAACATGCTTACTTTCGTCAGACTAGCGACGCGTAGGATAGCGGCCTGTGTACAAATAATAATGATATTTTGTATTGAACTTGTTTAACATATGTTTGATTAATTAGGAAACTGTATACAAATGTCTATAATTACTGCTTGGAGTCTCAATAGATATGAAAACCAAACTAACGATAATTATTTTAATTTACAAATTACAAAATTGAAGTAAATCGGACTATAATTGGTTTAAACATTCAAAAATCAACACAGTTATTCTATTGTTTCGAGTTTACATTTCTGTCGATAGTCCTTTTTTTTTAAATTATTTTTCCATCAAAGATAAACGGTGGTTAAATTTATTGTAATATACAAGTTTTAAGATACATTTAACAATAAACAAACACAACACGTTCTGTTTTAATTCGATACTTTGGCATTAAACTGTGATACCGTTGTCTCACTTGACACTGTTGAATTATCTCGAACTCCCCCAGTTCCTGAAACAAAGTGCGTAATTCGATCAAGTACTTGACGTTTGTATATGATTTGCATATATAATACTGTGTAAGATATACAATACTTTTGTTTGTGAAATAACACGAATTATATGTGAATACTTTGGTGTTAATCTTTAACTAATACCCGTGACTTCGTCTGCGTTCCTTATCTTCTAAACAAGATAACTTCTTGCGGGGTGGTAGGGTGTCTGTACCCGACTGGATCGCGACCACCGTACACCAGGTGGAACACCCGCCATAGTGGCACGTTTGGGCGTGTCGCGTTCCGGGATCAGCCGGTGTATATCCAGCAACCGGGGGGGGGGGGGGGGGGGCTGTCCCTGACTGGGTCGCTTTCAGGCCGGCATGACAGCGGCGACCGGCGATAGGTAGTGTGTCTTTCGGTGGTCGCCATTGTTTTTGGATTGTACTGTGCTTACCATCAGGCACAGTACAGTCACTTTGCCGAGCTACAATAAAAAAAAAAAAAAAAAAAAAACAATATATATAATTAACAGAGTAAAAAACATAAAAGAAATTAAAGGCAAATATTCCTTACGAAATTTATTTTATAAACAATTTAAATCGTTTTCTTCCCCTCTCCTGCGTATGCGTACTACACTGCTTGCACCTTTTCTGTTGTCACGCGTCGTTGAACGCGTAGCACTTATAGAAATATTAGTTTCTTAAAACTTTATATTAAATGAGGTTTCGTAGGAATCATTCCTTTGTAGATACTTCAGGACTAAACGTCTGAGCAGTAAAAATAACTATAACTTGAGTGAAATCTATGCAGTTTTTACGTGATCATCATTTTATTTATATAGAAGAAAAGTAGTTGTTATTGAAGTTATATTTCTTTTGGCGCGTTAGGGAAAAATGATGAGAGTAAATTTTTACGATGCGCGCGCACACCGTCACGAAAAACTGACACCCTGATGTTAGCTATAAAATAACTAGAACTTGAGCGAAATCTATACAGTAGTTTTTACGTGATCATCATTTTATTTATATAGAAGAATAGTAGTTGTTATTGAAGTTATATTTCTTTTGGCGCGTTAGGGAAAAATGATGAGAGTAAATTTTTACGAAGCGCGCGCACACCGTCACGAAAAACCGACACCCTGAAGTTAGCTATAGTCAACTTTTTCTATTGTTAGTGTCGTTTTTTTCTACAAACGTAGAATAAGGCGAAAGATACAAATTTTGAAAAGATTTTTATCATGTTACACCAAAGGAGTATAACTTCTAACGCGTGTACATAAATAAGTACACACACTTTTTTTTTCTTAACATTGATATTTATTAAAGTTGTTTAATGTATTTTGAATTACGCGCCTCTTAATAACTAAACTCACACTTGACATCCCTCATTTTTTTTGTATTCTCTATACTCTGTGACATCATAGCGATTACTGTGCATATTTTACTCTAAATTAAATAAAGTTAATTTACTAGTGATTTGCTATTTAATTTATCAGGTTATGGGCCCAGTAAAGCCCTGAATAACAGTGCAAATATAGACAACTAATAAAAAAAGGTGGTAAAAATACATTGTAGTGAAATTAACCTCAATTACAGAACGTGGTCAAAAAAAAAAGTTTGTACTTTTTATATTGTGAATTCGTATATTTTCGTAAAAAAACTGTTTAAAATGACAGCAAATAACCAGTTAGCATTCATTGAAAAACTAACCGGTCGAGATAATTATGCAACTTGGCGGTTTGCAGTTAAAACTTATCTGCAACATGAAGAGTTATGGGATTGCATCGAACACTCAAACGCTGTTATTGACACAAAACGCGATATAAAAGCGAAAACAAAAATAATCCTTTTGGTTGACCCGACAAATTACGTACATATTCAGGAAGCTAGCACTGCAAAGGAGGTCTGGGATAAGTTGTCATCAGCATTCGACGACTCAGGGCTGACACGCCGAGTTGGTCTGCTGCGGGATCTTTGTAACACATCGCTAACCGGATGTCAAAATGTAGAGGAATATGTCAGCAAAATAATTTGTACAGCTCACAAACTTAGAAACATAGGCTTTAATGTAGACGATGAATGGTTAGGCACACTGTTACTCTCTGGTCTACCTGACTCCTATCAGCCAATGATAATTGCTATTGAAAGCTCTGGCATGAAGATAACTTCAGATTCTATGAAAGCAAAATTACTGCAAGATGTGAGACAACCAGAAAATGATTCTACAGCATTTACAGTCAAAATGAAATATCAGGCTAATAAAAACAAACATTCTAAAGGTCCACGCTGCTACACTTGCAACAAGTATGGACATAAAAGCCCAGACTGTAAGTATAAACTTAAAAATAATAATACACCACGGAAATCAAACAGTTCATCATATGCTGCTGTGTTTATGGCCACATCTACTCAAGAAGATGCTTGGTATGTGGACTCTGGTGCATCCTCACACATGACTAAACACAGGAGTCTCCTTCGTAATGAGATTACTCCTACTATGCAGAATATACGAGTCGCAGACAATAAAGTATTATCTGTGCAATGCTCAGGACAAGTGAGTTTAGACATATATAATGATAAAGGTCAGGAAAACAAAGTGTTGTTCACAAATGTTCTGTATGTTCCCGAACTTGCGGCGAATCTATTGTCTGTGAGTCAGATTATCAGAAGTGGTGGCCAAGTAAAATTTGATAAAACAGGCTGTGTTATTATGAATAGTAAGAATAACATAGTAGCAACAGCGAGTATCATCAACAACATGTACCGGCTGAATATGCCTGGAACAGGCTATGCATGCATGTCCGATGTTGAAGAGCGAGATGTTTACCTGTGGCACCAAAGAATGGGACACTTAAATTTTCATAGTTTAAAAAAGATGACTGACAATACTGAACATGTAATTTTCTCAGCACAACCAGAAAATCTGACATGTTTAACCTGTAAAGAAGGGAAAATGACACGTCTACCTTTTAAAAGTGAAGGCTCAAAGGCTAAAAGTCTTCTGGAAGTTATTCACTCAGATATATGTGGGCCTATGGAAACACAAACTCTACGAGGTTCTAAATATTTTATAACTTTTCTTGATGACCATTCAAAGAAGATCTTTGTGTATTTTCTCCGTCACAAGTCAGAAGCTCTGGAAAAATTTAAAGAATTTAAGAATGAAGTAGAAAATAAGATAAATCCTAGTATAAAAGTTCTTCGAACTGATAATGGCTTAGAATATGTTAACAAGAGTTTCTCTGATTTCTTGAAAAATGCTGGCATAATACATCAAACAACCACACCGTATACCCCAGAACAAAACGGAACTGCAGAACGCATGAATAGGACACTCATAGAAAGAGCAAAGTGTATGCTGTTGAATGCCAACTTGTCTAAACAATATTGGGCAGATGCAATACACACCGCTGCTTATATAATCAACTGTTCTCCGACAAAGTCCTTATCATTTAAAACTCCTGAAGAGATATGGTCTGGTCAAAAACCAACGGTGAATCATATGCGTATATTTGGTTGTGAAGCTATGGTTCATCTTCCCAAAGAGAAAAGAAAAAAATGGGATCCAAAAGCACAAAAGATGATTTTCATTGGATATTGTGATCACACAAAGGGCTATAGATTCATAGTACCTAACTCCAGAATAGTAATATAGAGTAGAGATGCTACATTTTTGGAATCAACTATGAAAAGAGATTATGTTTCTGTAGAACTGTCCAAGAAGGAATCTACCACAAAGAATGATACTGAAATAGGAAATAAAAGTATCACTGACACAGATGAAGACTCTATTTCAGTAAGTTCATATGACACAGTATGTGATAATAAATCTAGTTCAGACAGTGAATATATACCTACCAACATTGATACTCCTCCAGCAAGTAATATAAACTTGAGACCTAGAAAGAAAAGAATAGAAAATATTATAAATCAAAATGATACAGAAGATACTTACCTGTGTCAACATGAAGTGATTGAGTCAGAAATTCCTTCAACACACAAAGAAGCTATGAACTCCGTGAATAATGAAAGATGGCGAAAAGCTGTTGATGAAGAACTTAACGCTCATCAGAAAAACAATACCTGGATATTGGTTGAAAAACCTCATAATGCCAAAGTGATAGGCTGCAGATGGGTGTTCCGAATCAAAGAAGAACCAACGGGTCTATGCTACAAAGCAAGACTGTGTGCTAAAGGGTATGCACAAACAGCAGGTAATGATTACCAAGAAACATTTGCACCAACAGTCAGGTATGACTCAATTCGTTTATTACTATCAGTAGCTGTTCAAAACAATCTTAAAATTACACAACTAGATGTTAAGACAGCTTTTCTCTATGGTGAACTCGAAGAGACCATATTCATGACTCCACCAGAAGGGCTGTATTGTAAAGAAAATATAGTCTATAAACTCAACAAATCACTATATGGGTTAAAACAGGCCCCTAGGTGTTGGAACCAGAAATTTGATTCTGTGCTTAAAAGGTTTGGTTTCTCTAATAGTAAGGCTGATCAGTGTGTATATGTCAGTCAGTTCAATAAGAAGAAATGTTACCTTTGTTTATATGTTAATGATGGATTGTTATTCTCATCAGATGAAATAGCATTAAAAGAAATAACTAAAGAATTAAGTACTATATTTGAAATTAAAATATTGAACACACCGTGCAATTTTGTAGGAATGCAAATAGAAACATTTAATAACTATATATTTATACATCAAACTAAGTATATAGAACAAATATTAAACAAATTTAAGATGAATAATGCTAAATCCAACAGTATTCCAGTCGACCCTCACATGAAATTACAACAAGGAAATGGACAGCTTGAGCAGAATATATTATACAAAGAAGCAGTGGGGTCTCTAATGCATTTGGCTATAGTGACTCGACCTGACATAATGTTCGCGGTCAGTCTGGTGAGTCGATTCCTTAATTGTTACAATCAAACTCATTGGAATGCAGTCAAAAGAATCTTTAAATATTTGAAAGATACAAAAGAATATGGGCTTTGCTACTCACATACCTCACAACCCTCAGTTATCACCGGGTACAGTGATGCTGACTATGCAAATGATCTTGATACACGTCGTTCAGTGACTGGCTATGTATTCATTAAGAATGGAGCCGCTGTAACTTGGTCTAGCCAAAAGCAACAAACCGTGGCCTTGTCTACAACTGAGGCTGAGTTCATGGCAGCTTGCGCTGCTACCAAAGAGGCAATGTGGGTCAGACAATTGCTAAGTGACATTGGTGAATACAAACAGGATACAGTGGTTCTACACTTAAACAATCAAAGTGCTATTAGTGTAATCCAAAATGTAAACTTTCATAAAAGGTGTAAACACATAGAGATTAAATATCATTTTATTAAGGAAAAATATCACCAAAAGATCATTGCTTTAAATTTTGTTAGTAGTGATAATCAATATGCAGATATATTAACTAAAGCATTATCTAAAGATAAATTTCAATCTTTAAGATGTAAACTTGGGATGTGTTTATTCTTATGATCTCTTAAATACTTGTAATAACTTGAGATGTGTTCATATAATTCTGTTTTAAACTTTTGTAATAGGTGTAATAGATTCTTTTTAATAGAATTGTACATGTCACATTAATTTTTTTTCTCTCAACTTTGGATGTGTAATTTGATTAATTAATGTGTAAGTATATTAATACTTTAATGAGGCTTGAATTCCGGGGGACTGTTAAATGTATTTTGAATTACGCGCCTCTTAATAACTAAACTCACACTTGACATCCCTCATTTTTTTTGTATTATCTATACTCTGTGACATCATAGCGATTACTGTGCATATTTTACTCTAAATTAAATAAAGTTAATTTACTAGTGATTTGCTATTTAATTTATCAAAAGTTATTTTAATTTTCTTAAAAAGTAGCTAATTATATCTATGTAAAACTTAGTAACAATACGATTACATACTTCATTTAAATACATTAATTAGGTTCTACAAGGGATCGTATTCTTTTTTTTCGATAAATTTGTTTTGCCAAAATTGTCAGATTAAATTCAAAGTCCTTGATTTATATGTCTTTGATATCAATACTTTTGAAGTAACGTGATAATTAATCGTAAGCCTTACTCAAAAGTACTTCAGATGTTAAAAGCAGAATATTTCCAAATCGTCTTATCAATATTACTCAAAATGGCCGACTTTATAAGCTTTTTCCAAAGATGTAATGGGTTTAATAATTAGTGTACAAGATCTAAGTAGTGGAAAGCTAATTATACGGGAGAGTAAAATTTCATATAATCTATGGCCGTAAATTAACATTAAAGTTTGTTCCTGAAATCTTGATGCAGAAAATTATGCACAGCACTGAAATATTCATGTAATAACTCTGTGGAAACGTGCTCACTGCTGCTCGCATAATGCGCAACTAAGTGGGGATTGTGGGGGAATAATGTTAAATAAACTTTACATTTTCGCCGAATTCAAAGATAAAATCAATGCTTGAACATAAATATTAAGGGTTTAACATATTATTAGAAATACCAGAAGTAAATCGAATTAAAAATAAATCCCACTTCTGATATTAGATACCAGAAATGGATTTATATAAAAAATAATAACACAACTACATATCTCAACACGAAGACTCACATCAACATTTAAATAACTCAAGCAACACAATAAATTATAAAGACCCAGAGAAATACAAATAACAATGTAAATTGGAAAGAACCCACGCAATACAACGTTCCAGAGAGACGATCGAGCAAGAATGTCCCTAATGATTTTTTTTTTTTTTTCGAACTGACTACGCTATTGACCTAGCAAGGTCTTAACAGCTTCGCCGGATGTCCCTAATGACTCGACAGACTCACGTTTTATAGCATTCAGTCAAGTTACGACCGGCCGATAACTTACGACCAATGGCGTGTCAGGTCATTAGTAACACCCCCGGTGTAGTCAATAGTATGTCAATAGTAGTACAGAGAGTGCTAACAATATCTATTGAATTAACTACGGTTTAAAATTAAATTCAATACGGTGGCAGTACCTTATTGTAGCACTCTTTATAAATCTATATAAACAGGTACAAAGAAGTTGGTAGACAGACTCATCAACGCACAGCTCAGGAGTTTATTCTTGTAGAGTACAGAACCACTAAGGAGCAATTTTTTCAAATTTTACCCCTAAGGGTATAGGGGTGGTATGAATTCTATGAGGGTCAAGAGAAGCTTCACCTATTGACTTTAAATGTAAGACAGTACTTTTCTAATGAAAATAAATATACAGCTATTTTTGCATTTATCAAGTTTCATGGTAAATGTATATAAAATAGGTGATTTATGGTTTATGAGATATTCGGTTAAACTATCATTAGTTATTGACTCAATAAAGTTATCCATAAGATAAACTGTCAATGCGTTTCTGAGTACACAGCAAGTTGTCAAATAGCTATGACACCCATAACTAGTTCTTTGATGTTCACAAGATGGCTCTTTTAAAAAAATGGTTTTATTATTTTAATTCTTAACTTATAGTAGTAATATTATGATTAAAAAAAAAGTGTGTGTGTTAGAAGTTATACGCCTTTGGCGTAACAAGGTAAAAATCTTTTCAAAAATTTTGTCTTTCGCCTTATTCTACGTTTGTAGAAAAAAACGACACTAACAATAGAAAAAAGGTATTTAATACATTGAAAGTTTTAATAGAAAGAAACAAATGTTGACTATAGCTAACTTCAGAGTGTCGGTTTTTCGTGACGGTGTGCGCGCGCATCGTAATAAGTTCAAGGTGTCGGTTTTTCGTGACGGTATGTGCGCGCATCGTAAAAATTTACTCTCATCATTTTTCCCTAACGCGCCAAAAGAAGTATAACTTGAAAAATACTTTGGAGATTAGTAGATGGTTTAATTTTATTTTATAATTATTTACTTATAAATTTATTTATTTTCCACACAAAACTTTTCAATTTGTTAGTTGCTCGTCAGTGACATGCCATTGTCTAAATATTAAAAACTATTTAAAATGTCAAATAAAACTTATCGAATAGATAAACGCTCAGGTTAGCCAGTTAAGTTTAACGGAGGTTTATCGTATGTTCGTTCATATCGTATGTTTATCGTGTTCAGAAACCCAATTTGACAAGTTATCGAACCGATAACGCTATTGAACAGATAAATGTGTAGTAATTGTCATTAATATTTTAAGTAGATATTTAATCTGTTATGAACTTCAAGTTTATGGCAATATAATTACCCGATTTCTTCTTTTTTTTAAATCAATTGTTATCTCCTAAGGACACATATTATTATCCATTATCTGGGGCAAAGCTTATTGATATTAATAAAAGGAACCAACGATTAACACTCAATGTTAGTTTTCAGATGTTAATCCAATTAATAGAAATAGAATACGATAATAGAATTAACCTGTCCAATTTAATACCTGCTGGAGTTATTATCACAAAACCATAACTCTCCCCCCTACCAAAAACCGCTCAACGCGGTTAAAGTAGTTTGGCTTCAAAAACTGTGTTCTTGAATAGAATTAATTCATAATATTATTAATAGAGCTGTCGTAAAAACCTCATTTTATTTATAATTAGTGGGCACGGCGAACGTTGTCAGGCCCTGGTAATAAAAAAAGGTCGAGGCAGTCATTAGGACTGGCGATAGGATTGAGAACTCAAAACCATCGAATTGAAACTGTGTTGTCTTCTGAATTTTTAAATTAATTATAGTGTGAATCATTTAAATTTCATAACCTGTAAATTGAAATTATTAAATTTTCATAATTTTTCATATCATCATATCTATTGGCATACCGATGAATAACTATATATAACCTCAAATAGACATTGCCTCACTGAGCGTGTTCTATCGTCTGTATCATGGCGAGTGTTCTAAAGAGTTGTTTAACCTCATCCCATCTTCTCCTTTCCACTACAGAACTACACGGGCGGGTACGCGTCTCCACAGATTCACAGTAGCAACCATCCCGGCAAGAACGAAGAAGTACGAAAATTCTTATCTTTGTCGTACTGTGAAGTTGTGGTATAGCCTCCCAGCCAGTGTGTTCCCTTCTTCTTATGAGATGAGGTCCTTCAAACGAGGCGTGAAGAGGCACATGTGCAAGTCGGCTTGATAGCGACAACTGTCGTTGTTATTGAATACCGACAGTCGCCGTTACTTATGGACTGTACTTTCCATCAGGTACTGTCCAGTAACTTTGCCGAACCAGTTTAAAAAAAAACATTTTATACGGTTTATTAATTCATCAAACACAGACATACAGTCGGTCATGCGTACTAGCATGTCATCTCGTGAAATTATATACTTATCTCCTGCCAAAAAATACCGCTCAACGCGCCTAAAAAAGTCTTCATTTCAAAAACCTTGACAAATTATATACCTAAACCTTCCTCATAAATCACTTTGTCTAATAGTGAAAACCGTATGAGAATCCGTTCAGTAGTTTTCGAGTTTATCGCGAACAGACAGACGTTGCAGAAGGCTTTGATTTTACAATATGTAGTAATACTTCTCCTAAATTAAATAAACAAAACGTAAACATATTAAAAATCGATCCAATTTCGATGCTGCCGTTTCTCACTTCCATTCGTCCGCACGAACATTAGCTTCAATTCATTCCATTATCATTCGATACTCGTTACTCGAAACTCGGCTTTAAACTGTTTACCCGGCAAAATTGAATTCTACCCAGTTTATCGGCTTTAACATCTTTACCCCTCTCGACTCCGAGTGCCGAGTTAAATTCGACGGGTTGCACGAAACGTTGTTATAACACAAGGAACAATGTTCCTAAATTAAATTTTGCGTTTCGTTTTTTGAAGTTATACTTCTTTTGGAGCGTTAGGGTAAAATTATGAGAGTAAATTTTTACGATGCGCGCGCACACCGTCACGAAAAACCGACATCCTTAATTTATTACGATGCGCGCGCACACCGTCACGAAAAGCCGACATCCTGAAGTTATTACGATGCGCGCGCACACCGTCACGAAAAACCGACACCCTGGAAGTTAGCTATAGTCAACATTTTGTTTCTTTGTATTTGTTATTTGTATTTCTTTGTATTAAACATACCTTTTTTCTATTGTTAGTGTCGTTTTTCCTATAAACGTAGAATAATAAGGCGAAAGATACATTTTTTGAAAAGATTTTTATCTTGTTACGCCAAAGAAATATAACTTCTAACGCGTGTACATAAGTACACACACTTTTATTTTGTTTCTCATCGATTGGCAAAGATATATCATTTTAAATGCCTATTATCTAATGTTCGCAAATGTGTTTATTTTGAATGATATTAGAAAAGATCGCAATAAAACTTCTAATATCATTACTTACTTGACAATGGAAGTAATAATATACTAGAAAATTAATCGCGAAAAATTAATTAAAAAAACCGAGTATGCCAGTTCACTTTTGTTTTTTTCGTTCAAAACTATTCAATGGGCTTAAAGAAATTTACGAAATTCGAGAATTAATTATGAATGGAATTTTTAAATCAGCGATAAACATACACAAATGAATTCAACGATATCTAAAGTTAAAGTTGCAACAAATTTTACTGGAAAACGTTCTTAACTCAAGGAAGCTAGCTAATGTGAATATAATTTCACAACACGTGCGGACACTCCGCGCAACGAACATGCTTCTGATGGGGATTTGATACACGGCTTATGTATTACTCCCCTGTCCTTATTTTTATAAAAAAGTTACCATTACAACATATTTACTTCTTATAGGGAAGCATCTCTCTACTACTCCATTACCACGTGCATTATACTTTTATTTTAAAGTCGAGGCATTCATAAGGACTGTTGGCAAAAGTTATAACACAAAATAATGATATAAATGTGTATGTACTCTTTTGAATTTTCATATTAATTATAGTGAGAATGACAATATTTAAATTTCAGAATTTGTTTATTAAGATTATTAACATTAGTGTGGTTTTCATATATCTCTATTAATCAGTCAAACGTAGGATGAGCTGCAAAATATCAATATTACATGTACACACGCCTCTATACTACGCATCGCTAGTCTGACGCGAGCCGTGCAAGCGCAACACTGCCGGTCACACTAGCATGTCATGATGCGAAAATAAAAATGTATCTCCTGCCAAAAACACCGCTCAACGCGTCTAAAGAAGTTTTCACTTCAAAAAAACTACATTTCGCACGTGGTTTCGCATGCTTTTCTTATTAACCCTGACTAACCGTTATCCTAACTAAATATATGAGAATGTGTTTGTTTATTTGTTTACGACTATCTTCTACCCGCGACTATGTTCGCATGGAATAGTTACTTTGGGCTAACACGCAACGGAAGCTCTCCAAAGGAAACAGAAACGATTTTGAAAGATTATTCATTGGTGCCTCGCTCCTATTGGTCTTAGCGTGTTGATATATAGCCTATATCCGTCCTCGGCAAATAAGCTATCTAACACTCGAATAATTTTTCAAATCAGACCAGTAGTTCCTGAGATTAGCGCGTTCAGGCAAACAAACTCTTCAGCTTTAGAATATTAGTATAGGTATAGATTTCACGCCTTGACTAGTAAATCGGTCTTTATGTAACTCTGCATAAACGTTGCCAAGGATACATCACAGGTCAGAAGGTATAACATTCATCCAAAACAAATAGTAGGTACTGTAATATAATACGTAATGATCCGTTAAAATGTACATAAGCTGATGTGATGTACCACCTCGTAGTAACGAGTTATGATAAAATAAATATTGTCCATGAAAAATAGGTGTTAACGATGGACGGTATTACAATATAATCACAATCGCGCTATCGACTAACGTGCATCTGTAAAGAGTTACGACAAAGACTGACTGTACTACCCTTCCTTCGACCCGCACGTCACCCCCGCTACGCATTGGACTTTGTACCGTTAACAATAGGTATGTTAACTTTCAAGGTGATACTAAAACTAAACCCAGTTTTATCACTATATAATTATCATTACATAGTATAAAACAAAGTCCCCAACCGCGTCTGTCTGTCCGTCTGTTCGCGATAAACTCAAAAACTACTGAACGGATTTTCATGGGGTTTTCACCAGTGGTTAAAGTGATTAATGAGGAACGTTTTAGTATATAATTTGTCACGGTTTTTTTTTCATAATCGGGGCGGGACAACGTCTACCGGGACCGCTAGTATAATATAAAACAAATTCCTCCGTCGCGTCTATTTGTTCGCAATAAACTCAAAAACTACTAAATAGATTTTCATGCGGTTTTGATAAATAGGTAGAGTGATTCATGTGGAAGGTTTAGGTGTATAATTTGTCACGATTTTGTGCAAATTGTTTGATATATAATGATAATTGTTGGAAGTGTCGGAAGAAGTCAAGCCGCCTGGGAGCTTACGTCGAAAACGCTAGTCCCTTTGAGATATAAGAAAACAATTAAGATTATAAACGACGCTAACGAAGTTGTAGGTATCAGCTAGTATATAGATAAAATAACTATATATCCCAAGCTTTAGTGTATTGTTTTGTTTTTTTTTAAACTAGAGGGATGATTTGTTTTTTTTTTTGCTTCTCTATCATAAGAATAAAGTCCATACTAAAACGATAAAATTACATTTGATTATAATTTTAATTAAGTACACAATATAAAACCCTAATTTAAGCATTATGTTAATAGCATCAATAATTCTTAGTAATGTGTTATTTTCAAAACATTACCTTTAGAAAAAAGTGTGTACATACTTATGTGCATGCGTTAGAAGTTATACTTCCTTGGCGTAACAAGATATTTAATACATAAAAAATAAAAGGTATTTAATACATTGAAAGTTTTAATACAAAGAAACAAAATGTTGATTATAGCTAATTTCAGGATGTCGGTTTTCGTTACGGTGTGCGCGTGCATCGTAATAACTTCAGGGTGTCGGTTTTTCGTGACGGTGTGCGCGTGCATCGTAATAACTTCAGGATGTCGGTTTTTCGTGACGGTGTGCGCGCGCATCGTAATAACTTTAGGATGTCGGTTTTTCGTGACGGTGTGCGCGCGCATCGTAATAACTTCAGGGTGTCGGTTTTTCGTGACGGTGTGCGCGCGCATCGTAAAAATTCACTCTCGTCATTTTTCCCTAACGCGCCAAAAGAAGTATAACTTCAAAAATGTTATGATTAATGTTTTTTACCGTTGTTAAGCACAGTTAGGTAGTTATGAGCGTAGTGTTGTTTATGAAATATATTTTCAATTCCAGTAAATTTATTCGCGCATCAATAATTTAAGTAACTATTAGTACGGCATAACTCTAACGCTATTTCCATATGTACGTTACGAAACTTCGACTATATATTTGTTGTACCAAATTAAACCAAACCATACTTACGTTACTCCAGTAACTCGATTAGCGTCCCTTATACACCTAGGGTAATAGTATGACGTATAGTTGCCACGGAACGAATACTTAACGTAAATAATTATTATTCCGACTCGCGGTACTGATGTGATCAAAAATCTAGTAGCTCTTGTAGTCTCATAGTTGGAGTTCTTGACGGGATCTTGGAATGTCATTTATTGGATTTTATATTTCATTCATAATCTTGCGCTATTTGGCTCTATATTTTGTAATATTGGTGATGTTTTACGTAATATAATTTGTTTATTGTGCACCAGTGAAATGAATGGGAAATAATAAACACGGAGCATGCATCCTGACTTGCCACAAAAACTCCCTGGAAAGTTCTAACAAGGCGGCCACCATCTTTTTAGTTATTGAAATCGCAAAAAATATATCATTACCTACTCGAAATTGGCAATAATAATCTACTAGAAGATGGTTGTCAAAAATAAAATAAAAAAGCATCATAGTTTCTTACGAAAGACGATAATGTCTTCCTACACATGTCTTTATTACAACCGTAGACAAAAGTATCGTAGCGGTAGAAGCAGGCATGTAAGCGGCGTAATACATTATTAGTATCTTACAATATTAGTATCTTCACAAACTCTGTGAAGTCTTGATGTACTAGCGGTGAATACACATAAAAGCACTGGGGTGTAAAGGCGCTCATTATGGAACTAATAATATAGTGCATTATTGATACGCAACAGATAAAATTTAGTGAAGACATAATTATTCCGCTGCAGATTATCATTTGTTATTATTACTGCAACGCGAATAAGTAAAAGTTATTCAACAACTAATAGGTATCAAAGAAAGAGAATTTCAAATTGTTTACAAAGTACTAACAACGAATATTAATTTTATTATAATGTCATTGTTATAAATTGTAGATAACTTAAAAAAACAAATTACCTAACAGCAGAATAACTGGCAACACTAACGAAATAATATATATATACTAATACATAGCAATACTAAGTTTAGCTTAAAGAACTTGTATCCAGTGGCCTTAATAAATTAAAAAAATAAAATACCATAGCAGCGTTATTGACATGACCATTAATGACATATATTTTTGATCAAATATATTATTGGTTTCAAAGCACATCCTTTGTTTCAAGCATGTTAATACAGAAATTTAAAAAAAACTCCATTAATAATACTAACCTAAAATAGTACCAGGAATTCTACGCGGAACAAAGCTCATATTTAAAATTAATCATAGAAAGAAACGTTAAAACTTCCTTTAACTTTTTTAATAAATCAAAGGCCCTGCCAAGTTAGTTTTACTGTATAAAGTCGAATTTTATGTGTGTACATTATAGTTATGGATATACGTAATACCACAATATATATTTCATTTCATTCCTATAATTTTAATGTATCTTCAACTAACAATACTGTTGTAAAATTTTCTAGCATATTCCAAGATCCCACTAATCACGTTGTTTTAAAGAACTCTGGTAACACTAACCACAGATTACAGTCCGGATAAGTTTGACATTTCTGACATTTCTCGTCACGATAACCTAGTTCGCATATTTGCATACGATGTTAAACAACCAACCAAAAAATAAGAATAAATATATTAACATGTGTTGTAAAAACCTTGGCCATCTTGACATATTACACACTTGACACAATTGGAGCCGGTATGTGGCGCTGCGGTTGAATTTTAGTTTTTTTTTTATTAACAAGGCAGGAAACGTCCGCCCGGCCCGCTAGTATTATATAATTTCGAATTTTTAAAAACATAAATAAATGCCGAATTGCCTTATAAAGAAGTGAACTAATCATTACAATCCACTCAGGATTCTGTCAAATTGTATAGTCAGAATAGGTAGTAGTCTGATAGATATATATAAAATACAAATCTGCACTAAATTATTTCTGTATTCTAGAATTATACATTCATTAAATTTTAGGAGTAACTACACGTCACTAGTGACAATAAAGTAGAGCACTTTACGCCATCAAACGTAATAAATCAATTTATACGAAAATTCATAAGCGGACAAACATCAAAACGACGATCATAACGCGCCGCTTTTATAACATTTATAGCCCTTTAATTCTTTTGTAGAGTAATCTTTGTTATATAATTACTAAAAGTCTGAATAATTACTTCTTAATCAACTTATACAAATTAAGTTTAAAGGGTTATTTGAATTAAATTTTCGCGAAATGTACATAATTTCAAAGACTTTTTATTAGACTTGAAACAGTAAATATTGAATTAAGTAAAGACAAGGTGCCTTTGATTTACTTTATTAAATAGTATATGTAAATAAATATAGTAAATTCCAAGAATAATGGCGACATTCGAGTGACAAATATCCCGACAGTCGTCGTGCTCACAATGCCTTGGGAGATACCATAAACTCGCATGAACTGTAAAACGTAATTGGATATGTGATGACATTCAGAAATTCTACAAAGCAAATCTAGATACCATGACTAGTTATTGTTTATATTTTAGGTTATTATTATACGTAGCTTCAGGCACTAAGATTCTATCAGCTCGAATAGCCAATGCGATGGAAAAGATAAATTGAGAACTACATAGTTACCAGTTCACAAAAGTTGTCTATGATGGGAAATGTCGTGATGACTTCATTGGTAGGTGGTAGAGCCATGTCACAGCTATTACTGGTTTCAGCATGAATGGGTCGGCTCGCCCGGGGTACTACCACCCTCTCACAGAAACATTGACGTGAAGTAATAGTGCTTTCATTGTTGCGTTTCGTTCGGTCAATGAGAGCGCCGGAGGCGCCCCTTTCATTACAATTCCCTTCCCCCTTCCCCCAAACACAGGCTGGCAACGCACTTGCAAGTCCCCTAGTGTTGCTAGTGTCTATGGACGGCGGTGATCACTTAACATCAGGTGACCGCCTGTTCGTTTGCCTCCTATGATATAAAGAAAAAAATAGCATGATGGTAGACCTTGCTCTAGACCGGCTTGACTACCTAGACCCGTAAGTTGACGGTTCATCAGCAAGCATATGTAGATTTGTTTCGACAGCCGCACCTGAAAGTCAGTTTCTTTTTAACCGACTTCAAAAAAAGGAGGAGGTTATCAATTCGACTGTATTTTTTTTTTTTTTATGTTTGTTACCTCATAACTTTGGACTGGGTGAACCGATTTTGATTATTTTTATTTGAAAGCTGGTACTTCCCGTGTGGTCCCATTTTAATTTGGTCCAGTTCCGATAACGGCATCAAGTGCAAAACCGTATAAGTTTTAAATTTGCATTAAGTATGTACACGACAAATAGACGAATAACTCAATATCACGCTAACCGATTTCGATGATTCATTTTTTATTGGAAAGGACGTACTTCAAGGGTAGTTTGATGAGAGTTTGGTTAGGTTCTGATTATGGGATCCGTGACAAAGTAAGAAAACTTTCAAGAAACGAGCCTACTCCTTTCTTAAGGGCCGGCAACGCATCTGTGTTTCCTCTCGTGTCGCAAGTGTCCATGGGCGGCCGTGATCACTTACCATCAGGTGACCCGTATGTTCGTTTGCCACCAATATTATAGAGAGTTTGGTTAGGTTCTGATTATGGGATCCGTGACAAAATAAGAAAACTTTCAAGAAACGAGCCTACTCCTTTCTTAAGGGCCGGCAACGCATCTGTGTTTCCTCTCGTGTCGCAGGTGTCCATGGGCGGCCGTGATCACTTACCATCAGGTGACCCGTATGTTCGTTTGCCACCAATATTATAAAAAAAACTCTTCAATTCTTAGGAGCCTATTGTGCTTATGTTCGTTGCTGTGTTGCAACATGACGCAAGCATTGTAATTACATTACTTAAGGTGTATTATGTGTGAAGCGATGGTAGCCGAGTTGGTGGTAGAAACTATCGCGGATTATTAATAAGGTTGCGTTCGTACCAAACGTTACTTATTGTACAACCAATTGAAACCATATCGCATACCATACCGCAAAAATCTGCATATTTTAATATACTTAAGGCGGAACGGAGTTCGCGGGCACTGCTAGTAAAATATATTTATGTACACTAAAAATGGAAAAATAAAGTAAATTTTCAAAAAAAAGTATTAACCGACTTCAATATCAATCAAAAACCCATAAGGCACTAAAAAGCGGAAAATAAATAGTTTATCAAATTAACCAAATTAAATAAAGCATATGAATATGTGTGCTACCTAGAGATGTATTGGAAGTCGGTGCGAACCGAAAATCATATCATCTACATAGGTACAAAGTTTAAGTCGTCTCTGTAATACATTTCTACCTGGAACAAATATGAAATTCCGGTTGACACCGACTTCCAATACATCTCTAGGTAGCACACATATTCATATGTTTTATTTAATTTGGTTAATTTGATAAACTATTTATTTTCCGCTTTTTAGTGCCTTATGGGTTTTTGATTGATATTGAAGTCGGTTAATACTTTTTTTTGAAAATTTACTTTATAGGTTTAGCGCGTTTATATGCCGAGCCACATTATCTTTTACTATTACATAAGATTGTGCACAAAAGCTTTAGCATTCTTTCATTTTTTCTCTACTAATTATGTAATTATATTATTAAAATCTAGTTCTCTAAAAAAATATTTGGCATTTTTTTAGTACTACTAATTTTCAGTCCAACATTCTCCAGTTTATCCTAACATTATCCCAGCCCACTCTAGACTTCAGTGATGTTTTCTTCAATAAGAACAATATCAGTACAAGCGGAATAAGGAATATCTATTCCATTTAAAAGTTAGCCATTGTTTTCAGAGACTTTTTATAAGAAATAACTTATTAAAACGCAACTTACTTTGTATGCTGTTTGAAAAAGCAAATTAACTTAAAGACTTGCAGTTTTAATTTGCGCTAAAAACTTAGCTGTCTCCGTAACTGGAAGTAAATGCAAAACTGGAACGTAATTTACGAGTTAACTCGTTTTTTCTCGGGGTGCCCTTTTATCGTGATCGCGTTTTAAATTTTGTAATAGTTTAATTGCGTGTCACGTAGCAGTTCTTTATGGCTTTTTATCTACACATACCTCTATAAATAAAACGAAAGTACCTGGTATTTGTTCGAGATCATTTTCCTAAGCGGTTGAAGTGAATTTTTTTACTGGCTCTTCAAAATTTAACAGAGGTGACTTAAAATTACAAAAATGTTTATAAATGTCAGTGAGAATAGAAATATGACTAAGAAAATAATCTAAGACCAGCTATATATCAATATGTAAAACGTAGTTCGCATCAAACAGCAAAATAATTTTTATACGAACTGAGACAACTGCGTTTCATAACTTAAGATCCGTGCTATGTAGGATTTACTTGGACGTAAGGTTACATATATTTAAAAATAAGTTGTGCCTGGTCGCTCTGCAGTCTTTTTCTATAAGCACATGAAAGCGTCACAAACAAATTTGCATTTGCATTTTTAATATTAGTTAGGATACAAACAGAAAGCTATTAAAACTAGTTCCTTGAATATTGTCCATTTTTATATTAAATGCGTCGAAAAAGCATCCCCGGCCGTTAGAAGTGGTTAAACTAACAAATCATACCACCTTTTCGCGTATAACGACCTCTAGCCACAGGCCTCTCCCATTTTCCATTCATTCGTCGAGGAAATGAGGTGAAATTCGTTCTATGAAAGGTTTCCTTGCGGCCCGTTTAATACCATTCGTATTTTTATAAAATCCGATGGAAATATTCACGTTTACTTTTTACTTTAGCTCTGATGTTAATGCTTATAGTGAACTAAATGTACCTACATAGCTTTATATAGGGAGTTGAAATATTATATTGTAGGAAATAGGAAACAACAATAAATGACCCGTGAGAACTGCGCTGTTTGTTTTACGACACACGAAAATATTTATGTAAAAACTGAATAAGTAAACATATATACGTAAATGTTTTCAATCGAAAACATCAACAAACACGCAATCCTACATATTAAAGCTCTTTTTTTTTAACTGACTACGCTATTGTCCTGACGGACCTTCACAGCTTCACCGGACTTAGCTCAAAGGTGCCAGAATGGCCGAACCTCGACTTGGGCTGTTGCCTTGGATGCAACTTCGCGAGTCTGTTTAAGCTGAATTAAGCTATCTATTCATACATATAAGAACTCCTGCGACGCACATGTGTACCGGCATGTGAGCCTAACGAATTCAAACGTGTATTTTGTGTCTTATAATTTGGCTAATCTAAACTAACCCAGTTTCAAAATAAGGGAAAAAATATAAATCCTTCCATATGTGTACCTATGTGTATTTATGCACGTATGTGGGATGACTTGTATTCTGTTGTTCAAGTAGTGATTGAAAATTTTCAGTATTACTGTATCGCGATAGCAGCGTGCTCGAGGGCTCCGCTCAGGGGATCGAACCTAGGCTTGAGCCGCTGCCTATGGGGGCGGGGGCGGCGGCGGCGGCAGCGAGTGTGTGGGAGCGAAATTTACTCCCAGACAATGGCGAAGTGGTTGAAGGATTTAAAGGTTAACCTGGGTTAGTTTAAATTAGCTAAATTATCAGATCATATTAATGCAATTACATTCATACACAACACAGTGTATAAGGACGCTCGAAAGTTACTATAACTTTACAAAGAAACAAACATAACATATAAACACCAGCATGATTTAGTCATGATTGTTTCGAAACTAGTTTTTACCTACAGCTTCGGTTAATGCAGATTTGAGCTTGACCCGAGGAACAGCACTTTTTTTCTATATGAACCTATGACCTTTTACGTATACTACTGGAATACATGTGTTTATGCGACATTTCATGACAATTTGTTGAGTAGTAAAGTTTAAAATATTACTTAGTATTAACAACATTTACTTTTATAAATAAGAAATATATGTACTTTGAATATCATAAATAAATAAAATAAGCAAATTGCTTTCACGTGTATTTCACTTGTTACGAATGTTCACCATGGCTCTCTTTGTTTGATTTAAGCAAATTTTGAAGGTGGTAAAGGCACGCTGAAGCTATTACTGGTTTCAGCTTGAATGGGTCGGCTCGTTCGAGGCACTACCACCCGACCTACAGAAACACCGATGTCAAGTAACACTATTTGCATTGTTATGTTTCGTTCGGTCAGTGAGAGTGCCGGAGGTCCACCTCCCCTCTACCCACTCCTTCCCTCTCCTTCTCCTTCTCCCTTCCCCTAAACACAGGCTGGCAACACACTTACGACTTCCCTGGTGTTGCTAGTGTCTATGGACGGTGGTGATCACTTAAAGTCAGGTGACCCACCTGTTCGTTTGCTGCGTATGATATAAAAAAAAACGTTTAATTTTTATATCATAGGAGGCAAATTGAACAGGTGGGTCACCTGATGTTAAGTGATTATCACCGTCCATAGACAATAACAATACCAGGCGATTCACAAGTGCGTTGCCAGCCTGTATTTGGGGGAGGGAGGGGAGGGGGAAGGGGAAGGGCAGGTGGTCTACCGGCGCTCTCTCTGACCGAATGAAACCAACAATGCAAGCAATGTTACTACACGTGGGTGTTTCTGTGGGTCGGGTAGTAGTACCCCGGGCGAGCCGACCAATTCATGCTGAAACCAGTAATAGCTTCAGCTTGGCTCTACCACCTGCTAGTTATTCAGTGTTATTTATAAATTGCTAAGACTTTAGATACTAGGTTTTGGTGGTTTTAATTAAGATCTGATATATAACTAGGGAAAGGTACATTTTTTTGAGATGAAAGGTACACTATATACTGTTCTGTACTCTTGAGAATGTATTGCAAAACGTATGTTTATCGGTTGAGTAACTACTCAAGTTAAGACCTACAAGCGTAGCATAGAAATTTACTTTAAAATTAATGACATAAGTATGAGTAAGATGATATTTCTATAAAATTTGTGAGCATCGAAGCTCGACGTGTTATTATAATGTACGACTTGAAAGCAAATCCCATGTCTGATCGATCATAATTTATCACGAGTTTTATTAATGGTAATTATTCATGTTCATTACTAATCTATTTATACCGTAAAATTATAATGATACTAGCGGACCCGGCGGACGTTGTCCTGTCTTGATAATAAAAAAAATCCTAAAGTCAACCGCAGCGCCACCTACCGGATCCAATTCTAAACCATTCTCGGATCCACTGGAACACGCACACAAAATTTCATCAAAATCGGTCCAGCCGTTTTGAAAGAGTTCAGTGGCATACACACGTACAAAAGAAATTTATATATAAAGACTAGCGGGCCGGGCGGACGCAG